>LR991033.1:27628128-27938519 GCA_905163495.3 Cosmia trapezina
CCCAATTATATATTTAATACTATCCATAATACAACATGTTATATTTGTCACCTGAAAAATATGAAATCGCAAATGTCATTTTACACACTGAAGTTTTTCCGCACTCTTCTTGATTGCCTGTTAGGCCTCTGCCTCGAATTTCGCGGGCAGCGGGCCGGCGCGGCGGCGGCGGCGGCGGCGCGTCTCGCATTGTCCAGCCCCGCTCCCGCGCCGCTGTTTTCGAGAACCGATCCATTTAAATGTACGCATAAAGGTACTGACACACGTGCTCATAAAAAGCATGCCTATAAGCACGCTTACTCGAAAACATACTAGAAATAAGCATGCTCATTACTAGTCACACATGCTACTAATGAGCACTTGCTCAATAAAAGCATGCTTTCGTGCTAGTAATGAGCACGTCTGTCAGTAGCTTTCGATCCTGCCGCTCCCGCGCCGCCGCCGCCGCCGCCCCGCTGCCCGCAAGATTCGAGGCAGAGGCCTTAGGAGTGTTAGGACACATCTTTACAACAGGAAGGAAATACCGAACATTCGGTTTTCTCTACCTGCAATAGAGCTACAAGAAGTTTATGTGGAAAGAAAATGTCAGCTTTCCCTCAGACACACAACTACGAGTAATGCATTCAGAATTTCAGATCTATAAAGTAGGTATCTATTTTGAACACGCTCTATTTAGTGAACGGTTAGTAAACAGTGGTCTGCGACGCGTTTAGATACACGTTGCAACATTAGATTTGTCGCAGGCTGCTGCTATAGGTAGGACTGCATACCGTGCATAACGCACTGCGCTATGTGCTATAACAGCACAGTCCAGTCCTAACCTAGTGACATACAGGACCTACAGTAGTAATGTGATCCTATTTGATCTTGTCAATAAATATCAAAGTATGTCCTGTGTATAAAAATCTTACCTGACTTCGCACAATCTATCTATCTATATGTATAAAAATCAATTGCTGTTCGTTTGTCTCGCTAAAACTCGAGAACGGCTGGGCCGGTTTATCTGATTTTGGTTTTGCAGTGTTTGTCGTACTCCGGGAAGGTATGAACGGTTAGAAAAATTGGAAAAGTTGCCGGGAAAATTAGAAAATTCGGGAAAACTGAAAGTGGATTTTCAGATAGTATATAATAATTATATTAAGTAATTTTAGAAGATCGAGATATCGATGCTCTTTTATTTGAGAGAGAGCTCTCAATCTTCGGGGTGGATCGTTTTGTTTCGCGCGCAAGTGACAATGAAGGTTCCATGGCACTTGGGATGAATTTATGTCAAGACAAACTTAACATTGTATTACATCGAGATTTGTAATTTCGTTGTGCGTGCTTTATTTTATTTCTTTTGTTTTAGTTTTAAGACTATGATCCTTTGTTGGTCGAAATAAAAATAAAAATTTAAAAAAATTAAAAATTAAAAATTAAATTGTAGTTGAAAAAATGTTCTCCCATACAATCCAACTGCAAATGTAAGTTGGTCGACTATTACTCGTTAACTTGTAAAGCCTTCTTAGCTAGCTGTGACAACTTCGTTATATTATTGTAATGTCTCCGTATGATTGTTAACACCGTTAGTAAATCTATGTCGCGAGATTGTAAACTGTTGATACATTGTGAACTGTACCATACTGCTTACAATTTACAATATAACGTATTAATTTATTTATTGTTAACACCGTTAGTAAATCTATCTCGCGAGATTGTAAACTGTTGATACATTGTGAACTGTACCATACCTACTGCTTACAATTTACAATATAACGTATTAATTTATTTATTGTTAACACCGTTAGTAAATCTATCTCGCGAGATTGTAAACTGTTGATACATTGTGAACTGTACCATACCTACTGCTTACAATTTACAATATAACGTATTAATTTATTTATTGTTAACACCGTTAGTAAATCTATCTCGCGAGATTGTAAACTGTTGATACATTGTGAACTGTACCATACTGCTTACAATTTACAATATAACGTATTAATTTATTTATTGTTAACACCGTTAGTAAATCTATCTCGCGAGATTGTAAACTGTTGATACATTGTGAACTGTACCATACTGCTTACAATTTACAATATAACGTATTAATTTATTTATTGTTAACACCGTTAGTAAATCTATCTCGCGAGATTGTAAACTGTTGATACATTGTGAACTGTACCATACTGCTTACAATTTACAATATAACGTATTAATTTATTTATTGTTAACACCGTTAGTAAATCTATCTCGCGAGATTGTAAACTGTTGATACATTGTGAACTGTACCATACTGCTTACAATTTACAATATAACGTATTAATTTATTTATTGTTAACACCGTTAGTAAATCTATCTCGCGAGATTGTAAACTGTTGATACATTGTGAACTGTACCTACTGCTTACAATTTACAATATAACGTATTAATTTATTTATTGTTAACACCGTTAGTAAATCTATCTCGCGAGATTGTAAACTGTTGATACATTGTGAACTGTACCATACCTACTGCTTACAATTTACAATATAACGTATTAATTTATTTATTGTTAACACCGTTAGTAAATCTATCTCGCGAGATTGTAAACTGTTGATACATTGTGAACTGTACCATACCTACTGCTTACAATTTACAATATAACGTATTAATTTATTTATTGTTAACACCGTTAGTAAATCTATCTCGCGAGATTGTAAACTGTTGATACATTGTGAACTGTACCATACCTACTGCTTACAATTTACAATATAACGTATTAATTTATTTATTGTTAACACCGTTAGTAAATCTATCTCGCGAGATTGTAAACTGTTGATACATTGTGAACTGTACCATACTGCTTACAATTTACAATATAACGTATTAATTTATTTATTGTTAACACCGTTAGTAAATCTATCTCGCGAGATTGTAAACTGTTGATACATTGTGAACTGTACCTACTGCTTACAATTTACAATATAACGTATTAATTTATTTATTGTTAACACCGTTAGTAAATCTATCTCGCGAGATTGTAAACTGTTGATACATTGTGAACTGTACCTACTGCTTACAATTTACAATATAACGTATTAATTTATTTATTGTTAACACCGTTAGTAAATCTATCTCGCGAGATTGTAAACTGTTGATACATTGTGAACTGTACCTACTGCTTACAATTTACAATATAACGTATTAATTTATTTATTGTTAACACCGTTAGTAAATCTATCTCGCGAGATTGTAAACTGTTGATACATTGTGAACTGTACCATACCTACTGCTTACAATTTACAATATAACGTATTAATTTATTTATTGTTAACACCGTTAGTAAATCTATCTCGCGAGATTGTAAACTGTTGATACATTGTGAACTGTACCATACCTACTGCTTACAATTTACAATATAACGTATTAATTTATTTATTGTTAACACCGTTAGTAAATCTATCTCGCGAGATTGTAAACTGTTGATACATTGTGAACTGTACCATACTGCTTACAATTTACAATATAACGTATTAATTTTCGATGGTTCGATCTACCCGTTGCAAACCGTCAAATAGAGATAGATTATAAATCAACCAATAAACCAACGAAGTTCTTAATCATAAGGTGACCTAATACTACTATCGTGAATTTTGTTGGTTTCTAATTTAGCTAAGTTACAATAGCCTAATGTCAACCGTTTATCACCTTTTACAAATTATTCTTTTCCCGATGCAGAAACGTTAATTGTTGAGGAGTTCTCCTAGTAAGAACCAGGAGAACTGGAGCTCCATGGTGAAGTCATCATCACTATTATGCATTTTGACGAGCATAAATTACTTAGCAACCATATTAAAGTACCTAATCGAATCGCAACCCGTGAAATACTTAGGTATAATTGAGTAGTTCCGATGGCCATCTGTGGTCTTCATTATCAGTTCCACTTCACCAAATGGTGTTTTCCGAGAGCAAATGCACGAGTTACTATAAAAATACCCAAATCGCTATAGGTGTGCCCATAAAATATGAAAGTTTCCCTCGATTTCCATGGGACCCCCTCATCTGATTCCAACTTGGTGACAATGGGATTACCTCGAGAGTACCTATACTCTTTCAAACAAAAAAAGAATTTTGCAAATCCGTCTATACCTATCTGACGAAGTTATGCCCGAACTGTATACCTACATAAAAAAAAAATAGACACATCCGAATTGATAACCTCTTCCTTTTTTCAGAAGTCGGTTAAAAAGACTATATTATAGAGTTATATTTTTTTATCAAGATTTTATATTTTATATTACTCCTTCGTTGGCGTGATTGATTTGATTAATAAAATTGTAGCTTCATTAGTGATTTTCTTGTTTTGAACTTTTTATTCAAAGGTGTTTTGTTCACTTTGTTAAAATTAAATTAATTAAGTACAGCGATGTTCAAGCGATAAGCATCATTACGATCACTTAAAAATATTAGAAAACAAATTTAATTTGATTAGGTTTGACAAAGCTGACTGCACCAAATTCAAGTTGTTGGTACTTATTAGTTCGCACATTAAATTTAATTACATATTTAAAGAGTGATCCGTTCGGAATAGAAAATAAATACGAGTTGAAACAAATACCAGTGGTATCAAGGCTCTTACAGACAGAGGCGATATCGCGTCGCGACGCGATATTTTTCTACGGATATAATATCGAAATATCGCGTCGCGACCGCGATATCGCCTCTGTCTGTAAGAGCCTTTAGTTTGTTGGTATTAGACCGGAATATTTTTTTAAGTAATTAACAAAATAATTGTTATCTATGCGATAATCTATGAACATACCCGCACGCGGACGCACGCCGCGCACGTGGAGGCGGCGACGTGCAGCGTTATAAAAGCAGACAGCTTTCCTCACAGAAATGTGATAATGTACAAGTTTTATTAGGAATTTAACTCGGAGACTTTAACCACACAACATAGGCGAGCTTGTTCAATAATTCAAACATTAATTGCACGCTTGCGTGCGTTTTGACATAATTAACTAAAATAGACATTTGTCTTAACTAAAGTGAAAAATCACCGTCAAATGTCACAAAATATTTACAAATGAGACCACAACAGTATTGCTAATTAAATTTTTCACATTATAGAAACCAACATCGAATTCTATCGGCACTCAGGAAGCCAAAATAAATTATATTCAAAACAGTCTTGTTTTAAGATAAAGAGAGCTTTCGATTTTTGTGTACCCTACGTAGGTACTAGTTACCACCGGTGAGAACCGCTAATTAAGAACAATCAGCATCCGTCCCCTTGTTTACAAGAAACTTAAAATAACCACAGCATGCAATGCAAACTATATAAGCAAAGGTCAGTCGTCCGAGTGCGGTAATGTTTGGGTACCTGTGCGGCGTGGGCGCGGCGAGGAACACGTAGTTGGTGCCGTACGCGCCCGTCAGCAGCACCGGCAGCGCCAGCAGCAGCGCCAGCCGCAGCTGCCAGCGGCCCCAGCCCGAGCACCACTCCTCGCTGACCGCGCACGCCCCCGACGACATCGCAACCCGCACAATGAGCCGGCCGCAGACACAGAACCCGCGCTCTTCACAACTAAACTATTGCTAATGTTTACTAGCGAGTTCGATCTCGGAATCAAGCACGCGAAGTGAGGCCAGTTGCGACTAGCGGCTAGCGGCTAGTGTGGCGTCCCTCCAGCCAGAGGGTCGGCGTGCTACTGTGTGCGTGCGGCCACTGGCGAGCGCGGCTGGGCGCGCCCACGCCGACCCCGCGGCACCCGCGACACCCGCGACACCCGCAGACCCCTTCAGGATCACCTGTTTCAGACTACCGCTGATAGCTAAAAGGAGATAGGCAGCCCGCCTGACAGTTGACCCTTTCTGTGATAACGTAGTTTAAGCAATAATCAACCTTAACTCTTAACGAATAAGGTTGAAATAATCAGCCGACGATCACGGAAGCCAGGCCGGCGCCACGTGCGCGTGTAACGTAAACACTATTTATGTATTGCCTGGGCCGCACACATCGCGATGACATTCGGGCGATAAACTTCGTCTTCGGTCTACAGCGAAGCTGCGCGGCCACATAGTGCGTGTTGTCAAGTTTATCGCGATGTACGAGCGATGTACAAACGAATAAAACAAAATGGACGCCGCGGTTGCTCTGTATTTTATGGCAGCAAGATGGCAGCAAATAATTATTTTTTACATTTATGTCATGTAAAAAACAAATTAAAAGCAAGAAAAAGGAGGAAGTGGATGATAACTATTCACAAATTAAGAACTATATTAGCTATATTATGCACTGTAGTTTAACTTAACACTTCCACTACGCACGAAGGGTGGGGGCCGACTGAAGTGTGGCCGCGCAAGCGAAGTTCATCGCGATAAAACGCTTTGATCTGCGAGAGTTTACCGACAGCGGAGCGAAGTCGTTGCGACTACGCACGAAGCTCCGAAGTATACGCGAATACTTGGCTACATACATCGCGATTACGCGAATCTTCGGGTTATCGCGATGTGTGCGGCCTAGGCATATGAGTATTAGCAGGTTGTCCGCACAATACGGTGACTCTAAACTTGTACAGCAGACTATTTTATGTTTTATTTTTGGCTCGAACCCAATTAGGGCGACACAAATGATGTCGCCAAGCTTGTACTGCAGCAGTAGGGACTTAGGAGTAGGCACAGTAGCGAGCTTCAACCTCCGTGCTCGTGTTGCTATCGAGTTAGGATAGTAGGCACAGTGGCGAGCTTCAACCTCCGTGCTCGTGTTGCTATCGAGTTAGGATAGTAGGCACAGTGGCGAGCTTCAACCTCCGTGCTCGTGTGGCTATTGAGTTAGTATAGTAGGCACAGTGGCGAGCTTCAACCTCCGTGCTCGTGTGGCTATTGAGTTAGTATAGTAGGCACAGTGGCGAGCTTCAACCTCCGTGCTCGTGTGGCTATTGAGTTAGTATAGTAGGCACAGTGGCGAGCTTCAACCTCCGTGCTCGTGTGGCTATTGAGTTAGTATAGTAGGCACAGTGGCGAGCTTCAACCTCCGTGCTCGTGTGGCTATTGAGTTAGTATAGTAGGCACAGTGGCGAGCTTCAACCTCCGTGCTCGTGTGGCTATTGAGTTAGTATAGTAGGCACAGTGGCGAGCTTCAACCTCCGTGCTCGTGTGGCTATTGAGTTAGTATAGTAGGCACAGTGGCGAGCTTCAACCTTCGTGCTCGTGTTGCTATAAAAAAAATAAAATAATAATAAAAAAGGTTTATTGCACATTAAATATCATATCGACGACACGGTTGGCGCAGTGGTTGAGCGATTGACTGCTGCGCAGCATGTCGCGGGTTCGATTCCCGCACGGAACAAATATTTGTACGACCTACAAGTATTTGTTCCGAGTCTGGGTGTTTTTCTATCTATAATATGTATGTATTTACAAAAAAAAAAAAAAATGTATATATGTAGTTTATCAGCCATCTCGTTACCATAATACAAGCATTAGGTTGCTTAGCTTGGGACTAGATGGCGTTGTGTGAAATGTCCAAGGATATTTATTTATTTATTTATTTATTTATATCATTATTTAATATCATATATTGAGTTAGTAGTCAGGTTAGTACGCGCCTATCCTAACAGATGGCTGCTGCTTCACCGCCACACGCTCAGCTGCGGTTTCCTAGATTTAAAAGAGCGGTGGCCGCGGGACCGCGCGGCCACTACATAGTGCCCGCTATTTACGGGTGAATGACGTCACTCAAACGTAATTTATTAAAGTAAGTTGGTGTGTTTCCCTAGAGAGCGTTCTTGACACCACAAGTCAAACCCCGCTGCCCAAACATTTAAATCACTACCTTTGCCTTCACTGTACTATTAGTCAAGCAAGAAAGTGTTCATATTGAAAAGAGTGGGCTCACATAGCGTTTCCATGACAATCAAGTCACGTCACTGTGTCATAGTGCGTCAGAGGTGTCAAAAAGAAACACGATTATCTTTTGACGCGGTAGGTAGCGCGAATCGACTGATTTAAATCCTTGCCGCAGTCATCATTTTCATGACTGCGGCGACCGCTTTTCTTGGAAACCGTACCTAATTTAAATCCACCGCAGTTCGGTGATAAGGTGATGACATAAACGAGGATCCATAGTACCTACAGACGCCAGCACTTCAAGCTACTACAATCTGTCAAATTTCTTTAATAGATTTTCATCATTATCGCTAATGCATTGGGTTCAAGGTTGATTGGTAAAATTTGAAAAGTTTCGGGTGGCTTGGCCTGCTGGCGTCTGTACCTAATCATAGTTCCCCCTACTACTTGGAGAAGCAGTCTCGAGGCACTCTCAGTCCCGGATAAACGAACACATAGTGACTAATCATTTGTAATATTACATTATAGACTTACATGTTATTGCTGTTTCCCTCTGATAATATTAGCAGGTTAATTAAAGCTTCAATTAAAACGTAAATTGCGCACTTAGTTTGTAAATATTACAACACACGTCTAACATCCTATCAATGTGCACCTAAAGCGGGTCACGCACAGCGAAGTCAACACAGCGGCAGATTGAATTAGCTAGAGAAACTTTTTTACAAAAAAATATAAACGACTTCCAAAAACAACACTACAAAGTGAAAAATAACTTTCTGTTGCATTTTAGTTTTTTGCCACCGACTTCCAAAATTAACGTTATTTTTCACTTTGTAGTGTTGTTTTTGAAAGTCGGTTGTATTTTTTTGTAAAAAAGTTTTTATTTTTCACTTTTTAGTGGTTCACATGTGCTTACCCCTTCACAGCGCACCGGCGTGACGTTATGTTATGAACTGGTGTCAACAATAGACAGACATGAGATTTCAGCAATCCCAGTCCATTTGCTATCATTTATTGAGGAGTTCCGTTGCAGATAGGCAAGTTCTTCATCAGATCTTCACCAAATTGAAATGGGACCACTCCAAGAAACTTCTCTTCCAAAAACTACCCAAATCGCTTCAAGTGTGCCTATAAAATTTGAAGACTTCTCTCTATTTCTCCAGGATCCCATCATCAGATCCTGACTTAATGATCATGGGAAGTATACCCTTTCAAATAAAAAAAAAATCCAAATCGGTCTAGCCATTTTCGAGTAATAAAACATACATAAAAAAATAAAAAAGGTTCCGACGAATTGAGAACCTCCTCCTTTTTGAAGTCGGTTAAAAATATGATTGGTGTGACTCCAGAGTCGCTTTAGCTTGGCAGTATACAAGCTCTGAAAGATTGAAGATCTTCGTGGCAAACTGAATAGGAGGAATACTAGAACTGTGAACATTCTCTTCGTTTTATTGAGCAACAAGCTCCAGTGACTCAAGAAGCTGGTAAAGTGCCGCCTGAATGTTGAAAGTGAATGCCTACAATTATTCTGTGCTATGAGGAATTGTGCATTGTGTCATCGACCTACCTCGAGACCCTGGAGCACCGGACCTTTGCAAGGCGTACGAGGGGCCGAAGCCACCTCGCAGAGGCTCGTTAGAAGCTTTTAATGAAATGAGGCATTATCCCTGTGCGCACTATGCAAGTGCACCCAAGGCCTAAGGACAACTACCGGTTAGTCTATTTCAGGATATGGAAGCAAAGATATTGGGACTATGGCCCCTGCCTGTTCAATGTTTTATTATACACGAAAAATATGACAGGAGGTGACTTGCACACTCAATAATGGGGCCCCGGAAACTGTCGCTAGCACTTACTGACGTAGCGACAAGGTGGCAACATATCCTGAGGTGCTTGAGGAGTGGAGAGGTATTCCACGAGTAACAGAACAATCCCAGATGCCTACCAGCACTTATTGGAATACTTCTATCCTGCAAGCACGTTTGTTCGAAGCCGGCCAATAAAGGCAAGAATGAGGTTCCCACCTCATTCTCTGTTCCTCGTCAGTTTTCACTCCAACCGGTCAATAAAGGCAAGCCAGAGATAAGGAGATGAAGACTTCTCCCGGGAGATAGGGTCCGTGGGGTCGCTACTGCCTAACAGCTCGCCACATGCTGCCCTGTGGGTTTCTGTAACTCTCTTGGCAGACCAAGAGAGTCTCCTGAGGCTCCTGATCTTATACCTGTTCCGGCAAAGTAAATTCTAGCGGCACAGACCTAGAGTTAGGAGCTCGCAAGCCCCACCACGAAGCGCGACGTCAACGTGGCGATACGGCACGGGGCGGTGGAGTACCAATTAATTATTATTATTATATTATGACCTTCCCTGAAGCGTTAACAGTTAATGATCACATCATCCACATCCTGAGGTATCTTATCGAACTCGAATTAGACGGATGTGATGTGTAGATATAAGTTATCATCATTAATACAGATTAATACTAAAAGGGGAATTGTGTCGATATGATGTAACTAATGCGTGCGACAGCTTCGTGGATTTCCATGTGACGTTATTATTAGAATTCGATAGTTGGCTAATATTTACAAAATCTTTGTCATCAGTAGGTCGAAATCACAAAAATTGAGGGATGATCCCTAATTGAAAAAGACCTTATGAAAAAAATCGGTCAAGAGCGAGTCGGACTCGCGCACCGAGGGTTCCGTTCCGATTTCTGAAAAAGTGTGCTATTTAAAGACATCGTTTTATTTTTCCTATAACCTTTAAGTAGGTACATAAACTTCTATCACATAGAATAATAAAATTCAGATTTTTCTCTATGCAAACTTCGGAGATAAGGGGGGAACGGTATTTTTTTTTTGACATTTTTCATCAAAGTCGAAAACTATGCGGCCCAAAAAAAATGTTTGACAATGTGCAAACAGCGCTCTTTCATATGATACCCCACATGCCCTAGAAGCCACACTTTGAATTTTTAAGAACCCCTTTCAGTCCCTGTTTCAAAAAAAAAAAATTTTATTTCTTTCTTATTTGCAAAATAGTTGGGTAAACGTCATCTAAAACTGTTCCTTTCAAGTTGATAGCATTAGTAGTACTTGAGATATCCAGCTGTGACAGACAGACAGACAGACTGAGTCGCACCATAAGGGTTCCTTTTTACCATTTTGGTACGGAAACCTAAAAGTAGATAGGAAAGGAACGCTAAAAAATTTTTTTACAAAAAAATACAACCGATCAACACCACAAAGTGAAAAATAACTTTATTTTCGGAAGTCGGTGTCTGGTTAAATGTATAAGTTATTTTTCACTTTACAGTGTTGATTTTGGAAGTCAGTTGTATTTTTTTGTAAAAAAATTTTTGTTTTTCACTTTTTAGTAGTGGTAGCTACCCCACACAAATTCTAATACCACTACCCGCAAAAGAAACTAGAACAACCGCCACATAAAAAGTGGGGAAAAAATACGTATTATTGAAGCTAACTCAAGAACTACCCAAGCAAAGTTAATAAATTTTATATGGGACTAACTTTGAGGTACACCCTCTCGAATAAAATAAAAAAAATTCAAATCGGACGACTCTATGAAAAGATATGCGTGGTCATACATAAAATATACAAGTATACAAGATTAGTTTTTGTTTACACTTAACCCGAAAAGGGGTCATTGTACATTTCATCATTTTGAAAAAAAAAATCAGCTGTTCCATACATTTGTGTTCACTTAAATCGACAAAATGTATGGAACAGCTGATTTTTTTTTCACGATTTCAAGGTTGGTCCCATAGAAACAATTGATCAAAATGATGGGTACAATGGCCCCCTTTTGGGTTTAACAAAAACTAACGTTGTATATACTAGCGCACCGACAGACGTTGTCCTGTCTGAACGATCCTAGAACCCGACTGCAGCGCCACCTACCGGGTCCAATTGTGTTTTCAAATCATCCAGGAACCAATTGTAATATACACACAAAATGTCATCTAAATCGGTCCAGCCGTTTAGGAGGAGTTAGGTGACAAACACGTGACACGTAAAGAAGACTTATACCACAGTATAAAAACATACTGATTATACATGATTTATAGACTAGGTATGCTTATGCTATACCTATTAAGATATAGGTATATAGGTACGTGTCGAATTGAGAACCTCCTTCTTTTTTATAGTCGGTTAAAAATACAAAATAAGTTTCGCACGTCATGGATGGGATTTCAGCAAAGACATTTAACCTTTTTATCAAAAGACTTCAGGGACCTTCTAAGAACTTCACATTAGTACTCTTTGTACAAAAAGGCTTTAATCTTCTTTGTAGGGAACCATGTACGTCTATATGAAAAATTATGTAGTAGCTAGGTATTTTACGCAAACAAGATTAGCGTTAAAATGATAATTAGTATAGTAGGAGACACTACAACAATACAAAACGCCATTTGCATATTATTTTGATGAATAAAATGTAACGGCAAAGCTCACCGGCTATCGCAATATTATCGCGTGTAGACGTCGCTACTGGTACACTGCAGGCTGGCTGCAGGTGGCCGCCTCGCCACGTGGTCCCGCGGAGCCGGCGCGGCGCGTATCTCGACTGTTATCAGCGACGAGCGACGCGGCCGCCGCGCCAGCGCCAGTCGGGCTCCCGAGCTGACGCGACATGGTGGAGGCGCCGGGAAGACGACGCAGCGCCGCGCGGCACGCCAGCAAGCACGCGCCAGATGACGGCGACGACGGTGACGCGCTGGAGGCGGCGCTGGCGCAGCTCGGCCCCTTCGGCTTCTACCAGGGGTACATGCTCATCATGCTCTGCATCCCCAACCTGCTCGCCTGCATGTACTCGCTGAACTACATCTTCGTCGCCGATCAGGTGCCTTTCCGGTGAGTACACTTTTATAAACCTTTGTCTACTTAAATAATGTTTTTTATTGTATTGATATGATTTATAGAATGTCTGACCACTTTTCTGGTGACTTATCAAGGATTATCTTATTATCAATAAACTGAAAACCGATTTTCTCAAAATACTCGAGCAATCTCGTCTCGCCCTCATTAACAAGCAAATCTAACAAAGTAAGTAATATCTTCATATCCAGTGTACTAACATTTTCACTAATTTATTGTATACCTACCTCGTTGAAGTACGAATTTTATGTTGTTTACCAAGCGAATATCTCTTAGCGCACACTGATGTCATTGTCGTAACTTAATATATTCAAAACGACCCAAAAACAAGACTGCATGGAAACCCAACGTCTATACATACTTGCACACTAGCATGAACACCTGTGGGCTGTGAACACAACGACCTGTCGAGCACACACACACAGAACAGAATCAACTGCCATTAGGTAGGGCAGAAGTTACCTCCCGCAATAAACCTGTAGGATCCGTAAGTTAGGTTCAAGAAACACACCTTATCTCGTAAGAGTATGCGTAGATTAGATACTTAATTACTTTAATAGATAAACCAACAGCCATTCTGAGATATAGGTACAAATAGATCCACATCAGAAGCCGCAACAAAGCCGACAATATATTCATGTGACCAGTGTTCAACCCAGGAACACTGACCCAACAATGGTTTCAGACCAAGACTAGTTAGACTAGTTTCTGATGAAACCAGACAATGTCGTTATTTCTGATGAACATACAGTCTCCTTAAAACGTGATCATTTGAGAAACAATTATTTTAAACGTAAAATGATCACGTAAGGGCTAAAATCAAATCTCAATAATTAATTACCTGTATCGGGCTACTGATCGCAACACGGTTGTGATATGTTCCCTGTGAACACGCGACTCCGCAGATGTGTCTCCGAGAGCATCGCTCATCGCTCGCCGCCGCCGTATCTTATCGATAGATTGTTTGATAACAATCACCGAGCAATATCTTTAGCCTCGGTTGCAATAAAACAAACAAACTATGATACGTCTGTTCACATGAGCTAGGTATCCGAGGGCCTAGCTTCCTACTATAAGGAGGCCCTCAGTCATCCAGCGCATAGACAGCACATAGCGGTGGAAGACGTAGTCATCTGTCTGATCAGTTTTCCTGTTAGCATTATAAAATCTAGACAGTTTGGCAGACTTTGGTTACATGTAACGACACCGCTGCCTGTCGGCTGAGTGCCTGAATGAAGCAACAACGCTTTCTGTCGATAACACGCGCACCTGCGCGTCGTACTCATGCTGATGTACCACTGCCTGTCGGCTGAATGAAGCAACAACGCTTTCTGCCGATAACACGCGCACCTGCGCGTCGTACTCATGCTGATGTACCACTGCCTGTTGGCTGAATGAAGTAACAACGCTTTCTGCCAATAACACGCGCACCTGCGCGTCGTGCTCATGCTCATGTACTGCTGCCTGTCGGCTGAATGAAGCAACAACGCTTTCTGCCAATAACACGCGCACCTGCGCGTCGTGCTCATGCTCATGTACTGCTGCCTGTCGGCTGAATGAAGCAACAACGCTTTCTGCCGATAACACGCGCACCTGCGCGTCGTGCTCATGCTCATGTACTGCTGCCTGTCGGCTGAATGAAGCAACAACGCTTTCTGCCGATAACACGCGCACCTGCGCGTCGTACTCATGCTGATGTACCACTGCCTGTTGGCTGAATGAAGTAACAACGCTTTCTGCCAATAACACGCGCACCTGCGCGTCGTGCTCATGCTCATGTACTGCTGCCTGTCGGCTGAATGAAGCAACAACGCTTTCTGCCGATAACACGCGCACCTGCGCGTCGTGCTCATGCTCATGTACTGCTGCCTGTCGGCTGAATGAAGCAACAACGCTTTCTGCCGATAACACGCGCACCTGCGCGTCGTGCTCATGCTCATGTACTGCTGCCTGTCGGCTGAATGAAGCAACAACGCTTTCTGCCGATAACACGCGCACCTGCGCGTCGTGCTCATGCTCATGTACTGCTGCCTGTCGGCTGAATGAAGCAACAACGTTTTCTGCCGATAACACGCGCACCTGCGCGTCGTGCTCATGCTCATGTACTGCTGCCTGTCGGCTGAATGAAGCAACAACGCTTTCTGCCGATAACACGCGCACCTGCGCGTCGTACTCATGCTGATGTACCACTGCCTGTTGGCTGAATGAAGTAACAACGCTTTCTGCCAATAACACGCGCACCTGCGCGTCGTGCTCATGCTCATGTACTGCTGCCTGTCGGCTGAATGAAGCAACAACGCTTTCTGCCGATAACACGCGCACCTGCGCGTCGTGCTCATGCTCATGTACTGCTGCCTGTCGGCTGAATGAAGCAACAACGCTTTCTGCCGATAACACGCGCACCTGCGCGTCGTACTCATGCTGATGTACCACTGCCTGTTGGCTGAATGAAGTAACAACGCTTTCTGCCAATAACACGCGCACCTGCGCGTCGTGCTCATGCTCATGTACTGCTGCCTGTCGGCTGAATGAAGCAACAACGCTTTCTGCCGATAACACGCGCACCTGCGCGTCGTGCTCATGCTCATGTACTGCTGCCTGTCGGCTGAATGAAGCAACAACGCTTTCTGCCGATAACACGCGCACCTGCGCGTCGTGCTCATGCTCATGTACTGCTGCCTGTCGGCTGAATGAAGCAACAACGTTTTCTGCCGATAACACGCGCACCTGCGCGTCGTGCTCATGCTCATGTACTGCTGCCTGTCGGCTGAATGAAGCAACAACGCTTTCTGCCGATAACACGCGCACCTGCGCGTCGTGCTCATGCTCATGTACTGCTGCCTGTCGGCTGAATGAAGCAACAACGCTTTCTGTCGATAACACGCGCACCTGCGCGTCGTGCTCATGCTCATGTACTGCTGCCTGTCGGCTGAATGAAGCAACAACGCTTTCTGCCGATAACACGCGCACCTGCGCGTCGTTCTCACGGTACAGTCTGTCGCTGTGATTGACTCAAGACGCGGGTCTTGTCTTGAGTCAATTTTTTTGAAAATAAATTATGACTCGGTTTAAACTATGACTCGATTGTGCATGCTATAGTTTCAATAGCTAAACATGTTTGTACTCCTGTTTAAATTTTAAGACCTATATAAATACACCCATAGAATAATACACCATTTTTTAAGCAAATAAAGAATTTGAATTTGTAGGCAATGTTTATGTTCTTTCTCCAGAATTAGCTGTAGTAGAACATTTATAAGCGTTCTCTCTCATTAATTATATGAGTTCATATTATAATAGTTTATTTTATTTGACAAAGTCTGTCTGTCACAGCTGAATATCTCAAGAACTACTAATGCTATCAACTTGTTTTAGATGACATTTAGGTACCCAACTATTTTACCAAATAAGAAAGAAGTAAAAATATTTATATTTTTTTTGCAACAGGGACTGAAAGGGTGTCTTAAAAATTCAAAGTGGGACTAGGGCTTCCATTACGTAATTAAGTAATTACGTAATTACGGACCAATTTTAAGGTATTCTCAAATCCCTAACTGAAGATGTCAATTCCGTACTTACGTAATTATTGTCATCGTCAATCAATCAAAATAGTCAACTAATAAGAATGTATTTTGCACATTTTATAATGTGGCAACACTATACAACATAACTTGCATCAATACTGTACAAACAGGGTGTTCACTGTGGTTTATTTGATTCTTTGATATATCTTGCAAAAAGTAGTTCTAAGACGTACAGAATAGAGTTCAATTTCAATTATCAACTGGGCGAGTCGCCGGGAAACTCTGTGTGAAAGTCCCTACAGGGAACTAGTAAATAAAAAATTAAGAGAGTAATAAAATCTTTTAAAAATTCCCCTTTGAAAAACGACTTATTGCAGAAATACATTTTAGAAGAGCATGGTAAAAAATTTACATAATACTGGATTATAAAACGCGATGGAGCAGCGTGTAAGATAATATAGTACGCCGATTTCTCAAATTAAAATCATGCGTTTCTAAGGTGTTACAAGATTTGAAATGAAGTGAAAAATTTACAGACGAAGAGATCCAAGACCTTCATGAAATTCATTACAGCTTGGATGTCATGTAAACTACAGTGATGTCATTATGTTGCCATGATTCAAACTTATTGACAACAGACGCTGTGCTTCAATTTATGCTAGAGAAACTCCAGATCTCAGATATTTATGCTAAAGATCTTCAGTCAAACGATCTCAGTGGAAAGGTACACTACAGACGAAGAGATCCAAGACCTTCATGAAATTCATTACAGCTTGGATGTCATGTAAATTACAGTGTTGTCACTATGTTGCCATGATTCAAACTTATTGACAACAGACGCTGTGCTTCAATTTATGCTAGAGAAACTCCAGATCTCAGATATTTATGCTAAAGATCTTCAGTCAAACGATCTCAGTGGAAAGGTACACTACAGACGAAGAGATCCAAGACCTTCATGAAATTCATTACAGCTTGGATGTCATGTAAATTACAGTGTTGTCACTATGTTGCCATGATTCAAACTTATTGACAACAGACGCTACGCTCCGATTTATGCTAGAGAAACTCCAGATCTCAGATATTTATGCTAAAGATCTTCAGTCAAACGATCTCAGTGGAAAGGTACACTACAGACGAAGAGATCCAAGACCTTCATGAAATTCATTACAGCTTGGATGTCATGTAAATTACAGTGTTGTCACTATGTTGCCATGATTCAAACTTATTGACAACAGACGCTACGCTCCGATTTATGCTAGAGAAACTCCAGATCTCAGATATTTATGCTAAAGATCTTCAGTCAAACGATCTCAGTGGAAAGGTACACTACAGACGAAGAGATCCAAGACCTTCATGAAATTCATTACAGCTTGGATGTCATGTAAATTACAGTGTTGTCACTATGTTGCCATGATTCAAACTTATTGACAACAGACGCTACGCTCCGATTTATGCTAGAGAAACTCCAGATCTCAGATATTTATGCTAAAGATCTTCAGTCAAACGATCTCAGTGGAAAACTAGCCACATCTCTTAGACAGAGAATAAAGAAAACGCGAACAAATGTATTCGGTGTTTTGTAATATTTTTATCGTCAGACTCAGATGATTTACGAATATACATAGTGAAACTGTTGGAATGGTTAAAATATAGGTAATTCCACACAAAAAAGTCCAAATCCACAACACCATAAACAACAACAGAGTAAATCGGACGCAATTATCACCAGGGACAATGATGACGAGGAGTTGACAATCGCTCAATAATTAGACATACACATTATACAAATAAACAAAGTGACAGTAAATATAAACAAATTTCAAAGTTCTCTGGGTGATAAAACCTTAAATGCCGTCATTTCTGAGATCACATTTTCAAGAAGAAAGGTCATATTCGGGACGAAAAGAAATGGTTTGACTTAATTATAAATTAAGTTCTTGAATAATGTTTGTTTTTTTATATATATTGAGTTTATTTTGATAATTCCTTAGAGTATCTACAATTTTAACAAAATATGATCGATTTAAAAAAAATATGGAAAAAAATACGTAATTACGGAATTACGGAACTGGAGAAAGAAATTGCGTAACTAGTTACGTAACTGACATTTCCGTAATTTTGGAAGCCCTAAGTGGGGCTACTAGGGCATGTGGGGTATCATATGAAAGAGCGCTGTTTGCACATTCTCAGACATTTTTTTTTTTAGGCCGCATAGTTTTCGACTTTTGATGAAAAATGTAAAAAAAAAATACCGTCCCCCCCCCCTTTCTCCGAAGTTTGCAAAGCGCAAAATCTGAAATTATTCTATGTGATAGACGTGTATGTAAATATTACAGGAAAAATAAAACGATGTCTCTAACGAGCACAGTTTTTCAGAAATCGGAACGGAACCCTCGGTGCGCGAGTCCGACTCGCTCTTGATCGTTTTTTTTTACATTTTTTATTCCTCTGTCAGTGCTTTTTTCAGTTCACGAAGCGTGATTGGAGGGGAATTTCGCTGGCGTACACGTCTTCCCAGTTCGCATTTTGTATAACCGACCCGCTTTCGTTGCGGCCCAGTGTCTTTTACAGTGTTGTGGTGAATCATGAACCAGCTGGAAGTGTTGTTACCACACAACCTAAACATACGACGAATGACCGACAGGTGTGTGGTGCCCGAGTGCGAGGGGGAGGGCATCCCACAGTTCGAGAACCCGGCGGCCTCGGCGCTGCTGCCGGCCGCCGCCTGCCAGCGCTACGCGCCGCTGAGCGGGCTCGGCGCCGGCTGCGAGCGCGACGCCTTCCACTTCAACGACACCATCGCCTGCGACACCTTCGTCTACGAAAATATGGACACTATCTTTGCTGAGGTAGGCTATATATGTGTACGAAAACATGGACACTATCTTTGCTGAGGTAGGCTATATATGTGTACGAAAACATGTACACTATCTTTGCTGAGGTAGGCTATATATGTGTACGAAAACATGGACACTATCTTTGCTGAGGTAGGCTATATATGTGTACGAAAACATGTACACTATCTTTGCTGAGGTAGGCTATATATGTGTACGAAAACATGGACACTATCTTTGCTGAGGTAGGCTATATATGTGTACGAAAACATGTACACTATCTTTGCTGAGGTAGGCTATATATGTGTACGAAAACATAGACACTATCTTTGCTGAGGTAGGCTATATATGTGTACGAAAACATGGACACTATCTTTGCTGAGGTAGGCTATATATGTGTACGAAAACATAGACACTATCTTTGCTGAGGTAGGCTATATATGTGTACGAAAACATGGACACTATCTTTGCTGAGGTAGGCTATATATGTGTACGAAAACATGTACACTATCTTTGCTGAGGTAGGCTATACAACGTGTAATGCTAAATGCGCAAAACCTCTTAAGGGGTCATTGTACTCATCATTATGAACAACTTTTACTATGGGACCAAACCTGAAATCGCGAAAAAAAAATCAGCTGTTCAATACATTTTGACGAATTATGCGAACATAAATGTACTGAACAGCTGATTTTTTTTTCGCGATTTCAGGTTTGGTCCCATAGTAAAAGTTGTTCATAATGATGAGTACAATGACCCCTTAAGAGGTTTTGCGCATTTAGCATTACACGTTGTATATGTGTACGAAAACATAGACACTATCTTTGCTGAGGTAGGCTATATATGTGTACGAAAAAATGGACAATATCTTTGCTGAGGTAGGCTATATATGTGTACGAAAACATGTACACTATCTTTGCTGAGGTAGGCTATATATGTGTACGAAAACATAGACACTATCTTTGCTGAGGTAGGCTATATATGTGTACGAAAACATGGACAATATCTTTGCTGAGGTAGGCTATATATGTGTACGAAAACATGTACACTATCTTTGCTGAGGTAGGCTATATATGTGTACGAAAACATGTACACTATCTTTGCTGAGGTAGGCTATATATGTGTACGAGAACATGGACACTATCTTTGCTGAGGTAGGCTATATATGTGTACGAGAACATCTCATCCCACTTGACTTGGTCGCCGCAGTATGGTTTCTTCTTCCATACATCTGACGAAGCCATCGTCGTCGCATTCGCCACCAGCTTTCTAGTCTATCATCGTTTACGCCATCCATCCGTCGTTTCGTTGGCCTCGCGGCATGTCCCCAAAGCTCCCAAAATAATTAGCTATAGGTACCCTTAAGACTTATTAGTTTTCTGCTCCAGAAACTCGTGTTCCAACTTCTAAGAATTCCAGACGTTCGTTTCATGTTGAAATATCATAAGAAAGGGTTAATAGGGAAGGGTCAGCAACAAAACTACCTTCACCACCGCGGCAGCAATCGGGGGAACTGATTTTGAGCTCATTTAAGGCCGATCTATACGCCAATGACCTTGAGTGGTTAGCTTGCGCATTCTGGCCTGAGCTCACGCAACGCGTTGTACGTCCAGCCAGTAATAGGACTCGCCCATCAAGGAGCGCTGTCCCAAATTAGACGCATTTTTAATTTATTATAATAAAAAATATACATGTTTTTAAAAAGTAACAAAACCAAATCATTTTCGTTTGTATTTTTTTTATATTCTTTTGATAAAAAATGAAGGAGTAAAATGGTTTCATCTTAACGATTTGGAGGTGATTTGGGGTTTTTTTTTCTTATTATGTGATACCGATAGAAAAATTATGGCTAAACCAAATTACGATTCATATCATGTAGATTACTAACAATTTTTTTCAGATGTAATTTCTCTGTAGGTTCCGGCGAAAACTGCTTCATCTGCACGCTGTTTTTAAGCTTTTTTCGAAAGAGTAGCCTTAACATATACATCTTCCCTCTGTCAGAAAGGGGAGCAAGCAGGCCTCACTCCGTCATCGGATCGATCGGGCTAGATGAGTACATTGACAATCTAACTGTCTCAAACTCTCAACTCATCACATCCACACATTGCATGCCAGGCCGCACCGCACTATTTAACCGACTTCAAAAGGAGGAGGTTATATTATGTTCACCTGTAGGCATGTTTTTTTTTCATCGAAGTGTTCGTCAACTAAGGGACTGATTTTGATAATTAATTTTTGATTTGGTAGAGGAAGCTTGCGCGGCGGCGGCGGTCCCATATACATTGTATCAACTTGCTTCTGTAGTTTTTGAGTTAGCAATACTTCCTGTCACTGTTGTTTACATAGCCAGTAGTGGTACCTATACGAATTGGTGTGGGGTAGGTAGGTACAGTCAGCATCACGATGTGGTTACCCCCTTGCAAGCACCGGTGCTTGTGACGCTGACTGTACCATAACTAAAAAGTGAACAATAAAATCTTTTGGGAGGGAAGGCGGTGGCAAAATCTGAAATACAGATCCAAAGACACAGACTTCCAAAATTATAGTAATTTTTCAATTTTTTTTTTTTTTGGAAGTCGGTTTTTTTTTGTAAAAAAGTTGTTTTATGAAAATGCGTTGCGCTGCGGCCCGTTGCGCTTGTAATGTACGCCTGGCTTTAGCGAGCGTTCCTGACGTGTAATGTTTTTCAGTTCAACCTGGGGTGTCGCGAGTGGATGCGCACCATGGTGGGCACGGTGCGCAACGTGGCGCTGCCCTTCGCGCTCATCCTTACCGGATACGTCTCTGACACGTAAGTTTTTCAGTTCAACCTGGGGTGTTGCGAGTGGATGCACACCATGGTGGGCACGGTGCGCAACGTGGCGCTGCCCTTCGCGCTCATCCTTACCGGATACGTCTCTGACACGTAAGTTTTTCAGTTCAACCTGGGGTGTTGCGAGTGGATGCACACCATGGTGGGCACGGTGCGCAACGTGGCGCTGCCCTTCGCGCTCATCCTTACCGGATACGTCTCTGACACGTAAGTTTTTCAGTTCAACCTGGGGTGTTGCGAGTGGATGCACACCATGGTGGGCACGGTGCGCAACGTGGCGCTGCCCTTCGCGCTCATCCTTACCGGATACGTCTCTGACACGTAAGTTTTTCAGTTCAACCTGGGGTGTCGCGAGTGGATGCGCACCATGGTGGGCACGGTGCGCAACGTGGCGCTGCCCTTCGCGCTCATCCTTACCGGATACGTCTCTGACACGTAAGTTTTTCAGTTCAACCTGGGGTGTTGCGAGTGGATGCACACCATGGTGGGCACGGTGCGCAACGTGGCGCTGCCCTTCGCGCTCATCCTTACCGGATACGTCTCTGACACGTAAGTTTTTCAGTTCAACCTGGGGTGTCGCGAGTGGATGCGCACCATGGTGGGCACGGTGCGCAACGTGGCGCTGCCCTTCGCGCTCATCCTTACCGGATACGTCTCTGACACGTAAGTTTTTCAGTTCAACCTGGGGTGTCGCGAGTGGATGCGCACCATGGTGGGCACGGTGCGCAACGTGGCGCTGCCCTTCGCGCTCATCCTTACCGGATACGTCTCTGACACGTAAGTTTTTCAGTTCAACCTGGGGTGTCGCGAGTGGATGCGCACCATGGTGGGCACGGTGCGCAACGTGGCGCTGCCCTTCGCGCTCATCCTTACCGGATACGTCTCTGACACGTAAGTTTTTCAGTTCAACCTGGGGTGTTGCGAGTGGATGCACACCATGGTGGGCACGGTGCGCAACGTGGATACGTCTCTGACACTTCAGTTTTAAATACCGTCCCCCCCCCCCTTATCTCCGAAGTTTGCAAAGAGAAAAATCTGAAATTATTCTATGTGATAGTAGTCTACGACCATCGTGCTCTGGCGCTTCACAATATTTAAAGATCCCATCCAAAACAAAAAAACTCCCTGCGTATTTCTGGACGAACCTGTTAACTTCATTTTGTTTAAAGCACATTTCATGAACAACAAGAATTTCTAAATTGGGGGGGGTAAAATTAACATTGGGAGGGAGTCCCGTCTCGGACAAGGAGCTTCGTATAATTGTGATAGAACTTCACTTACAGGTAAGTTCGTTTAATCTCATAATTATACTCTCTCCTTGTCCGAGACGATTTAACAGAGTAGATGTTTAAAGTTATGTTGTGAATGAAAGGCTGTTGTAATCAAAAAACATTATTATTTGGGATTACAACACATGATATTTAGGTACTAGGTCCTATTTACAGTACCGCAAACAGCATTACTAAAAGCTAGGGGGTCTTCTATTACTGGTTATGTAAAGATTACAGGAAAAATAAAACGATGTCTCTAAATAGCACACTTTTTCAGAAATCGGAACGGAACCCTCGGTGCGCGAGTCCGACTCGCTCTTGACCGGTGTTTTTTAATATGGTGTGTCAGGATGTCGAGTTAGGTTTATTTACTAGTAGCATTAAGGAAGTAAAGAAAAGGTTGAATAATTAATTTTTCGATGTAAGTATAAAACTATTTTTTATTATTATTGCAATTTTTGAACGTGGGATATTAATTTGCGTAAGTATTTCTTACGTCGCTGTTTTCGCGTATTTGTTAATATTACTCACATTAATCGTTAGTGGAAGATTATAATTGGCCATCGTTGACACATTGTACTGATTAGCTGTAAGTTTTCCTAAAAGAAAAAAAGAAAATTGTACTAGTTGGGAGGGGACTAAAGAATCCAATGACCGATAATTGTAACTAACCATAAACAGGCGACGCCACGTAGTCTAAGGCACTGCCTGCGCGATGCCACAGGATCTTTTGTAAGATGTTTTGTTTATTGTAACTGCTGACACTACGCGCTACCAGGTACGGTCGGCGCACTGCTTTCTGCGTGTTCTCGGCGTTCGCGGGCGTGATGGGCATCCTCAAGGCGTTCTCCGTCAACTACCAGATGTACCTCGCCATGGAGTTCCTGGAGGCGGCACTCGGCTACGGCTTCAACAGCGCCGCATACGTCATGAGTAAGATCATATTTAGCGCTTTTTATACCAACTTGCAACAAGTTTCTAACGAAGTTAAAAAAAATACGATTGTTCGAGTTTTAATCGATCACTCACGAAAATGCAGAATTGCATCGAACACAAGTATGCACATTGGCACGTTCACAAAATGTGGGCCAGCTCGCGTCCAGATCTTATTAGAACACAAGTATGCACATTGGCACGTTCACAAAATGTGGGCCAGCTCGCGTCCAGATCTTATCAGAACACAAGTATGCACATTGGCACGTTCACAAAATGTGGGCCCGCTCGCGTCTAGATCTTATTAGAACACAAGTATGCACATTGGACGTTCACAAAATGTGGGCCCGCTCGCGTCCAGATCTTATTAGAACACAAGTATGCACATTGGCACGTTCACAAAATGTGGGCCCGCTCGCGTCCAGATCTCATTAGAACGCAAGTATGCACATTTCTCCCTTACAACAGACTATAATTACATACCTAATGCTTCAGTACGCTCACAATAAAATTAATATACCTAGTGGTCAAAGTCCTGCATCAAGACATCACATTCGTGGGATCCTTGTACTTGGAGCCACTAAATTAGTATCAGCGACTGGCCTATCTGACCTCCACAACCCAGTTACTGGATAATACGATACGGTATCGTATTACCCAGTAACTGGGTTGTGGTACCCCTTGGTAAGACTGGTTGTCAGACTTTCGGGCTTCTGACGACCCGTAACGACTGTCAAAGATCCACGAATGACAGCCGGGACCTGCGTGCTTATCGTGCTTTCCGAGGCACGGGAAGATTCACGTAGCAGCCGCAGCAAGCGTAGCTTAAGGCGGGTGAAAGCAAGCGCCGTAGGTATTAAATGCTTACCGCAGCCCCCGCAAGGAGTAGCGATACGTAATAAATTACGATGCGCGGGAAACGCGCGCCAAGCGCACCGCTCATGAGTTCATGAACTCGAGTAGGTACTATGTTGCGTCACAGAATAGAGCAATGCAGTAGATAAACTTGAACTGATTAGTATACAAGTTTATTTTGTTTTATTTTTCTAGTAAGTATTTTTTAAAGTTTTAGACAGATTAGGTATGCATTGTAAACTTGAACAGTTAAAATAAATAAAAATAACTACTTATACATATTTATTTTCGTGAATAAGGTGGATTTAAAATCTGACTGACACGAAGACCTTTACCCGTACGATTCAAAACTACGCGCCGCGCACCATTTTACTTTACGAAGGTGTCGCATGGCGTGGGGAATAGTAGTTTCTGTCATTCCCCACGATACCACACCAGTGGTATCGTTTTCAGTGGTGTCGCTGTCGTGGGGAATGACAGAAACTACTATTCCCCACGCCATGCGACACCACCGACTGTATTGTGCTGTTAGTGATGTCCAGCTACATAACAATGATGTGTTACATAACAATTTAGACCTTATTGACATTCATATTTTTTTGTTAAATTTAGCTTCCAGACCATTTACCAAGTATCTTGGACCAAAAAAACAAATGGTTTGTAAAATGTCTATAAGGTCGAAATTAGCTTGACACCCTAGAAATGATGTGCATAATAATCTAGACACTTTCTGAGGTGTCAAGCGAATTTAGACCTTATTGACATTCATGTTTTTTTGTTAAATTCAGCTTCCAGATCATTTACCAAGTATCTTGGACCAAAAAACAAAGGGTTTGTAAAATATCAATAAGGTCGAAATTAGCTTGACACCCTAAAAATGATGTGCATAATAATCTAGACACTTTCTGAGGTGTCAAGCGAATTTAGACCTTATTGACATTCATGTTTTTTTGTTAAATTCAGCTTCCAGATCATTTACCGAGTATTCTGGACCAAAAAAACAAAGGGTTTGTAAAATGTCAATAAGGTCGAAATTAGCTTGAGACCTTTATCGTTTTCAGCGAACTTAAATACCACGAAATGACCGTTCATTCCCCACGACACCACTGGTGGTGTCGTCGGGAATGACAGAAACTAGTATTCCCCACGACACCAATGACTGCATTGTGAGTGATGTCCAGCTAATTTTTAAACGTAACAATGATGTGTTATTTTTAAACGACTTCAAAAACGGAGGAGAATATCAATTCAGTTGTATTTTTTTTTTTATGTTTGTTACTGCAGTACTCCGTCATTTAGAAGCCGATTTGGAAAGTTCTTTTTTTATTTTATTCGTTATGTCAACACAAAAAAAAAAACGGAGGGGCATAACTTCTTACGCTCTAGTTTTTTTTTTCTTGAGAGGATGTGATTACGGTCAAAATGAAAATCCAAGATGGCGGCTGCAAAAATTTTCGAATTTTTCGACATGGGCGTCAATTTCGTGATATTTGAGGTCGCTGAAAACGATAATGGGGTCAAAATGAAAATCCAAGATGGCGGCTGCGAAAATTTTCTAATTTTTCGTCATGGGTGTCATTTTCGTGATATTTGAGGTCGCTGAAAACGATAGTGGGGTCAAAATGAAAATCCAAGATGGCGGCTGCGAAAATTTTTAAATTTTTCAACATGGGTGTCATTTTCGTGATATTTGAGGTCGCTGAAAACGATAGTGGGGCCAATATGAAAATCCAAGATGGCGGCTGCGAAAATTTCCTAATTTTCGGTCATGGGTATCATTTTCGTGATATTTGAGGTCGCTGAAAACGATAGTGGGGTCAAAATGAGAATCCAAGATGGCGGCTGCGAAAATTTCCTAATTTTTCGTCATGGGTGTCATTTTCGTGATATTTTAGGTCACTGAAAGCGATAGTGGGGTCAAAATGAAAATCCAAGATGTCGGCTGCGAAAATTTCGTAATTTTTCGTCATGGGTGTCATTTTCGTGATATTTGAGGTCGCTAAAAACGATAGTGGGGTCAAAATGAAAATCCAAGATGGCGGCTGCGAAAATTTCCTAATTTTTCGTCATGGGTGTCATTTTCGTGATATTTTAGGTCGCTGAAACCGATAGTGGGGTCAAAATGAAAATCCAAGATGGCGGCTGCGAAAATTTCCTAATTTTTCGTCATGGGTGTCATTTTCGTGATATTTTAGGTCGCTGAAAACGATAGCGGGGTCAAAATGAAAATCCAAGATGGCGGCTGCGAAAATGATCAAATTTTTCGACACAGGTGTCATTTTCGTGATATTTGAGGTCGCTGAAACCGATAGTGGGGTCAAAATGAAAATCCAAGATGGCGGCTGCGAAAATTTCCTAATTTTTCGTCATGGGTGTCATTTTCGTGATATTTTAGGTCACTGAAAGCGATAGTGGGGTCAAAATGAAAATCCAAGATGGCGGCTGCGAAAATTTCGTAATTTTTCGTCATGGGTGTCATTTTCGTGATATTTGAGGTCGCTGAAAACGATAGTGGGGTCAAAATGAAAATCCAAGATGGCGGCTGCGAAAATTTTCAAATTTTTCGACATGGGTGTCATTTTCGTTATATTTGAGGTCGCTGCAAACGATAGTGGGGTCAAAATGAATGACTATCGTTTTCAGCGATCTAAAATATCACGAAAATGACACCCATGATGAAAAGTTAGGAAATTTTCGTAGCCGCTATCTATTTTCATTTTGACCCCGCTATCGTTTTCAGCGACCTCAAATATCACGAAAATGACACCCATGACGAAAAATTAGGAAATTTTCGCAGCCGCCATCTTGGATTTTCATTTTGACCCCACAATCGTTTTCTGCGACCTAAAATATCACGAAAATGACACCCATGACGAAAAATTTGGAAATTTTCACAGCCGCCATCTTGGATTTTCATTTTGACCCCGCTATCGTTTTCAGCGACCTAAAATATCACGAAAATGACACCCATGACGAAAAATTAGGAAATTTTCGCAGCCGCCATCTTGGATTTTCATTTTGACCCCACTATCGGTTTCAGCGACCTCAAATATCACTAAAATGACACCTGTGTCGAAAAATTTGATAATTTTCGCAGCCGCCATCTTGGATTTTCATTTTGACCCCACTATCGTTTTCAGCGACCTAAAATATCACGAAAATGACACCCATGACGAAAAATTAGGATATTCGCAGCCGCCATCTTGGATTTTCATTTTGACCTCACTATCGTTTTCAGCGACCTAAAATATCACGAAAATGACATCCATGACCGAAAATTAGGAAATTTTCGCAGCCGCCATCTTGGATTTTCATTTTGACCCCACTATCGTTTTCAGCGACCTAAAATATCACGAAAACGACACCCATGACGAAAAATTAGGAAATTTTTGCAGCCGCCATCTTGGATTTTCATTTTGACCCCACTATCGTTTTCAGCGACCTAAAATATCACGAAAATGACACCCATGACGAAAAATTAGGAAATTTTCGCAGCCGCCATCTTGGATTTTCATTTTGACCCCACTATCGTTTTCAGCGACCTGAAATATCACGAAAATGACACCCATGACGAAAAGTTAGGAAATTTTCGCAGCCGCCATCTTGGATTTTCAGTTTGACCCCACTATCGTTTTCAGCGACCTAAAATAACACGAAAATGACACCCATGACGAAAAGTTAGGAAATTTTCGCAGCCGCCATCTTGGATTTTCATTTTGACCCCGCTATCGTTTTCAGCGACCTTAAATATCACGAAAATGACACCCATGACGAAAAATTTGGAAATTTTCACAGCCGCCATCTTGGATTTTCATTTTGACCCCGCTATCGTTTTCAGCGACCTAAAATATCACGAAAATGACACCCATGACGAAAAATTAGGAAATTTTCGCAGCCGCCATCTTGGATTTTCATTTTGACCCCACTATCGGTTTCAGCGACCTCAAATATCACGAAAATGACACCTGTGTCGAAAAATTTGATAATTTTCGCAGCCGCCATCTTGGATTTTCATTTTGGCCCCACTATCGTTTTCAGCGACCTAAAATAACACGAAAATGACACCCATGACGAAAAGTTAGGAAATTTTCGCAGCCGCCATCTTGGATTTTCATTTGACCCCGCTATCGTTTTCAGCGACCTTAAATATCACGAATATGACACCCATGACGAAAAATTTGGAAATTTTCACAGCCGCCATCTTGGATTTTCATTTTGACCCCGCTATCGTTTTCAGCGACCTAAAATATCACGAAAATGACACCCATGACGAAAAATTAGGAAATTTTCGCAGCCGCCATCTTGGATTTTCATTTTGACCCCACTATCGTTTTCAGCGACCTAAAATATCACGAAAACGACACCCATGACGAAAAATTAGGAAATTTTTGCAGCCGCCATCTTGGATTTTCATTTTGACCCCACTATCGTTTTCAGCGACCTAAAATATCACGAAAATGACACCCATGACGAAAAATTAGGAAATTTTCGCAGCCGCCATCTTGGATTTTCATTTTGACCCCACTATCGTTTTCAGCGACCTGAAATATCACGAAAATGACACCCATGACGAAAAGTTAGGAAATTTTCGCAGCCGCCATCTTGGATTTTCAGTTTGACCCCACTATCGTTTTCAGCGACCTAAAATAACACGAAAATGACACCCATGACGAAAAGTTAGGAAATTTTCGCAGCCGCCATCTTGGATTTTCATTTTGACCCCGCTATCGTTTTCAGCGACCTTAAATATCACGAAAATGACACCCATGACGAAAAATTTGGAAATTTTCACAGCCGCCATCTTGGATTTTCATTTTGACCCCGCTATCGTTTTCAGCGACCTAAAATATCACGAAAATGACACCCATGACGAAAAATTAGGAAATTTTCGCAGCCGCCATCTTGGATTTTCATTTTGACCCCACTATCGGTTTCAGCGACCTCAAATATCACGAAAATGACACCTGTGTCGAAAAATTTGATAATTTTCGCAGCCGCCATCTTGGATTTTCATTTTGGCCCCACTATCGTTTTCAGCGACCTAAAATAACACGAAAATGACACCCATGACGAAAAGTTAGGAAATTTTCGCAGCCGCCATCTTGGATTTTCATTTTGACCCCGCTATCGTTTTCAGCGACCTTAAATATCACGAAAATGACACCCATGACGAAAAATTTGGAAATTTTCACAGCCGCCATCTTGGATTTTCATTTTGCCCCCGCTATCGTTTTCAGCGACCTAAAATATCACGAAAATGACACCCATGACGAAAAATTAGAAAATTTTCGCAGCCGCCATCTTGGATTTTCATTTTGACCCCACTATCGGTTTCAGCGACCTAAAATATCACGAAAATGACACCCATGACGAAAAATTAGGAAATTTTCGCAGCCGCCATCTTGGATTTTCATTTTGACCCCACTATCGTTTTCAGCGACCTAAAATATCACGAAAATGACACCCATGACGAAAAATTAGGAAATTTTCGCAGCCGCCATCTTGGATTTTCATTTTGACCCCACTATCGTTTTCAGCGACCTAAAATATCACGAAAATGACATCCATGACCGAAAATTAGGAAATTTTGGCAGCCGCCATCTTGGATTTTCATTTTGACCCCACTATCGTTTTCAGCGACCTAAAATATCACGAAAACGACACCCATGACGAAAAATTAGGAAATTTTTGCAGCCGCCATCTTGGATTTTCATTTTGACCCCACTATCGTTTTCAGCGACCTAAAATATCACGAAAATGACACCCATGACGAAAAATTTGGAAATTTTCGCAGCCGCCATCTTGGATTTTCATTTTGACCCCACTATCGTTTTCAGCGACCTAAAATATCACGAAAACGACACCCATGACGAAAAATTGGAAATTTTTGCAGCCGCCATCTTGGATTTTCATTTTGACCTTGAAATACAAAAAAAATAAGAAGATACCTAATTAGAAAAAAAACTTAATTAAAAAAAAAAAATCTTATTTATGTAGGTATACAGAAAAATACATTTGAGGGCCTACTTATTTTCTGAACATCCCTGCCCCACCCTTTGAAAGAATTCAGGCGTGATGTTATGAAGAAATCTCATTTCCTATCCGATATTCATTATAAAACCACCCGTACTAACTTTATTCTGTGGCACCTACCTATTTGAGATTTGAAAATAGTGAACCAAAAATTTGCGCGTCAGGCGGCTTTATAAGCTCCAGTGTAGGGTTCAAATTCAACTGTTTTACACACTTGATGCGATTGGTAAACATAGGCCGTGATAAAAATAAATACCAATAAAGCTTTTGCGCGCGTGACGTCTTTATTTACATAGGCATAGCGTTCAAATTCAACTGTTTTCAACACATGTTAATTTGTGCCGGTCGCAGCCGGTGACAGAAGTTAGCGGGGGTGGCGGGTTCGAAAAATTGGCACACGTCCGACCTCCATCACGTTCCGCTCGGGACTAAACGACACGGAGCGAGCGCAAAACACTTGACATTGGAATTAGTGATATAAATATTTTGATATTTCAAGTTATGATAGCCGTTATAAATTACATTTTTTACGACCTTTATTATGGCATAAGTTTTATTGTTCAAAGCCTAATATAAATCAAATGAAATAAGATATAGATCATAATTTAGACTTGTCTTTGCGATTTAATTGGATGCAGTAAAGTACAAGTAATCGTGTATCGGACGGCCGAAATTTGTAGATGGAAGTCTGAACTAAGTAATATATTTTTTTCAAAATTTAAATCCGTGTTATCTACGAATAAAACACTAAACAAAACGACGTTTTTACGGCTCTCACCGCCTTAACCCGATCGCTCGCTATTACTTGTTTCGCTTCGCTTGTTATTACTTAGACACAGGCCCCTCCACTAAATTAGTATTTACTCGTAAATTTATTTAGTAATGCTCTAAGGTTGTAGAAGTCGAAGAGGTACGAGTAATGTATCTTCAGTCGAGTTGACTGTAAGTCTGTACCGCTGCAAGTCACACGGGCTCACAGGCGTCGCTTCCTCAGTGGTCGAGATCGCGCACCCGTCGCTGCGCGCAGTGTTCGCGTGCGCCACGGGCATCGCGTACGGCGTGGGCGGCGTGCTGTTCGCGTGGGTGGCGTGGGGCGTGCCCTACTGGCGCCACCTGCTGGTCTCCATCCACGCGCTGGCGCTGCTGCTGCCGCTGTACTGGCTGCTGCTGGACGAGAGCCCGCGCTGGCTGCACGCGCGGGGCGACGCGGACGCCACCGCTGCCGTCATACGGAAGGCTGCTCGTTGGAACAAGGTGACCCATCTAGATTTATGTAATAATAGCTTCTGCCCGCGGCTTCGCACGCGTGATTTTTCTTGTTCCCCCACCTACCTCGTCGGATCGCATCGCCTGCCCGCGCTAATACCTACTTCGTTTTCGCTTAGCGTTCTTTGTGACTTTTTTTCTTTTTACTCGGCTTCCTCCAGAATTGGTCTACCAAATGCAAAAAAAAAACCTTTTTAACAAAAAAAATACAACCGACTTCCAAAAAAAACACTACAAAGTGAAAAATAACTTTTAACTTTGGATCTGTATTTTAGTTTTTTGCCACCGACTTTAAAGTTAAAAATTAAAGTTATTTTTCACTTTGTAGTGATTTTTTTAGAAGTCGGTTGTATTTTTTTGTAAAAAAGTTTTTTATTTTTCCCTTTTTAGTGGATCAGTTTGTAATTTACCTAACTTAAAATAGCCTAATGTCAACTGTTCATCACCTTTTACAAAATAAAATAACTTTAATTTCAGAAGTCGGTGGCAAAAAACTAAAATACAGATCCAAAGACACCGACTTCCAAAATTAAAGTTATTTTTCACTTTGCAGTGTTTTTTTTAAAGTCAGTTGTTTTTTAAAAAAAAGTTTTTTAAGTTTATCACACTGATTTGAGTGGACCTGTCCAGTCAGGCAAGCATTTGTCAGACTCAGTAATTAGTAGTTTTCTCAACTCAGTACCTAGCTAAGGAGCTCAACAACTTGACGAACAAATTAGTATCAATTGACATTTGGGTATGCTGTGCAAGTACTCAAACTGCCAGACTATTAATTACTACCAAGTTTCGAGTTAATCCGACAGTGCGTTAATTTTTTTTTTACCAACTTATGACACCCCCTAAATCCTCTGTAAGTGTCAATATTTTATGTATAATGAGGCAAATATTGCCAAGTTTCAAGTTTGTTAACCAAAGGAATAAGATTTTTCACAATTAGGTAATAAACTGTATCCCCTCTTTTCCCACTGGGGTGAAATTTTGAAAATTCGTTTTGGAAGTTTCTATAAAACTTGACTCAAAGATTTATACCATTTTTTTAGTTAATCAAGCCATGGAGTAAAATCCTCCCCTTAAAAATGTTATTACCTCTTTGTGGCCCTTCAGGGATAGACTTTCGAAAAATCCTAATACTTATTACTGGTTTCTGTGTTGGAACAGACCATATTATAAATTTTATTTAAGCTTTATTTGTCCATACTTTTACAAAATTAATTAGGTACTAAAATTTTTTTTTTTTTTTTTTACATAAAAATATATATTATTGTATGGCCCCTGTAGGGTAAAAAGCCTCCTCCATCTTTTTCCATTTTTGTTTGTCTTGGGCGGTGTACATCCAGTTTTTCCCCGCCGTTTTTACGATGTCATCAACCCATCGTTTCTTTTGCCGTCCTCTTTGTCTCCTTCCAGTGGGACCGAGCCACTTTGTTGTTTGTAGTGTCCATCTGTTGTCCTGGTACCTAGCTATATGGCCTGCCCACTTCCACTTCAGTGTCATGGCTTGTTGCAGTGAATCCGTGAGTTTTGTTTTGTTGCGTATGTCAACATTTCGTGTTTTATCTATTCTTCTTAATTTCAGGATGCTTCTTTCCATGGCGTGCTGGCACGAGTGGATTTTGTTTTTAGTCTTGTTAGTAAAAGTCCAAGTCTGACTTGCATATGTTAAGGAGGGCAAGATACATGAATCCATTATAATCTTCTTTAACTTCAGACTATAATTTCCTTTGAGGATTTCTTTCTGTGCCCAATATTTTTTCCATGCTGTGTTTATTCTTCTGTCTACTTCATTCTCGTTTCGATTGGTGTCAAATGACATAAGTTTTCCGAGGTATTCGTTGACATATTCTATCGCCTGTAACAAATCTACTAGCTTAGAGAAATAAAAGGGGGCTAAAGTAAGACTTGAAACAATATATTAAATATTAAAAGATAAAAAATACAGACCGGTTTTTAAAAAACACGTCCTACCTAACACACACAGCTATTTAGGAAGGTAGAGGATAGCTTGAAGTAGTAATTTGAGTAAGTCCAGGTTAGGCAAACACGCACGGATAGTTTGGAAGAGGAAGATTTTGAATTGAATCGCTCCGATAAATTAATGGTTATTTTCTATAACCCTCCTTCAGGGATCGACCGCAGTCGGGTAAGTTTTAGTCACTGAGTTAGTTTTCCCGGTCGAAGAATACTTTTAGGAGATGTTTCGTTTATAGCTTCCGGAGCAGAACTGAACAGTCTCCGAGTCTTTCATCCATCGGTTCATCAGGCAGCGTTTTTCAAAAACGTCTTCCAATTTCATATCCTTTCCACATTTGAAGCTTTCCGTCATCAGAATGCCAAACGCCACAGTCAATGCTTGAATCTGCCAGTAATATACGTTGAAAAACCTCTAACTTCTTCGATGAATTTCGAGTGTGTGTGGATTAATTTTATAAAAGTAATTTAAGATACAGCTATTCAATAATAAATCAAAATTATCTATAAAATACAATATTTGACCTAACATATTGATAAAAAGAATTTAGATTACATAAATCAAAAGAAACGTTCATAGTCTATGCCATTATGAAACTCTATGAGGTAGTTAGATAGAAGAAAAAGTAATGACAGTTTGACAGCCTGACGTAAGTGTCATAACAATGAAAAATATCTATAGTGTTTTTATTTCAGATTTTAAAGAAACGAATTGTTTTAGACCAATTCACAATATATGAATATAAATCTTTATAAAAGATAAATAAAAATGGATGAAGTGTAAGTAAAGGTTATGTATGTAGTGTGTATGTATGTAGTATGTATGTATGTAGTAGAAGTATGTAGATACTATATTTCCCCATCGACCCCGAGAAAATTTTCAACTCAATTGAAAATTTTGAAGGTTAAAAATATTACAGCATTCACAAAACGTACATACTTCATTCAATCACACCGACATCTTACGAAGTTAGGTCAGGTAGGATTCACATTCAATGATCACTACTCAACCTGATATATCAATAACAGTAGGCTTATTTTCGGAGTTGTAATCCGCTCACGTCTAAAACCATTAATAAAATATATTTAACAAGGGCTTATTTTTATGGAGTTGTTAGCCGCTCCAGAAGATTCAAGGTTTAAGAAAAACCAAGTTTAAGAGAGAAAACTCAAGTTAGTTTGAGTTTAAGAATAACCCAAGTTTAAGAAAAAACTTGGTTTAAGAGAGAGAACTCGTTAGTTAGAGTTCAAGTTTAAGAAAGGCTCAAGGGAGACTTGAGTTTAAGAATTAGAGGATTTAAGAAAACCTCTAAGTAAGAGAATGCATTAGGGGCTTGTTTAATGAGTTGCTACCGCTCAGAAAGAAAATAAAATTGCATTTGGGGCTTATTTAGGGAGTTGCTACCGCTCAGAAAATAATGCATTAGAGGCTTATTTAGAGAGTTGCTACCGCTCCAAAAAGAAAAAAAAAATGCATTAGAGGCTTATTTAGGGAGTTGCTACCGCTCAAAAAGAAAAAGGTGGAATAAGTTTTTACCGAATAGTTTTAAATGAGAGAGGGAGTATTTTAATGTTGAATGGTGAAATAATAAGTTTAAAAAATAATATTCAAGTAAAAAAAATTAAAAAAAATATCTCAAAAGAGAAAAGATTTCTAAAAAGTCCTGGGAAGTTGTTTAAAAGTTCAAAGAAAATAATTCTATCCATGGTTAAAGATTAATGTTAAATAGGATTAAAATATTTTAAAAGGAGGTAAGTAAGGGTTAATGAGTGCAAAAGACGACTCAAAGAGAGTGAGTTCTAAAGACGACTCAAGAGAGTTTAAGAGGGTCCCTTAGCATTTAAGAGGTCCCTTAGTATAGAAGAGGTCTCTTAGTATAGAAGAGGTCCCTTAGTATAGAGGAGGTCCCTTAGTATAGAGGAGGTCCCTTAGTATAGAGGAGGTCCCTTAGTATAGAGGAGGTCCCTTAGTATAGAGGAGGTCCCTTAGTATAGAGGAGGTCCCTTAGTATAGAGGAGGTCCCTTAGTATAGAAGAGGTCTAAGAGGTCTCCTAGAGGGTTTAAGAGGAATCCTAGAGGGTTTAGAGGTCTACCAGAGGGTTTAAGAGGAATCCTAGAGGGTTTAGAGGTCTCCTAGAGGGTTTAGAGGTCTCCTAGAGGGTTTAGATGTCTCCTAAAGCGTTAAGAGGACTCCTAGAGGATCCGAATTAATGATGCGACTATAAAATAACCACAAACAAAAAGAAAGGCACAGAGGCACATCGAAAGTTTATGTGTGTAAGAGTGTAGAATAGTAAAGTATTTGTAATAGGTGTTATATAGATATTAGGTTTGTATAAACAACTATAGGATATTCTCCTATAGTACGTCGAATAGTAAACCAAACCCCAACTTGTAAGTGACCACGGATGGTTTTAAGAACACTCACAAGCGAAGAATGGGTACGATTACCAGTGGGTAACCGTAGTGGTGTGCAAGTGTGTGGGGTGCAGAATAATGATGTAGAAGTAGAGAGTTATGTGTAGGTGGTAACGATTATAAGATATTCTCCTACAATACGTCGTTGAGTAAGCCAAACCCAACTTGTAAGTGACCACGAATGGTTTTAAGAACACTCACAAGCGAAGAATGGATGCCAATTACCAGTGGGTAAAGGAATGTGTGTGGGGGTGTAGTATAAGTTTGTTAAGTATGTGCTGAAGAGGAAAGTAAGTTAGTATTAGACCTATAACCTAACACATGTAACAAAAAAGAGACTAAGCCAAATAAGAGTCCGAAAAGTTATAGTACTAGAGATAGTATATTTTAGAATTTTGAAAAAATTTGAAAGGGCTAGCTTTGATTTTATATTGGGCGCCAGACTGTAACAAATCTACTAGCTTAGAGAAATAAAAGGGGGCTAAAGTAAGACTTGAAACAATATATTAAATATTAAAAGATAAAAAATACAGACCGGTTTTTAAAAAACACGTCCTACCTAACACACACAGCTATTTAGGAAGGTAGAGGATAGCTTGAAGTAGTAATTTGAGTAAGTCCAGGTTAGGCAAACACGCACGGATAGTTTGGAAGAGGAAGATTTTGAATTGAATCGCTCCGATAAATTAATGGTTATTTTCTATAACCCTCCTTCAGGGATCGACCGCAGTCGGGTAAGTTTTAGTCACTGAGTTAGTTTTCCCGGTCGAAGAATACTTTTAGGAGATGTTTCGTTTATAGCTTCCGGAGCAGAACTGAACAGTCTCCGAGTCTTTCATCCATCGGTTCATCAGGCAGCGTTTTTCAAAAACGTCTTCCAATTTCATATCCTTTCCACATTTGAAGCTTTCCGTCATCAGAATGCCAAACGCCACAGTCAATGCTTGAATCTGCCAGTAATATACGTTGAAAAACCTCTAACCTCTTCGATGAATTTCGAGTGTGTGTGGATTAATTTTATAAAAGTAATTTAAGATACAGCTATTCAATAATAAATCAAAATTATCTATAAAATACAATATTTGACCTAACATATTGATAAAAAGAATTTAGATTACATAAATCAAAAGAAACGTTCATAGTCTATGCCATTATGAAACTCTATGAGGTAGTTAGATAGAAGAAAAAGTAATGACAGTTTGACAGCCTGACGTAAGTGTCATAACAATGAAAAATATCTATAGTGTTTTTATTTCAGATTTTAAAGAAACGAATTGTTTTAGACCAATTCACAATATATGAATATAAATCTTTATAAAAGATAAATAAAAATGGATGAAGTGTAAGTAAAGGTTATGTATGTAGTGTGTATGTATGTAGTATGTATGTATGTAGTAGAAGTATGTAGATACTATACGCCCTACCATTTATCTTTATTGGGGTTTGAATATTATTAGTCATTATTTTTGTTTTGCTGGTATTCATTTCTAGTCCTACTTTCTTGCTTTCTTTGTCGAGGTTTTGGAGCATTTTTTCTAGGTCTGTAGCAGTTTCACTAAAGAGAGCTATATCGTCAGCGAATCTTAAATGGGTTAAACGTCTACTTTGTATCCACACCCCCTTGTTTGTCCAGTCTATATTTTGGAAGATATCTTGAAGAACCGCTATAAATAACTTCGGTGAGAGCGGATCTCCCTGCTTGACACCTCTTTCTATACGGAACTCCTCGGCTTTCCTTTCTAGTTTTATTCTGCTCACACTTTTTGAATACACATTCTTTATGAGGTTTATGTATTTTTGACATATGTCGTTATTTTTTAAGTGCTTCCCAAATAGATGTATGTGCAATACTGTCGAAAGCTTTTGAGTAGTCAACAAATGCTACATAAAGTGGTTTATTAAATTCCTGGTATTTCTCTATCAGTTGGTCCATTGTGTGGATATGGTCACTGGTTGAATAGTTCGATCGAAACCCTGCTTGTTCCATTGGTTGGTTTTTTTCAATATTGGGTGCTATTCTGCTAAGCAAGATCGACGCAAACAGCTTATATACAGCCGATAACAAACTAATAGGCCTGTAGTTTCCTACATCTAGTGGGTTTCCTTTCTTGTAAAGTAGTACTATGTGTGATAGACCCCATTGTTCAGGTATCTGTTCGGATTCTAAAATTCGGTTAAAAAGTGTTGTCAAGTATGGGATTAAAATTCGTGCTCCGATTTTTAGTGTTTCATTAGTTAGATTATCTGGTCCTGGGCTTTTTTCTGTTTTCAGTGCTTTTATGTGTCTAAATACTTCTATTTCGCTTATTGAATCTATTGTTTCTTGGGTTTGTTCTTTGTCTTCTACTTTTTTGTATTTGTTTCCATTTCTGGCTAATTCTTCTCCTGGAGATTTTTTATAGAGGTTTCTATAGAAATCAGTAGCGCATTTGAGAGTATCTTTCCTGTTTTTTGTTTCGTTCTGACCGTCCTTTAGGTTCTGAATCCATGTTTTTTGTGTTGACAGTTCTTTGTTGGCTCGTTTTGAACTTCGAAACGTTGTGAGGTTTTTTTCGATGATTGTCTTTCTATAAGTGTTGTAGTCTTCTCTGGTGGCATTTTTTGTTTTTTTAAATAGTTGTTTTAATTCATCTTTCTCTTCCTTAGTTTTGTTTTTAAGTAATATTAGTTTCCCACGTCTGGCTATTAGGTCCAACGTTTCAGTTGTCAGTATTTTGTGTTTGTGGGTTTTTGTTTTGTTTTCGAGTTTGAGACTTTTTTTTATTACCTGTTCTAGTTGGTTGCTTATAGTTTGTATATCATTTTCGGTTTCTAAGATTTCGTAGAGTGATTTCGAGTACTTTACTTTTGGGTTTTGAGTGTATGTTTCTCTTTCGGTTGTAGTCTGAAGTAGGCTTAACTTATGACACCCCCTAAATCCTCTGTAAGTGTCAATATTTTATGTATAATGAGGCAAATATTGCCAAGTTTCAAGTTTGTTAACCAAAGGAATAAGATTTTTCACAATTAGGTATAAACTGTATCACCTCTTTTCCCACTGGGGTGAAATTTTGAAAATTCGTTTTGGAAGTTTCTATAAAACTTGACTCAAAGATTTATACCATTTTTTTAGTTAATCAAGCCATGGAGTAAAATCCTCCCCTTAAAAATGTTATTACCTCTTTGTGGCCCTTCAGGGATAGACTTTCGAAAAATCCTAATACTTATTACTGGTTTCTGTGTTGGAACAGACCATATTATAAATATGAATATAAAATCAGGACTAGAAGGGAGAACTCTCGAGCCAACATTGAAGTAAGGCAAATAATTGCAGATAATCGTTAACGAGCAGCTGATGAGCCAGCTGAAGGACGCCACGACGGCGGAGGCGCAGGAGCCGCGGCCGAGCGCGTGGCGGAGCGTGCTGCGCTCGCGCGTGCTCATGTGGCGCCTGGCCGTGTGCGGCTGGTGCTGGGCCGCCACCACCTTCGTGTACTACGGCCTCACCATCAACTCCGTAGGGCTGTCCGGCAACAAGCACGTCAACTTCGCGCTCAACATGTCCATGGAAATCGCCGCCTCCGTGCTCATCATGATGGCGCTGGAGCGCATCGGACGCAAGCTGTGCATATTCATTGCGTTCCTGCTTTGCGGGGTCGCTTGTGTTTCACCGTTCTTCATAGGTAAGCATTGACATAATTATCATTAAAAATGTGTTTGACATATCTCGGGACCCTGCGGGGCTGAAGCCAGCTCGCAGAGGCCCGTTACACATTTTTAACTGACATGAAATGAAATTGTTTAATTATTCTGTAAATAGGATATCGGAATCACTTTTACACGTCATTAAATAAAGCACCAACCAACGATTATCCCTGTTCGCACTATGCAAGTGCGTCCAAGGACAACCCCCGGTTGGTGTAGGACAACCCCCGGTTGGTGCAGGACTTTTGCAGGATATGAAAACAAAGATATTGGATTAGGGGTTTGGGTGGTTACAGTGAACTAGTTATCTAGGACTATGGAAATACATGGCCCCTGTCTGACCAAATTTTTATATAAAATAGAGTTTTGAAAAGTGATTTATCGTCAGAAAATGTTACTATAGAGTCTAGTGACGAAATACACTGGAAGGAATGAATCCTTCTATCAATGGCAGGCTAAAGTCAATTGTACAAACTACAATGAAATATTTTACTTGGAATCATCATATTCTATTACGTATAATTTCAGGTAAACGCTATTTTATATAATTGAGACGCAGCTGTGAAATACCAACCAGTGTTAGGTACAACAATACAACGTGAAAAGATGACGACAAATACTACCAATAAAGACATGTTGCACCCACCACAAATACTACCAATAAAGACATGTTGCACCCACCACAAATACTACCAATAAAGACATGTTGCACCCACCACAAATACTACCAATAAAGACATGTTGCACCCACCACAAATACTACCAATAAAGACATGTTGCACCCACCACAAATACTACCAATAAAGACATGTTGCACCCACCACAAATACTACCAATAAAGACATGTTGCACCCACCACAAATACTACCAATAAAGACATGTTGCACCCACCACAAATACTACCAATAAAGACATGTTGCACCCACCACAAATAAAATGGGATAAGCCCATTGGCAGGAGAATGATGATTCTTTCTATATTTGTTAAGAGCCTATACTACCTGAGCTTTATGTCTCGCTCGCACGATACTGCTCGCGGACTGAGTGCAGTGCTGGGCGCCGATAGTTTAGGTAATTGCTTTTTATGGAATCGTGTTTTCATCTAACATTAATTCTCAACTTTACCATAATTATATTTATTTCAAAATGAATGCTGCAGTATTTTCGACATAACGGAGGATCATGCTAAGCCATTCGAGGTAGTACAGGCCCGTAAGCACCTCCTCCAGTGCCCCTGCTTCCTGCACAGATCACGACGGCACGTCCCTGGGGCTGTTCTTCGTCGGCAAGCTGGCCATCACGTTCGCGTTCAACTCGCTGTACGTGTTCACGGCCGAGCTGTACCCCACGCCCACGCGCAGCTCCGCGCTGGCCGCCTGCTCACTCATCGGCCGCGTGGGCTCCGTGCTGGCGCCGCAGACGCCGCTACTGGTCAGTATCTGGTAGCCCGCGGGGAAATTCTAATTTTCTTACGTTTTTAGCCATTTGCAGGAAAGTATATGCTTGTACAATTGGTTTCAAATAAGAATAGGATCGACTTAGCGCCATGTTGTCGTCATAGCTGTCAAATCGAATAAATGGGGGGTAGGTTGAGCAAAACAAGATATTTTTAAATAACATTTATTTACGAATCATGAACGAAGAATTTGAAAATATGAAAAAAAGTAGTATAATTTTTTGAAAACTAATTATGACTAATTTTTTGATGTTTTTTTTTTCACTTTGATTTAACTAAGACTCGGTTAAACAAAAAAAAAACGTTATTTTCGTATTTCTTTGCAAACCGTACTTTTCAATCAACAATTGACAGGTAGAGGTCATTGACGTTCCTATTCTTAATTGAATCGCATTGTATGTTGATCACAACATGAGGTCGCGGGCTAACTACCCGCATTGCCCTTCAGTCGGAGCTCTAGCATGTAAGTTGTGACACAATCAAGCAATGTTCCTCATTGTATATGTGTTTGCTAGAACATGTACGTGCAAGCGCTGCTGTACGGCGTGTGCAGCGGCGCCGCCGCGCTGGCCGTGCTGTGCGTGCCCGAGACGCGCAGCGCGCACCTGCCGCAGAGCGTGCGGGACGCCGAGCGCCTGCGCGCCGCCGAGCCCGCGCTGCCGCCGCCAGCGCGCGCGCCCCGCGGCAGCCCCGCCCCCAGCGAGCCCCGGCCTGCGGCCACCCGCTGCTGATGCAACACCTCGGCTACTCGGCACTGCTCACTACTCACGCCGCCGAGCCCGCGCCGCCGCCGCCGCCAGCGCGCGCGCCCCGCGGCAGCCCCGCCCCCAGCGAGCCCCGGCCTGCGGCCACCCGCTGCTGATGCAACACCTCGGCTACTCGGCACTGCTCACTACTCACGCCGCCGAGCCCGCGCCGCCGCCGCCGCCAGCGCGCGCGCCCCGCGGCAGCCCCGCCCCCAGCGAGCCCCGGCCTGCGGCCACCCGCTGCTGATGCAACACCTCGGCTACTCGGCACTGCTCACTACTCACGCCGCCGAGCCCGCGCCGCCGCCGCCAGCGCGCGCGCCCCGCGGCAGCCCCGCCCCCAGCGAGCCCCGGCCTGCGGCCACCCGCTGCTGATGCAACACCTCGGCTACTCGGCACTGCTCACTACTCACGCCGCCGAGCCCGCGCCGCCGCCGCCGCCAGCGCGCGCGCCCCGCGGCAGCCCCGCCCCCAGCGAGCCCCGGCCTGCGGCCACCCGCTGCTGATGCAACACCTCGGCTACTCGGCACTGCTCACTACTCACGCCGCCGAGCCCGCGCCGCCGCCGCCGCCAGCGCGCGCGCCCCGCGGCAGCCCCGCCCCCAGCGAGCCCCGGCCTGCGGCCACCCGCTGCTGATGCAACACCTCGGCTACTCGGCACTGCTCACTACTCACGCCGCCGAGCCCGCGCCGCCGCCGCCAGCGCGCGCGCCCCGCGGCAGCCCCGCCCCCAGCGAGCCCCGGCCTGCGGCCACCCGCTGCTGATGCAACACCTCGGCTACTCGGCACTGCTCACTACTCACGCCGCCGAGCCCGCGCCGCCGCCGCCAGCGCGCGCGCCCCGCGGCAGCCCCGCCCCCAGCGAGCCCCGGCCTGCGGCCACCCGCTGCTGATGCAACACCTCGGCTACTCGGCACTGCTCACTACTCACGCCGCCGAGCCCGCGCCGCCGCCGCCAGCGCGCGCGCCCCGCGGCAGCCCCGCCCCCAGCGAGCCCCGGCCTGCGGCCACCCGCTGCTGATGCAACACCTCGGCTACTCGGCACTGCTCACTACTCACGCCGCCGAGCCCGCGCCGCCGCCGCCAGCGCGCGCGCCCCGCGGCAGCCCCGCCCCCAGCGAGCCCCGGCCTGCGGCCACCCGCTGCTGATGCAACACCTCGGCTACTCGGCACTGCTCACTACTCACGCCAAGGGCAAATAGCAGATGCTGACTGTAACATAGGAAGCCCGTGTCCTACCGGCCGGCGCGCTCGCCGCTGCTCCGGAGGCAGCAGGAGCTGCGTGCAACAATGTCTCACTGTAGCGGCGGAACTCGGATTCTCTGTAGTGTGACTGATCTCGTCGTGACGCGGCACGTCTACGTTAGGTTAAGGCCTCCAGCCTGCGGTACCTCATACTGGTAACTTCTTCACAAAGAAGGTGGGCCACATATTATTATATAATTATTTAAACTTACAAGTGCGTAAATACTTATAACTTACTTAATAATATTTTGTAAACTGTGATAATTATGTACTTACTGGCAATCAATAAACTAGTTGTATATAACACAATTGTATGTGTTTGTACGGTTTCATCGCCGGACATTGTTCTGCATACTCCGTAACCTACTTTATACCAACGATGCGCGTCATAATTTAGCATTATAAAATAACATGACTAACGAATTATAAAATAATGCACTTATAACTGTGTAGCTAGTAGCTATCAACAACTGAGAGAAAGAATCGCCTTCCACTCTAGAACTGTTACTTACTCCTAACTTAAATAAACTGAACTACTTAGTGCATCTGGTGGAACGTGTTTCTCTATCAACTGAACTTCAAACCTTCACGACATATCGGTGTACGGAGTTTTAACCCGTACATTTATGGTCCTTCGAGCCGGATATGAACCAGCGGCCTATTGGTACCTACCATCTATGTATACCGGGGTCAGCACAATAGACAACAGACATACTTACCTACAAGTAGGTACTTAACTAGATGAGGTCAGCGTTTCCTACTATCTGACTACTCTGAGAAGAAAGACCGAAACAAACTCAGAGGTCAGTTTCTTTTTAAGTCCAGACATAATCATTGTCAGATCATGTGAAGACCATGTAGATTGCTGTCTGAAATGGTCTTTTGAGGAACGAACCACACAGATTGAATGGACCTGTCCAGTCAGTGAACGCGCAGCTCAACTCAAAACTTAACGAGCTCAACGATTCGACGAAAATCAAAGAAAAGACATTTGGAAAAGACATTTGCAAAAGACATTTGGAAAAGACATATGAAACTGCGCTACGCGGCGGCCCGTTGCGGTCGTAGTGCTGGCTTTAGGGCGAGCGCGCACTGCGGTGCGTTTTTCTACCGCATAATCTGTGAAGTATGGAATGTCTTTGAAGTGCGCGCACTGCGGTCATGCGTTTTGTTACTGTAGGCCCCGCCCACTGCGGCAGAACTAACGGAAACGCACCGCAGTGCGCGCTCGCCCTTAGTTTTCTGACAAGAACCGAGAGCTGCAAGACGCCTGCTGAATCTGCTAATTGCCTAATAAACAAATATTCATGGCAGTTTTTTTTAACTCCAAGGCTAAGAACTAAGTGTATAAATAGGTACTTGTACCTACTTATTATTATGAAAATGTGCAATAAGAAACTTTATCCTTTCCCATGTTATGTATGTTATTGATTAAAATATCGTCAGCTAAGAGAGAGAGAGAGAGAGGTTTGATGCAGTAGGTAAGCCCTCAAATTAGAAAACAAATCGCATAAATTGTTATGCGATGTCACATAATTATGTGTCATGTAATTATGTTGTCAATTTCACATTAAATCACTGCAAACAAAAATAAATCTTTCTCACCTATGAATTATATTTTTATTACAAGTCAAAAATATATAGATAACAAAAATATTATACAAAATATTCTCCTACAAGAAAGTACTTAATGATATTTGGGTCAAAACCAAAATTTTGTACAATTTCATAACAATTTCATGTCCACCGACTTTTCCTTATTCCTCAAAAAATTCTGTAATGGTAATGCTATTTTAAAAAATGGATTTCATAGCGGAATACTACCTTAAATTCATATTTAATTTATTAGTTGGTGGTTCAGTTATACTTTACGAAATATTATGAAAATAATAAAACGGAATGGAAAATACCATATTATTCTCCCTCAAAAAACCTGTGTCCAACTATCGATTTCAATGTTTGAAACCGCAAAAACTTCGAAAAGGGTTTTATTTATTTAACATAGTATCCAGCATAACGAAGTGTGCGTAAATCACTCAATATCTAGGCAACTTATATGTACTAACAAATTATATGTAATAATTAAAAAAAATAAAAACAATGCGTCTCAAAAAGAGTTCATTTATGTTATTCCTTTAAGTAACGCGTTATTTTCCAATAAAATACTTTTTTTTTAAATTTACTACTGGGAACATTGACGGAAATGTCACGCCATTTACACCACCAATTTCTGCGCGGCAGTCATAATCTTGTGTCAAGAAAGTCGAAAAGTGTTGTGCGTGTGGAGTGACAAATAAATATTTAGTGGTTTCTCTTGAAAATTCATAAAAAAATAACATGTAAGTATGTTTGATCTTAATCTTATTATCTGAAAACTATTGTTTGTGCTATTCAGTCGCTTAGGAACTGTAATCATTAAGTGAATAGTGTGTCTTGAATTGAAATGAAACACTTCAAAAACATCGTCCATGTTTCCTTTATGTTACATTTTTATGTTACATTATTTAAAAATTGCATTAAGGTGTATTCACAAACACAGGCATGTACTTTTTGTAAGAACGGTTAATAAATATTTTTATCTTTACAATATGTTTGGTTACCGGTTACCGATACTAACAACATTTATTTTATAATACTTAATGCATTTATTTGAAGAAAACCTCTGGCAAAGTGGCAACTAATTAAAACTTAGTGAAAATTAACTAAATAGGTACCTTTAAATTAAGGAGGATGCGCAGTGGTAGCCCGCGAATATTATTTTTTTTTTGGGTTTTTTGCAATTTGCAGGTCCGTGTCAGGTTGTGTCTTGATCAAAATATGATACGCGGCAATAAAACATAATTATGTATTTCCATAATTTTAACCATAAAAATCATCAATACATCTCTCTAAGTTAGATTTCGTGCAGATTCGTTAGATTTCGTTCGTTCGAGGAATCTGCACGGAATCAGTTAAGTTAATTAAGTAAAATTTGATTTTTATATAAAGATTTATATTCCCTACTTATGTTATCAATAATTGTTATGTTGTCATTATTTTGATATCATTTTGTAGACTGACTCAAATACTTTTGGTTAAACATAATTTCACATGCAAAATTCAAGGGTTGTTTTTGCGAAAAAGTAAAAAATGTAAAAAAAAAAGTTTTTTTTTGTGTAAAGTTTCGTGTCTTTGTATGTTTTTTACTATTTTTTTATTTTATTTAGTTTTTCCATAGCCTCAACGTCTACCTTTACAATTAAGTCATTTGGACGTCTGTAGGTTTTTTAGACTCAAAGATATTAGCATTTTATTGCACATTCCCTAATGCAGCTGTTAAAAATGGCCGCCATTAGCGGGGTGTTGGGTTACGATTTTTTATAAAATTAGATTTGTCGATAAAAAATAGTATATAATATGCCCTTTTAGTATCGGTAACCGTTAACCAAACACATTGTAAGTATATAGAGGAAAATGTATCTAGAGCGGCTAAAAAATAACGATCCCGAAAAATGGAATCGAATGCAGGAGAAAAATTTTGACCAGAGCAAAAAATTCTACAAAAAAAAAATATAGTAGAGCTATCAGACAAAGAGAAGGAGACCAGACGAAAGTACTGGAGGAATTTAAAAAAAATACTGACAACAAGCAAGAAGTAGAAAGTGTGAACCTCGAAAAAATACCAAAGAAAATATCAGAAGAAATACAGAAAATTAACCAAAGAAAACGAAAAGATTAATCGGTACTACCATCGGTAGCCCACATTGAAGTGACTACCTGTTATTTTAAAATTAAGATCACGTAAAAGCTTAGATGAAAAACTTAAATGTTTTTTTAACGGCATTGTACATTTTTATCATTAATAAAAATAATTATAAAATACTTGACTGTTTTTCTCTTACATCATGAACACAGCCCTTATTTTCCTTTATGTTACTTTTATGTTATTGTGACATAAAAATAACAAAGATGAAATGATCCAAAATTTTGGTTTTGACCCATTTACATCCATCATTAATTATGAAGTAGTTGCGGAGTTGAGCATTCACTTACAACTAGACCACGAGCTACGAGCACAGCTGGGTGTCGCCGGGCTCGGGCTGGCTCGGGCGCCGCCAGCTCGGCAACAGCCGCAGCAGCTTGCTGACAGTTGCTCGTCCGTCTTGTTCTATCGCGTCGGAAAGTAAAAATAATTAAAACTACCTACGTAAATTACCATCCCACTTCCGCAGTACAGTCAAAACAAACCAAAATGGACGAACGCCCACACGCTACGCCGGCTGCGGTGTACGCTGGCCCATTTTACTTTGGCTAGACCCTTAAGAGCCCATACTACCTCAAGTGCGGTGCTGGGCGCCGATAGTTTAGGTACTTAATTGCTTGAAACGCTGAAAATAATGGTAATTTGAAAACAATAAAAAACATAAGACCTGCTTTATGTTAGTTCACTTAGTACCTAATGCAAAGTTTCATGATCTAATTTGAAGTATTTTTTGAATACCAGCGGTTTATTGTTCGGTTTGGAGGTAAGTTTGGATTTTTTTTTTTGCAAGATAATTTTATGGAATCGTGTTTACGTCAAACATAGTACTTATGTACTTAACATTAATCTTCAACTTTACCATAATATATTTATTTCAAAATGAATGCTGCAGTATTTTCGACGTAACGGAGGATCATGCTAAGCCATTTGAGGTAGTACAGGCTCTTAAGGTTTGAAGGAGTCAAACAGCCCTTATACGTGCGCGACTGTTTGCGTGCGCAGATTTGTAATTTTACAACAATTTTCTGTAACAATCAGTATAGGTAATTAATTTAATAAATAATCAATGTCTATACATAATATTTAGCAAAAATTCAGTGTATTTATTATGATTATAACATAATTTTCTAATTGGGGTGTTTGGTGGTGTGCATTAATTCCGGGACATGCTGTATAGCAAGATTACAAAAAAAAATATAAACGACCCGCCTCTATACCCTGTATAATACATATAAAGTAGAAACACTCTGTATAACACGTGTGGTTTACTTATAATGTACCTATTAGCTTAGCTGTTATCTAAGCTCAGTCTTAAGATTACTATAACCAACACTAGCATATCACAACGACAATATTATAATTATTATCATATCTATTCTAAATTTCTAAGCCTACTTACATTTTAAACAACATATACTTATTTATAAAGAGCTCGCTCGCTTCGTGAGGAAAGTGGTGTGTGACGTTGAGAACGACTGAATACTGTAGGGACCTGTAGCAGGAACTACATCTAGTTGGTTCGTAGTTTGAGTGAGTGCAGAACTAAGTTAAGTCAGGGAACCTGATGGATACTAATCAACTACTAGATACAAAATTAAAATGTTCGTAAAAACAAATCATAACTCTATCTTATTCTTTGCCAGGCGTATGAACAGGCTCGATGACGCAGCAATTGACTTAGTGTATCAATCTGCTCAGCGATCAAGTGCACTGACTAATACCAACATTTATAATATTGCTAGCTGCTTAAAAAAAGACATATCAATGAATATCATTCTTACAAATTAATAAATTCTGATTCTGATTACGATACGAAAAAAACAGCTTAAACAATTAACACAAAGGTACCTCATTCTGGAACTAGCGACGTCAACATGAGCTTCCCTACGGCTACGTACAGGGTTTACAAAGTACTTCATTCTGGAACTAGCGACGTCGACATGAGCTTCCCTACGGCTACGTACAGGGTTTACAAAGGTACCTCATTCTGGAACTAGCGACGTCAACATGAGCTTCCCTACGGCTACGTACAGGGTTTACAAAGTACTTCATTCTGGAACTAGCGACGTCGACATGAGCTTCCCTACGGCTACGTACAGGGTTTACAAAGGTACCTCATTCTGGAACTAGCGACGTCAACATGAGCTTCATTTTGTAAATTAAACTAAGTAACTTTGTGCACTAGTGTGTGTATGCTGTGCTTTGTGCAAAAATAACTGCTGGGAAACGACTCTTGGTGTACAAATTAGCTGTTTACGGTAGTGCCCACTGTGTGTTGCGGGTGCATGCAACGGTACAGGGATCGTGGAGTATTGTACCTAATTAATTTAAGTTAGAACAACATTTTTAAAACTTGTTTGAGTAAAAGTCGGGCTGCTTGACCGAACACATCGTGCGCGGGCGCTCGGGGCGCGGGGTGGCGATACACCAGGCGCAGCGCCGCTGTGGCGTGACGTCACGTGCTCTCGGGCTGCTTGAGCGGGCGCAGCTCGTGCGCGGGCGCTCGGGGCGCTGGTGGTGCGAGCGGGCGCGGCTGCAGGCGCGCGTACACCAGGCGCAGCGCCACCAGCGCCGCCAGCGTCAGCGCCGCCGTGCTGCCGAACGTGGCCACCGGGCCGCGCCGCGCGTACACCGCCGACACGAACACCGGGCCCAGCGCACGCGACAGGCAGCCCGCGCCCGTCAGCACGCCCATCCACACGCCCTGACCGACAATACAACACTAATATTTATTTGCAATAGGGAAATGCATGTAATTCAAAACTCTTTCATCTATACATCTATCTATACATATAATAAAACAGTAACGAAAGAAAAACTGAACATTGAGAATTTTCGAGAAAAAATTAGTGGCTTTTGTTAGAAAAACGTAACTGATGACAAAAAGTGACTTTTTAGAATTTTTGTCTGTTTGTCTGTTTGTCCGTTTGTCTGTGTGTATGGTACGGCTTCACGCCAAAACTACTGGATAGATTGAATTGAAATTCAGCAAAAATGTTCTTTGTAAACCAAGGAAGGCTTTAGGCTACATATTATCACGCCGTATGTTATGGGAGGTAACCAATATTGATTTTAAAAGGTTTTTGTTCGTAATTGAATGCACAAAATAATTGAATGCACATGACATGTTATTTAGTTAATAAAAATTTAACTCTGGGAACATAATAATCACGCTATTTTTATAAAGGAGCGGGGCAGTAATATTATAAATTGCAAGGGAACAGCTATACAACAATATTTATGTCAACGGGGAATTTAGCGGTAAGGTCAGGCGACCGTTTACTGGTGCGAGTTCAAATCTCATAATATTGTTTTAAAAAATCGTAAAATTATTTTTTTTAGTTTTTGCATTTTTTATGTGCATAATAGTATCGTTCTATTAATTATGAAATCTAAGAACTTTACATGTCCTATCTAATTGTATGGAGAGTTTCACACCAATATTACTAGATTGATTGGTGGTACAACAAGCTACACTATCATGAAGTCAAGTCAAACTTTTGGTTCTAAGATAAATCTTACCAAGCACATTTGTTGTAGGTAATTGATTTAAGTATGTAATTCTTAATTTTGGTCCTTGCTGCTGTTACCATATTTTTTTTAATGCAAAAATAATGTAGTTGACTGTTAAGTTAACGACAATATAGTTTTATTCATAATTTAATTTGGGTAAATAATATGTAGTTTCCATTTTCTACCTAGATGGCGTTGGCGTCGAGTTAGATCGCGCTATGGTTTCGTTCCCAAAAAGTGATGTTGTAGGTGCCGATCACCATTATAAAGTTACATTCACCCGAGTAACATAGGCTATATTTATTGCTAGAAAAGATTAGGGATCCTTAAGAAAATTGCAATAATGTAACCCAAAGTAGCAAAATTTTGCCGATTGCCGATAAAATTCATTATTTGGCGTGCGCTGAGAAAACTATTGATGATATATAAAAAGTATGTACTACATGATTAAGTTACTCATTATTTCCTTCAAAAAACAATATATATCTAACTACAATAGCAGCTTTTGTGTGCTAAAATTTAATTAGATTGGCGTTAGAAACGAAAGTTGGTTACATTCGTATCGTAGTATTAATTCTTATTAAAATAAATAGTTTTATTATCAAGGGTATTTATGTAGCAGTAAAATACTTTTTAATTAATTTGAATCGGACATTTAATTTCGAAGTTATCACGAGTATAAAAATGCCATACGCGTTCCATTCCACGTCGCGCCGCGAGTATTTTTATACTGAGACCAAAAATGAAGAATAACGTGGGTTTTTCGAAAATCTACCTTAAAAATAAAAAGAGGTAATAAATTTTTCAGGGAAGGAATTTACTGCGGGGCTTGATTAAGTCGAAAGAGTGGGGTGGGGGGCTGGTGAGGAGGGAAAGGGGAGGGGGATAGGGGCAGGGGTTGGTGAGGAGAGGAAGGGGTGGTGAGGGAGAGGGGAGGGATTGGTGAGGGGAAGGCGGAGGTGAGGGTGAAAGGGAGGGGACGGGGTGGTGAGGGACAGAAGGGGAAGGGGAAGTGGTGAAGGGGGTGTAAAAGTGGGTGAGAGGGGCAGGGAGAGGTTAGCGGGAAGGGGATACGGTGAATGAACGTGCTAATCTCTGGAACTAACAGTCAGACTTTGAAAATTCTTTTTACATTTTATAGCCCAAATCTTAAGGAAGGTTATAGGCATATTTAACATATCTCTAGGACCTTTACGTGCCGAGCTAAAAGAAAAAAAGGCAGAAATAACGCTAAGTGAAAACGGAATAATAGCGCGGGCAGGCAATGCGATGCGACGGGGTGGGTCGGGGGAACAAGAAATTTCACGCGGACGGAGTCGCGGGCAGCAGCTAGTTATTTTAATATAAATAAGTTTTACAATTAATTATCTTGTATTCTCGAAAACAACACGGTGATGACGGAATTACCTACGGCCGAACTCTGGAAGGCCGGAGGGGCCCTCTAAAAGCTATTTGATTCCGTCATACTCGAGGGCAAAATGGCGCTGGCATGGCATAGAGCCGTGGAGATACTTTTTAAGAAAATAAATGTCAAACGGCGTTGTGGCGGAGCAGCCAGTGCGCAGCACAAATGTCATCATTTTATTTCGGACAATAACAGGAGACCCATAAATTGTTGGTAACAGGTTTGTTAGTAACTTAAACTAAAGACGAATTAATGAGAAGACCAGCCATCACCGACACAACGAGAAAACGAGACTAGGCTACCTACCGAGTCTTCTCACAAATTGCCTTATTATGGTGGAGGAAGTATCTGCCGCCACAGCCGTCGGGATGCTATTGCGACTCCCTAATTCTGCCGCGGCACGAAACGTGACGGTGAACTCACCTGCGGCCTGGGCCCCAGCACCTTGGAGAATATGGTCTGTATGAGCGTGACGCCCAGCGAGTAGCCCACGGACACGCAGGCGTAGCCCGCCAGGAACTGCGGCAGCGTGAGGCCGCGCGACTCCGCGCACCACGGCTGGCTGGCCTGCGGGCAGCCGCCGCCCGCCTCGCTCGCGGCGGCGGGCGCCAGCGGCGGCGGCCCGGGGCCCCACGGGATGCACAGCACCGACGCCAGCCCCGTCAGCAGGAACCCGCCCCACAGCAGCAGAGCCCTGCGCCGGTACACAGATCACCATCAGAAGGGCACTCCAGCGACAATCCTGAACTCCTGAGCGTTACGCACTGTTGCATGTTGGGAATGTTGTTGCTATATTTTTAATTTGTTTAAACTGAAATTTACAAACTCAAAACCTCTTAAATCTTGTAACAAAGTGTGCTTGTTCAGTCGTTCGTATTTATTTTAACCTTGTCCCACTGTTGCCTCCTCCAGCCGAGTCTCCCGCCAACGCATCGAAGTCCTCTTCCTGCCGCCAGCCGCCAGCGTTTCATGACATGATTCCGTGAACACGCATAGGTACTTATTGCCTAAGCTGTTGCGCCAGAACCCGACCCTAAGGCTAAGGCGGAGTGCTGCAGCAATACTCAGCAGAAAAGTTTGCAATAACGAATAATCTAATGACAACCGTACCATATTAGTGTAACTGTATGCGGACAATGCAGTGAAGCATGCGCAATCCTACACCTCGCTCGGTGCATACACGCTCACACCGCCGAGCACCGAGGCAGCGAGGTTCTTACCGCTCCTCGAAGATCCTGGTGAGCGGGCCGATGGCGGCGAAGGTGAGGCAGGCCAGCACGGCGCCCGCGCTCATGAGCGCGCCCATGTACTCCAGCGCCTGGCGCTTGCTCCACGCGAACTGGTCCATGGTCAGCATCGTGGCCAGCGTCTCCAGCAGCACGAAGTTGAACACCAGCACGAAGAACGCCGCCACCAGCGTCCAGCTGCTCACCAGGTCCGGCTTCAGAGCCTTCAAGGCTTCTTTTTCTGCAATTAACCATTCGATTCAGACTTTAGTCCTCATCAATTTATTATTATTATAAGTACGTATGAAGATTATTGGAATCACTAGTCGACACCCCATATAAAAAACCAGTCAAGAGCGAGTCGGACTCGCGCACCGAAGGTTCCGTTCCGATTTCTGAAATAGTGTGCTATTTAGAGACATCGTTTTATTTTTCCTGTAATCTTTACTAGGCCCGTATTACAGAACGTCACTCAATACTGAAGCATTACATAAAACTAGTTTCAACCAATCAAATGGCTAGAATCTAGTTTTAAGTAATGCTTGAGTAATGACTGACGTTCTGTAATACGGGCCTTCTTAGACTTCTACCATATAGAATAATTTCAGATTTTTCTCTTTGCAGATAAGGAGGGGGTACGGTATTTTTTTTAACATTTTTCATCAACAGTCCAAAACTATGCGGCCTAAAAAAAATAACGATTCATAAAAAAGGACCTAAGGATTGCGTTGAAAACTATAGGCCGATCTCCAAACTCTGCGTGTTCGCTAAAATTATGGAGAAAATCGTACACGTACAACTTTCTTCTTCACTGAAACTAAGTTTCTCCGAACACCAACATGGATTTTTAAGAGGTCGTTCCACCACATCCAATCTCGTGGTCTGTAGCGACTATCTTTCAGAGCATATGTCCAGGAGGTCTCAGGTCGACGTTATATACACTGACTACAGCAAATGTTTTGATCGAATAGATCATGCGCTTCTTATGCGCAAATTGCTAGGAATTGGTGTGAGGGGTAGCTTGTACAGATGGTTTGTATCATATGTTGAAAATAGATGCCAGACTGTAGTCCTCAACGGTTATACCTCGAGAGCGAGGTACATTCCCTCGGGGGTTCCCCAAGGATCTTTATTGGGACCTCTTTTATTCAATATTTTTGTTAATGACATCGCCTCTTGTTTCTTTAATTCTAAAATTTTATTATACGCGGATGACATGAAAATTCTGAGTCAAGTGTCAACCATTGAGGATGCACACCTATTACAGGAGGATCTGGACCGGTTCCATGATTACTGCGATCGAAATAGGTTGGATTTAAATATTTCAAAGTGTCATGTGTGTACATTTACTCGTAAGCCAAACCCTATTATTTATGACTATAAATTGTCGAATACCTCAATTGCCAGAGTTAACGTCATCAAGGATCTTGGTGTAATTTTTGACTCAAAGCTTTTGTTTGATGCGCACATTGACAATATAGTCAACAAGGCTTCCAAAGCGTTGGGTTTTATTTTTAGGGTCTCCTCTGAGTTCAAGAATGTCAAAACGATGAAAATTCTATATTGTGCTTTTGTCCGTAGCCATCTCGAATATGCTTCTCAAATTTGGAATCCTAATTACAATGTTTATATTAATCGCCTTGAAAGTATACAAAGGCGATTTTTAAGGTACACTCAATATCGTTCTAATACTTATCTTCCTAACTATACTAGTCGGTGTAAGAAATTTCACATTCTTCCATTACACGAACGAAGGAAAATTGCAGATCTTGCTTTCCTATTTAATATAATGAACGGGTCTTCTGATGTCCCTGAGCTGGTGGCCAAGATTGGACTTCGTGTACCGTCTGTGTTTCGTCGTAGACCTCATCTCCTTCATGTACCCATTGCGAAAACTATTTACAGGCAAAATACATATATTTTAAGAGCATGTCGAATGTTCAATATTGTGTGCCAGGATGTTGAGCTTGATTTATTCTCAAATAGTGTTCACAAATTTAAAAAAAAATTAAGTAACTTTTTCTTTGAAATGTAAATTTGTTGTGTTTAACGTATTTTAATTTTTGTTTATTCTCTTCAGTTGTTTCTATGTTTAATTCTCACGCTGTTTGTACCGTTTTGTAAATTCTATACATAACTTTATATAAGTGGAAACTTGTAATTGGCCTTCTTCTACATATTTATTCTGATTGCTTGAATGTTTTAGCTGTAAGTTTTCTTAAAATTAATAAAATAAAAATAAAATAAAAAAATGTTTGAGAATGTGCAAACAGCGTTCTTTCATATGATACCCCACATGCCCTAGTAGCCCTACTTCAAATTTTTAACTTCTTATTTGCAAAATACTTGGGCAAACGCCATCTAAAAGTGTTCCAAATTTCAAGTTGATAGCATTAGTAGTTCTTGAGATATCCAGCTGTGACAGACAGACAGACAGACTGAGTCGCACCATAAGGGTTCCTTTTTACCAGTTTGGTACTGAACCCTAATAAAAACCAGTACACACCGTTATCCGTGCCCTGCGCAATCATAGCTTCTCTGGCAGCGATCTTCCTCTCCTTGAAGCACCACGGCAGGAACAGCAGGAAGTTGATGAAGCCGAGCACGGCGTTGATCCAGCCCGCGGCCGTGTACATGTCCAGGCGCAGCGGCGAGGACAGGTCCCCGGGCGGCGCGTAGGGGCCGCCGGGGCCCAGCGGCGCAGCGGCCGCCTGCAGCGCGGGGCCCACCACGAAGCCCAGCACCTGCGCCAGCGACACCACGGCCACGGCGCGCGTGCGCTCGCGCACCAGCGTCGCCGCCGACAGGTACGAGCGCGCCACCGCTATGTTGGCTGCAACCACACACTCACTCACTCACCAACTAATGCAGCAGCCATGTATTTAGGATCAATAACCAATACCTAGTGTAAGTAGTTATTTATTTGGATGAACAAACTAAAAATGAAGGGTTATAGGGAATAATTAATAATACACGGGTAAGGACAGAGATTTGGACAATTACTGCGTAAACATTAAAAGGAAAGAAGCTCGGTCACCTGAGCTGACTCCAACGAGGAACCTCGCAAACACCATCCAGTATTTGGCGTAGGGGCGCGTGAGGTGCAGCTCGGCGTACAGCACGCTGGCCAGCACGAACAACGCCAGCGTGGCCAGCAGCGGCGCCCGCGCCGAGCCCGCGCGGTTGGCCCACAGCCCCAGCAGCGGCGAGAACACCAGCTGCCCCAGCGGGTTGGCGCCCACCGCCAGCCCCAGCACTTCCTTCTGAGCGCCCGGCTCCAGCTGGAACATGACAACCATCAACTTCAGTTGTCTTTCTAAAGCATAGAGTTTTCTGCTCAAATACGTAACGGTACAAGCAATTTTCAATTCATTTGAGTAGCCACTCATTAGGAGTGTATGTCATTAGTGCGAAAAACATGTGTGCGACATGTCATCAGTGCGACAGGTCGTTTGTTCGACAGGTCGTTTGTTCGACAGGTCGTTAGTGCGACAGGTCTTTAGTTCGACAAGCAATGTACGTTTAACAGATATGACTTATACATAGTGTTTTTTTTTATTTCCCATAACTCTAGGGTATTAAAGAGACCATCTTATGAACAACTATTACTATGGGACCGAACCCAACATCGCGAAAAAAAATCAGCTGCTCCCTACATTTTGACGAGTTGTGCGAACATAAATGTAGGGGGCAGCATTTTTTTTTCGCGCAAGTTATAAGATGTGGTGGTTGTGGCAACGAAACGGCCACAAGTTATAAGTTGTGGTGGTTGTGGCAACGAAACGGCCACAAGCTATCAGTTGTGGTGGGTGTGGTAACGAAACGGCCGTAAGCTATCAGTTGTGGTGGTTGTGGTAACGAACCGGCCACAAGCTATCAGTTGTGGTGGGTGTGGTAACGAAACGGCCACAAGTTATAAGTTGTGGTGGTTGTGGCAACGAAACGGCCACAAGCTATCAGTTATGGTGGGTGTGGTAACGAAACGGCCACAAGCTATCAGTTGTGGTGGGTGTGGTAACGAAACGGCCACAAGCTATCAGTTGTGGTGGGTGTGGTAACGAAACGGCCACAAGTTATAAGTTGTGGTGGTTGTGGTAACGAAACGGCCACAAGCTATCAGTTGTGGTGGGTGTGGCAACGAAACGGCCACAAGCTATCAGTTGTGGTGGTTGTGGCAACGAAACGGCCACAAGCCATCAGTTGTGGTGGTTGTGGCAACGAAACGGCCACAAGCTATCAGTTGTGGTGGTTGTGGCAACGAAACGGCCACAAGCTATCAGTTGTGGTGGTTGTGGCAACGAAACGGCCACAAGCTATCAGTTGTGGTGGTTGTGGCAACGAAACGGCCACAAGCTATCAGTTGTACAACTTGTACACAGCGCTAACTGAACACCTACCTACCCCGTTATTGTTTACTCGTAGCCTACAAGTGGCTCATACATAATCATACTCATAAGGTGTTCATTTAGTTTCCAGGTTCCACAATTACATAGATAAGCTCATACCTACTGACAATCACCTCGCATTCTGTGTATCATCAACTAAATAAAAGTGTATGTCAAGTATTATCTGTGGTCAAGTTAACTCACTGCTTGACACACCACCAACACCACTTTTATTTAATTCGCGCGCACTATTTGAATGTACAAACTCTCTCAGTAGGATGTAGAGTAAAGTCTTTATTGAGAAGTGAATCATCTGACGTAACTTGTTTACGTATTATAAACAAAGGGCGATTCAATTAAATATACTTAATTATGAAATATTCAATCGATAGTTTTGAGTTCTGCCGCTTTATGATTCAATTGAAATATTTAGTTTATTCGCTAAGTTATGATGTAGTCGTATTAAAGTGTGTCAGTAGTTTGTTTCAGGTGTATGTGTTCCGGACCATGTAGATATAGGTATAGTTGGCTAGGCAGCACAGAGAGCGTCATCGAGTGGTCTGTGTGCGGCGCCCTTCGCCGGGCGACGGACGGCGCGCCGACCTCGTGTCTCTCTCAATAACGACTATTTTTAGCCTTCACACGACGACGAACACACGAAGCATGCATCACAGAGTCAAAGAATGTCGTCCACCGCACTGAGCGGCACCGCTGGCGGCCCTGCGGGACTCGAGCCGCTCGCCAGCGCAGCTCGCTCCACTGCTTCGTTATCGCATTCTTGTAGCCGCGTGTGTAATTATGTATATTGACAAACTTAAGACAATGTTCTGTGTTAGCGCAAATAAAGATACCGATGGGTACAATACAATACAATCTGAATGTGATAGCGTGCTAGTGGCGTGGCTGATGTTCCTCTGACTACATTATGAACACGATATGTGACGCGCATGCGTCCTCAGAGTCTCCGCCCGTGTGCCGAGCCGCCGAGTGCTGTGCTCACTGCTCGCTCCACACGAACACTGTCGCTTTCTCGATCTCTAATGTTTTCAATTCATGTATTATGTTCGGGTCATCGCGCGTCGCGCTCGTGCCGTACTCGGCCGACCTATGTTCCGCTCGGCTAGCGCGGCGAGCGTGACGGCCGCAACACGAGCGATAACACTATCATCACTATCATCACTAATGACTCACTCGCTATCAATTAAACAAGGCTAGTTTGAAACATTTTCACATTGCTACCCGTTATATCGTCAGTTGCAGGTTGGTTGCAGGTTCAATTGGGGTAACTGACAAAACACGACTTTTCAGTAGAAGCATTTAAAGGTTTTTTTCGTGATAAATTTAACATAACTTTTTTTCCTTCTGGACTACAATGTTGAATTTGCAAAATGTTGAATTTGCAAAATGTTGAATTCGCAAAATGTTGAATCCCAAAATATTGAATTCGCAAAAAGCTGAATTTTCTGGACCCACAATGTTGAATTTGCAAAATGTTGAATCCCAAAATGTTGAGTCCTGCGAGAGGCGCAGGACCAGTCGCGGTGGAGATATTTGGGAGAGGTCCAGGCAGTGGACGTCTTTTGGCGAATGTTATAATGAGCACACTTCTACTTCACGGGAAAATATTTGGCACTGCGGTGGTACCCACATACAGGAACCTACCACCAGGTATGTATACAGACTTAATTTTATTTACGTACCTACATAGGTACGTAAATTTTGCAAATTCCACATTGTAGTCCAGAAGGGATTTTGTCATCTAGAAACCATACCTGAATGACGGCCTCATTCATCTTACTTTTTTTTGTACAATATATTTTCCGTAATCTAGCCTTGCATACATAGACCACAAGTTCTTAATAGGATTCAAGTCTAGTGAGTTTCTAGGCCAAGCCAATCTAGAAGAGTAAACTTTTTGTCCTTGAAATATTTCATCATCTTCTTGGAAACATGACAAGGTGCTGAATCTTGCTGGAAGTTTGGTTGGCCAACTGCTTGAATTTTTTCCAGTTTTCTCGACAAACACGTCTTTATATTTTTCACTGACCATCATTCCTTCGATGGCTATAAGTTTCCCTGTCCCCATGTATGAAAAACAGCCCCAAAACATATTTTCACGTGATGTTTTACTATCTGGACCAAGTGAGCTGCACTTCACTTTTCATCGTTACCTTTTCGCACGAATTTTGATCGGTATCCCTGCACCAAAAAGTGTGTCTCATCTGGGAACAAGACATTTCTCCAGTGTTCTTCTGTCCAAATAAGCATATTTTTTTTGCCCAAATTTTGTTTATTATTTGTTTATTTTTGTCTTTTTCTCATCATAACCTCCGTCAGAAACTGTTTCTTTTGAGGTCTCGCAGCTTTTCTTCCTCCCTCCAATAGGTGTCTGCGAATCGTAGAATCGTGAACTATCACTCCTGCCTGATGTTTTATGATTATGCAGTGTTATTATTTTTTCTCTTTTTCTTGGCGTTAATGTCCATGATGCCACAACATGAAAAACTAACTAAAACACGCTTTTTCTCCCAAAAATACAAATAAAAAGATTTATTATTCGACAACGATATTCGTTGTTATTGAAGAAACTTGAAAAGAAAAAATTGCATCCTTTGTAATTTTTGAGAAAAGTTATATTAAGACTTAGATTAGGATTTTAATGTAATTTTTTACGACTTATTACATTTTCCTTTTTTTTAAAGTTAAAAGTTATATTAAGACTTAGATTAGGATTTTAATGTAATTTTTTAGGACTTTTTACATTTTCCTTTTTTTTAGTTAAGGATAAAAAGTATTTTTTTTTTTTAAATTAAGGATTACAAGTAGTTCTAAAGAGTTTTTGTTTTAATTTAGTACCTACGTTAGTAAATAAAAATACACCTTCTGGACTACAATAGAATAATCTCGATAAAATAGATTTTACAAATTCAACATTTTGCAAATTCAACATTGTGGTCCGGATGGGAAATTCAACTTTTTACAAATTCAACATTTTGGAATTCAACATTATGCGAATTCAACATTTTGTGAATTCAACATTTTGCAAATTCAACATTGTAGTCCAGAAGGTTTTTTTTGTGTATGGCCTTTTTTCTATCTGTTTTGACAGAATAGCTTAAAATTCACTAAGTTTTCAGCCTAAATATGAAATTTTGTTCATCATACTCTCCATTTTCAGACATAAACAGTTACACCAATTTTTTTTCAAACTTATGACAGTTACGTGAGTTTGACCTCGAGACTTCTTAAAATATTTCAGGTCGAAATGGTGTATGGCTTCTAAAATAATAAGTTACGTATGGCAATTCATTTTGATGTAAGAGATGGTGTCGGTATTACTTTGTTGTTTGATGTTACTTTAGTTAAGATGCTTAAGAACGTAAAGAAAATTAAATAAATTATCACCTAATGTCGATTACGTTAATTTTACTGTAATTTTAAATTTATTTGTATAGGCTAAGATTTTTATTCATTTATCTTATATTCGGTCCAAAACCATTACCAAAAAGTAGTTTTAATTTTATTAGCTTACTCTTCTAATAAGTTTTATTTAGCGCAGTCTCACACAACCTTTTCTTCAATTATTACAAGAAAAATCAATCAACTTGTTTAACATGAAACGAAATTATAATTTGACTGCTCTTCTTCCACTGAGTGTTCTTGATCAGTTTGGTGTCTTTTACATCTTTGGTAAAGGGTAGGTTTAAAAAATCGTAAAGCTAAAGGGAGGGTTTTCGTGCCGATTCCATAAAACTTGGCCATTGCGTAGGACTTCAAACAGTCAATTAAGCACTTCAGTGTAAGTGGATGGGAAATCATCAAATGACTTCTCCCGCTCTGGGTGGAGCGGAAGGGCGTGTGACGTGTCAGACTTGTACTGACTAAAGCCCACCCGTGCAGCGTGCTCCTTCAGTTGCCTATGCCAGGGCTAGGTATCTCTTTCGTGTTCGAAACCCGTGACCCCGGCGGCTAGGAGAGGCGCTTTAGATTTTTAAAAATATTTAATTATTGGATTTTGTCCACTGCAACAACCACAACAAAAAAGGATTTTTTTATACCCCGTATGCGCTCGTCGACATTTTGCAACATTTTCCATATAAATGCAGAAACTTATCTCTTGTGCACCGTGTTTTCCGTCACTTTCAGCCCATGTGCAGCAAAACCCGTTTTGGTTAGAGCTTTCACACTGTAAAAAAATACAAAACTCTCGAAAAAATAACAAATGCCTTTACACCGAAAGATAAATCAGCGCCGACTTTGCAGCAAAACCCGTTTTGGTTAGAGCTTTCACACTGTAAAAAAACCGGTCAAGTGCGAGTCGGACTCGCGCACGAAGGGTTCCGTACCATATTATATGTTTAACAATCGCAAAGATAACTTTTTACTTATTTTATAATGATACTGTGAATTACAAGGTTCTTTTTTGCAGTTGCAGAAAATCACCCATGTTTAAACAAAATACCTTATGAATCGCCGTTTTCAGTATTGTTGATTAAATACAGTATTCATGGTAATTACATGGTATAAAGAAGTTTCAAATTCCTAATTTGTTGAATTGTTGCGCTAGAGCTCGTACAAAAATGGTCTAAAATTTACAACTTTTACGGCCCCCTATTTCTTAATTTTAAAAGATACAAAAAAATATGTTTGTACTCTACTCAATGAGTTCTAGACGATGACACCCCACATAACACATAATCAGCCTATAATGTTCCCACTGCTGGGACACAGGCCTCCTTTCGGTGAGAGGGAGTGGGCCGTAATCCACCACGCGGGCCCAGTGCGGGTTGGTAGATGTCACACGTCTTCGAATTTTTGGTTCTAGGACATGCCGGTTTCCTCACTATGTTTTCCTTCACCGTTTTGAGAGCAGCGGTGATGAAATAATGACACGACACCCCACATGCTATATTAAAATTTTTTTTTTTTTTTTCAAAATGAAAAGTTTATTGTATGGGGACCGACCCCTTAAATTTTTAACTTTGCTTTATTTTTATTATTTGTTGTTATAGCCGTAATAGACAGCGGAGGCTTAGTAAGTTTCTACTGGGCTGTACGCTGTACGTGGTTGTCTGATTTCATGGATTTTAATTTTCTTGCTTATTTGGATAATTGGATTTTAATTATTTTTCTAAAGTAAAAATAGCCTAAGTTACTCCTTAAAACATCAGCTATATGCCGTCCAAATCGGTGAAAATTCGTTTGGCAAGTTTCCTAACTTGACTCAAAGTACCATTTTTTTAATCGGACTGCGCTTTAAAATTCCTAAAAATACAAACTTTAACATACCTAAACCTCATTTGAGGCGTAGTTTTGAAAACCTAATAATGACAAACATTATTACTTACATATGCAAGTATTTGTGCTAAGTTTCAAGTTCATTAACCAAATCAATAAGATTTTTCATATATATAAACTGTATCTCTGTTTTCACGAACACAGATACCTAAAGAATTTCAAAAATCGTCTGGTATTTCCATAACTTGACTCAAACATTATTTACACCAATTTTAGAGTTAATCAAGCCCCCAATAAAATCCTCCGCTATAAAATTAACTTTTCACCCCTTAGGGGTAGATTTTTGGAAAACCCTAATACACGTTAGTCTTAATTTTTGGTCTCAAGTATAAAAACTGAGTTTTGAGTTAATCAGACCGCGTGTTAAAGTCCTCCATACAAACTTTGACACCCCCAATACCTCCTTAGGGGGTAGTTTAGGAAAACTAAAAATGATAAACTTTATAATTTACTCAGATGAATATTCGTGCTAAGTTTCAAGTCTATTAACTCAAGGGATAGGATTTTTCATACAAACTTTCATCCCCTGTTTTACACCCTTAGGGATGGAATTTCCAAAAACACTTCCTTAGTGGATGTTTACACTATATAAGGTATCTATGTGCAAAATTTCAAGTCTCTAGGTCCATTGGTTTGGGCTGTGCGTTGGTATATTAGTCAGTGACTCAGTCAGGACTTTGATTTTTATATATATATAGATTTACCATGTTATTTTAAGACCACAGACTTCTTATAGGTTTTCCTGTAATCTACAGGTGTAGAACTAATTTCTATATTTTTTTCAATATTTTAGGCTCAGTAGTTTCGGAGATAAGGGGGGGGGGAATGGTCAATTTTCGTCTATTTTCTTAAATAACTTTAAAACAATAAATTTTAAAATTATTAAAAAAAATATATTTGATACCCTCATAGTAAGCCCTTTCATTTGATATGTCACTCGGTACAGTTTACAAAACTTTTTTTTTAATTTTCTTATTCTCCCCCTAAAAGTGACTCTCATATTCAAAATTCATATATTTACTTTAACTGTACGTGTTTGGGTCACAGAAATCCATATGTGTACCAAATTTTAACTTAATCGGTCTGTTAGATTCGGAGCAAATTGGCTGTGACAGACGGACAGACGGACAGACAGACAGACAGACACACGAGTGATCCTATAAGGGTTCCGTTTTTTCCTTTTGAGGTACGGAACCCTAAAAATACAAAACTCTCGAAAAAATAACAAATTCCTTTACACCGAAAGATAAATCAGCGCCGACTTAGGTTACATACTTAGTCCGTCCGTCCGTCTGACATTACGATCCATCAAAACAAGTGTAAAAGTTAAATTTTTCGGGCGGGCAAAAACACATCGGGAGTAGGGACAACGGGCAAATCATGTTTTCATTCATACTTCGTTCGGGCCCCGAACCAATCATCCATCCATAGGTGATACGGAGTAGGAAACGCCCGTAACGAAGTCTGAAACTACGGGCTTCGTGCTTAGGGAGTAGGCCCCCTGCAACTGACATGATATGATGTTATACCTATGTTGTTTGTTGATGTAAGTGCATATTTTATTACCGATATGACATAAGTAATATAACTGGTTTGATAAAGTTGTTCACAACATAGTCTATTGCAATCGCTTTTTAATTGCTTTGCCCTTATTGGCTAGACTACACGCACGGCGGATTGAGCAAGAGTTCAGAACAGCTATGCTTGCTCAAAAACCCTCTGGGCTAAAACCATGTAACCATAACAAATATTATTAGGTAGGTACACTGACTGAATCACATATTATTTTTTTATTAGGTAGGTAGGTACCTACCTACTCTTATAAAATAAAAATTACAATCATAGACTCCGGCTTAAAACAAGAACAGATAACTGGGGGGCCGATTCTATTAACAAAATTGTTCAAAAATCGCAATGGAATCGCAGCTAAATCGCAATGGAATCGCAGCTAAATCACGGCTTTTCTCATTCTACTAATCAACAACGATCCAACTGCGGGTACGTTTCAGGTGACGCCAACGATCGACCGAAACAATGACAAAATCTATTCTGCATTCTGCTAACAAAATCGAACATGAGCGTGACGTTCTTGTTTGTTATAAGCAAAACCAAAGAATAAACGATTTTGCATGTAGGTAAGAGTAAGTTTCTTTTAGTTATGTGTTTGTAAGTACTGTGGTATTATAATATAAATACCTAAGTACTGGACAAATAACTTCGAGTCTTATTTTATTTTATTGCTTTTACCGGCGAGAGTAGTGAATTATTAATAACAACTGAGGCCTAGTGCGAGTTTTTATACTTACTCGATCACGTTATTGTAAACTTCAAGTTGTACTGAAACTGAATAAACGCCGTCTGGTGACTATAATGGGAAACACAACTATTCCATACAAATGGACGTAAGGTAACGTTAACGTAAACGCGATCGAGTAAGTATAAAAACTCGCACTAAGACCGTTATAAGTAGGTACCTAATGAATTTCAATTTTATATTCGCATTTACCAAATCATGAGGTAATTATTAATAATGATGGATAATTATTAATAATTCTCAAATAATCACACTTAACATAAACATCATTACCGTAACATAAACTAGGTACCTATACGCTCAATGATTTTTGAGAATAGACATAACTTGGATATCGGGCGATTATGAACAGGGGTGATGAATGCTGATTTAAAATCTGCTGATTAAATTTTATTAAGTATATGTAATTGTTCTAATTAGCACAAGCAGCGTATTTAGTGTTGGAAACTACTTTACCTGTTACTATGTACCTACATGGTACCTACGCTATTGTTACCAAAGTGGACCAAAATAAACTGAATTTGAAGTCAACAATGAGTCGGTGTAATACTTACCTACCTACCTATATTATTTAAATCAGCTTTTATCTTTCGTCGCCTGAACCAACTCGAAGTTACAGCATTTATTTCAAACTACCTTTTGCCCGCGGCTTCGCCCGCGTGGATGTCGTAAAATATCCCATGGGAACGAAAATCCTTAATATTCCTTGGCTACATTTGATAGGGAACCTCTGACCCCCTCACCCCACCTGGTCTCCCTCTAAACCCCCTCTCACACCTCCACCACTCCCTCTCTCCCTCTAACCCCCTCTCATCCCTCCCTCACTCCCTCTAACCCCGTCTCACCCCTCCCCATCTCCCTGTAACCCCTCCCCATGCCCAACCCCTGCCCCTCACCCTGTAACCCCTCACCCTCCCCTTCCCCATGCCCAACCCTCTACCCCTCTCACCCCTTCGCCGCACCCTATTCCCGCTAACATCCCCTTTCTACTCTCACACCTCCACCCCTCCCCCTCTCCCTATAAACCCCCTCTCATCCCACCCTCACTCCCTCTAACCTCGTCTCACCCCTCCCCCTCTCCCTGCAACCCCTCCCCCAGGCCCAACCCCTACCCGTCTCCCTACTGTAACCACTCATCCTCCCCTCCCGATGTTCAAAAACGACCGAAAATCGACGCCCGCGCCTGAATCATTTGCTTTGAGTTTAACAAAAGCGATTTTTGGTATAGGTAAGTATGTATCTACCTAGAGACTTGTCTAGCATCAGTGCTGGGCATACCTGCCTACCTACCTGCACCCTTTGATCAACATACCTACCTACTTAACTGGACCTTTTGATCAACATACCTACCTGCCTAACTGGACCTTTTGATCAATATACCTACCTGCCTAACTGGACCCTTTTGTGAGCATACCTACCTACTTAACTGGACCCTTTTGTCAACATACCCACCTACCTAACTGGACCCTTAGGTCAACTACCTATCTAACTGGACCTTTTGATCAACATACCTACCTACATAACTGGACGCTTTGGTCAACATACCTACCTAACTGAACCCTTTTGTCAACATACATACCTACCTACCTAACTGGACTCTTTGGTCAACTATACAGAACGGCATCAAACATTTATTTCACTGCCAACAACCTCACTGGCATATTCCGTAGAGTGGGCCCGCCTCGCTCTAACCCAGGCATGGTGTGGTGTGTAGGTCACATGCACTCTCTGCGTGGAGCTCGGCTAGCTCAGTAGCATACGGCGCAGCTCACCTTGTCGAGGTACGGCCACACGCCGGTCAGCGCAATGCTGAAGCCCAGCGACATCTGGAACATGGTGAAGTAGATGACGTAGACGCTGCGCCAGCGCTCGCGCCGCTCCTGCTCCGTCTCCAGCAGCGGCGCGCCCGTCGCCGGCGCCGCTTCGTCCTCCTCGTCCGTGGGCTCTCGTCGCACCCGCCCCGCCAGGCCCTTAAACCACTCCATATCGCAAACACACACCAGCACTTGTCTACACAAACTCACGAGCGATGCAGTGCGGATACGTACAGACTGCTCCGGAGCCGAGGAGATGCATCTCGCGACTAGTGAGTAGTGTGTCGAGCTCGAGACACTAACACGAAGTAAACAAAGAAGCGCACGGAGCTGTGTCGTTGCGCAAGCGCCGCGCCGCCCGCGCCTCTCGCGACTGACCCCACTCGCGAGTGCGTTGCGTGATGTCGTTCGTTGGCATCGTTTCCCTGCGCATAATCTCGAGTCTCGCTGTCACCGCGCTGATAGCGTTCATACGTTGTTAATGTGGCAACAAGTAAGCAGCGAGTGCTTCTGTAAATGGGCACGTGTGAGTGGGAGGACTAACAGCTGACGGCGCGCGTATTCTTGTTTGTAAATATCTTATTGGAATGATTGGGGTAATGCGCTTATCGTTTCTTTGGGAAAGTTGTTTGTTGTCATGAGTACAATCATGTATTTAAAAATAAATTTGCTGCTCCACGACACATTTTGACGAGTTGTGTAGGGAAAGCTGATTTTTTTTTCGCGATTTCAGGTTTGGTCCAAACAACTTTTACTATGGGAGCAAACCCGAAATCGCGAAAAAAAATCAGTTCCATCGTAAAAGTTGTTTGTTATCACGAGCACAATCATGTGTTTAGGTATCGGTCACTAATTGCCAGTCACCATAATACTTACAGGGTGTTTCTTTTAGGGTGTCAAGCCAGTGCGAGCTGATAGCAGAGTACCATACCTATCGATTTGACTTAGAGGAATAGTAAATATCAGCACCCTAATTGGGTCAAAACCAAAATTTTGGATCATTTCATCTGTGTTATTTTTATGTCACAATAACATAAAAGTAACATAAAGGAAAATAAGGGCTGTGTTCATGATGTAAGAGAAAAACAGTCAAGTATTTTATAATTATTTTTATTCATGATAAAAATGTAACAATCTGAAAGATTGACATAACAAAAGTCTCACTTCGACGCCTAAAAGAATAACTACAATGCCGTTAAAAAAACATTTAAGTTTTTGGTCTAAGCTTTTACGTGATCTTAATTTTAAAATAACAGGTAGTCACTTCAATGTGGGCTACCGATGGTAGTACCGATTAATCTTTTCATTTTCTTTGGTTAATTTTCTGTATTTCTTCTGATATTTTCTTTGGTATTTTTTCGAGGTTCACACTTTCTACTTCTTGCTTGTTGTCAGTATTTTTTTTAATTCCTCCAGTACTTTCGTCTGGTCTCCTTCTCTTTGTCTGATAGCTCTACTATATTTTTTTTTTGTAGAATTTTTTGCTCTGGTCAAAATTTTTCTCCTGCATTCGATTCTATTATTCGGGATCGTTATTTTTTAGCCGCTCTAGATACATTTTCTGCCTTTCTGCAACCGATAAAGGCATATTATATTATCTGTAAACCAAACACTTTGAGTTTAGCAGGTTTCGATAAATTCGATAATCCGATAAACTAGCTGACCCGACCAACAAGACAAATCCAATCGGTCCAGCGGTTCTTAAGTTATAAATGTGAAACTGAACCGAATTTGTTTTATATACTTACAATGTGTTTAGTTAACGGTTACCGATACTAAAAGGGCATATTATATACAATTTTTTTATCGACAAATCTAATTTTATAAAAAATCCTAACCCAACACCCCGCTAATGGCGGCCATTTTTAACGGCTGCATTAGGGAATGTGCAATAAAATGCTTATATCTTTGAATCTAAAAAACCTACAGACGTCCAAATGACTTAATTGTAAAGGTAGACGTTGAGGCTATGGAAAAACTAAATAAAATAAAAAAATAGTCAAAAAACATACAAAAACACGAAACTTTACACAAAAATAACTTTTTTTTTTACATTTTTTACTTTTTCGCAAAAACAACCCTTGAATTTTGCATGTGAAATTATGTTTAACCAAAAGTATTTGAGTCAGTCTACAAAATGATATCAAAATAATGACAACATAACAATTATTGATAACATAAGTAGGGAATATAAATCTTTAATTAACTGATTCCGTGCAGATTCCTCGAACGAACGAAATCTAACGAATCTGTACGAAATCTAACTTAGAGAGATGTATTGATGAATTTTATGGTTAAAATTATGGAAATACATAATTATGTTTTATTGCCGCGTATCATATTTTGATCAAGACACAACCTGACACGGACCTGCAAATTCCAAAAAACCCAAAAAAAAAAAAATTTCGCGGGCTACCACTGCGCATCCTCCTTAGTTTAAAGGTACCTATTTAGTTAATTTTCACTAAGTTTTCATTAGTTGCCACTTTGCCAGAGGTTTTCTTAAAATAAATGCATTAAGTATTATAAAATAAATGTTGTTAGTATCGGTAACCGGTAACCAAACATATTGTAAAGATAAAAATATTTATTAACCGTTCTTACAAAAAGTACATGCCTGTGTTTGTGAATACACCTTAATGCAATTTTTAAATAACGTGACATAAAAATGTAACATAAAGGAAACATGAACGATGTTTTTGAAGTGTTTCATTTAAATTCAAGACACACTATTCACTTAATGATTACAGCTCCTAAGCGACTGAATAGCACAAACAAAATAATTTTCAGATAATAAGATTAAGATCAAACATACTTACATGTTATTTTTTTATGAATTTTCAAGAGAAACCACTAAATGTTTATTTGTCACTCCACACGCACAACACCTTTCGACTTTCTTGACACAAGATTATGACTGCCGCGCAGAAATTGGTGGTGTAAATGGCGTGACATTTCCGTCAATGTTCCCAGTAGTAAGTTTAAAAAAAAGTATTTTATTGGAAAATAACGCGTTACATAAAGGAATAACATAAATGAACTCTTTTTGAGACGCATTGTTTTTATTTTTTTTAATTATTACATATAATTGTTAGTACATATAAGTTGCCTAGATATTGAGTGATTTACGCACACTTCGTTATGCTGGATACTATGTTCAATAAATAAAACCATTTTCGAAGTTTTTGCGGTTTCAAACATTGAAATCGATAGTTGGACACAGGTTTTTTGAGGGAGAATAATATGGTATTTTCCATTCCGTTTTATTATTTTCATAATATTTCGTAAAGTATAACTGAACCACCAACTAATAAATTAAATATGAATTTAAGGTAGTATTCCGCTATGAAATCCATTTTTTAAAATAACATTACCATTACAGAATTTTTTGAGGAATAAGGAAAAGTCGGTGGACATGAAATTGTTATGAAATTGTACAAAATTTTGGTTTTGACCCAATTGCGTAACACATTAGCAATCGGAGTTTGAATCATTTTGAAACAAATTGCTAATCCATTGCTTCTTATGCTCGAAATATTTGTCTGCTCGACAACGTAAATAACGCAATGAATGTTGCTAAACTGTCAAAATGAAACCAACACCGATTGATAATGTGTTACGCAATTAGGGTAGATTGACAAAAATATGCAAAGATAATAATAAATTATAAAATATGAAAATCACTAGATTTCAGATACCCCACTTTCAACGACCGATTTCAGCAAATAATGCCCCATTTAGTACATACATTTTTTTTTTAAATTCTTTATTTATTTAGAGAGGGTTTTAATGTAGACAGATTATGCCACCCTCATCGTTACAAGTCGACTTTTTACATTACTACTCAACAAAATAAAAATAAAAAATTTAAAAAATTATCTCATACTGCCTCTGCGACTAATACCAATGTTTACGAGCCTGTACAGCATCCTGGCTGCTTCTGAAGCAGGAGCAGCAAGGACGCTGTTACATACCCCAGTCTCGCACATATTATTAAATAAAAATTATAAATATAAATATCCTTGGACATTTCATACAACGCCATCTAGTCCCAAGCTAAGCAACCTAATGCTTGTGTTATGGTAACGAGATGGCTGATAAACTACTTATATACATTTTTTTTGTAAATACATACATATTATAGATAGAAAAACACCCAGACTCGGAAAAAATACTTGTAGGTCGTACAAATATTTGTTTCGTGCGGGAATCGAACCCGCGACATGCTGCGCAGCAGTCAATCGCTCAACCACTGCGCCAACCGTGTCGTCAAATCCGTCAAATACTATAAATAAGTCTCGTCTTTCCGGCTCGTTCCGGACACACTCCATGATAGTATGATAAACATCTTCATATGCGTGTGGTGTGAGGGCCACTTTATTGAAACTCTTTGAAAATATGCTTAGGATTTAGTGAACATTCCCAAAGAATTGTGAAAGTTGGAATCAGATTTTGTGAAAGTCAACTTTGCGAGATATGGACTGTAAAGTTGGGCCCTCAGTTCTCACATAGAAGATTGAGGGCCCACCTGTACCTGATAAACTATGGACACTACAGATAAAGTCTTTATGCCAAAATCTAAGCTTATACCAAACAAAATTTGTAAAAACAAGATATTATCGCAAAACACTGTCCTACTTAGTATATCTTCGTTCAAAATGGGCCCTCAATCCTCACACACGTAAAAGTTTATCACGCAAAAAAATGAAACCATTAACTTATAGCTACTGTTTGTAGTCCTATAAGATACTAAATAAATTGTGAAAATTTGTAAAAGCAAGAGCAGGTCACCATTTCTTGTTGTTTGAAAGTTATGACCTTAACAAAATTCGGGCCCTCAATCCTCCATTTATTTTGTTTTCCGTTTTAATACGCTTATCGTATGAAAGATTAGACAAATACAAAATAGTCTCTTTTTGTGAAAAAAATTGTGCAACAAATTGGTGTTATTTAATAAGAATAATTAAAAATTTATTAAACTAAAAATCTTAATAGATTTGGGGAATCACATTATAGTCTAGGGAAAGTTAGAAAAAAAGTCACCTTAAGAACCAAAGAGATTAATGTAGGTATAGGTGCCTACACAACTGTTCGGACTTTTTGCGATGTACCTAGTCATTTTGCGAGTTAGGGATTTTGAGATTTAGATTTTGAGCGACACGTGGTCAATTTGCGATCCAGTCATTCTGATACCAACCCGTTGTGACCGCCTGTACCCAACGTTTTTTTTTTAATTCAGCCCCGTCGCGGTGTCAAAAAAAAATCATAATCCTTTGACTAAAGTTTGTTTTTTATTTTTCAGTTTTTAGTGTTTTTAGGGTTCCGTACCTCAAAAGGAAAAAATGGAACCCTTATAGGATCACTTGTTTGTCCGTCTGTCTGTCTGTCTGTCTGTCAGTCTGTCAAGACCCTTTTTCTAAGGAACGCGTGGAGGTATTTCAAGTTGAAATTAATATCACATACGTAGGTCTGTGGTCCCTTGAAGTTATAAAAAACTCAAGCTTCTACGTCAATGCAATAAAAACATACGGCCATTTATGCGACATATTTTGATACTCGCAAGTAAATCAAAACCTATAGGGTACTTCCTGTTGTTCTAGAATCATGAAATTTGGCATGAAGCAAGGTCGTACAACACAAGTAAAGGAAAATGTTCGAAAATTGTTAATTTGTAATTCTATCACATAAAAAAAATGTTCAAGTCTCTCAGTCTATCAAGACCCTTTTTCTCAACGACGCGTGGAGATATCAAGTTGAAAATATTGAATAGGTAAGTCTATGGTTCCTTAGAGTTCTAAAAAAATCAAGCTTCTAAGTCAACGCAATAAAAATACGGCCATTTTGCGACACATTTTGATACTCGCAACTGTCCCAAGTAAATCAAAACCTATAGGGTACTTCCCGTTGACCTAGAATAATGAAATTTGGCAAGAAGCAACGTCTCCCAGCACAAGTATAGGAAAAAGTTCGAAAATTCAGAATTTGTCATTTTATGACATAAAAAAAAATTTTTTGGGATCCAATGTTAAGTTTGTTTTTGGGATAAATTCTTTTCAAGTACGGAACCCTTCATTGTGCGTGGTCCGACACGCACTTGGCCGGTTTTTTTTTTTGGAGTTCGGTTGTTTTTTTTTTCACTTTTTTGTTGTGGATAATGGCCAACCACAAGGTTCGGTTTCAGTTTCGGTCAGTTTTGGCTATAAAATCAGGTTTCTGCTGCACTTTCGGTTTCAGCCAAAACGGCCCGACCGAAACTGGCGTTCGTGAGCTGTAAAGCTGTCGGTTTTCACTGAACATGGACTTACTAAAACCGAGCACATAGCAATCTGTAGATTTTGCCTGCCGTGGCGTGACCTTAGAGCATTTAACCTAAAGGGCGTGACTAGAGATGGGTCGAGGGCAAAAACAAATATGGACAAAATTGGCATAAACTTGGCATATTGGGCATAAATGAGTTTACGCCCAAATAAATGCCCGATCACTGGGCATAAAAACGAATAACTTTGTTTTGTAAAAAATAAAGCAGGAACTTAACTTAAAGTGAAACTTAATGTCAGTAGGTATTTTGTAAATTAAAGTTTTAATGAAATATTCTGTCATAGGATAATCACAGTTGAAAATTCGAATACGTAATTATAGAAAATATAATTTTAACTCTCGTAAAATGAAAAATGAAGTGAAGTTTTGTAATTGGCTGTAAGACTTCCGAATAAAATAAAATAAATGTTTGTCAATTTTTACCATCATCGTGGTCCTAATTATAATTTTGCCTTGATTTTGATGTCTATTACGTAAACTAATAATAGGTAATGAAATCGCTCAATACAATGTAGATAGCTTCAGTCCTTGGATACTTTTAGATGGATCATTATTTTCCTTTAAGGTTGATGCGCCACGGTAGCCCGCGAAATTCAAAATTTCTTACGTTTTTTGCAATTTGTACGTCAGTGTGAGCTTGTATGTTGATTAAAATATGATTCGCGGCCGTAGCTAATATGGTTTTACAGAATTATAATCATTAGAATCAGCAATACAACTCCATAAGTTAGCATTTACGTCAAATCTAGCGATTTCATGAAATCATGAGGTTTGAGGTAAATGCTAACTTATGGAGTTGTATTGCTGATTCTAATATAATTCTGTAAAGCCATATTAGCTACGGCCGCGAATCATATTTTAATCAACATACAAGCTCACACTGACCTACAAATTGGAAAAAAAACGTGAGAAATTTTGAATTTCGCGGGCTACCCTGGCGCTTTCGCCTTAAGGCGAAAGCTCCAGGGTAGCCCGCGAAATTCAAAATTTCTTACGTTTTTTGCAATTTGTAGGTCAGTGTGAGCTTGTATGTTGATTAAAATATGATTCGCGGCCGTAGCTAATATGGCTTTACATAATTATAATCATTAGAATCAGCAATACAACTCCATAAGTTAGCATTTATCTCAAACCTCATGATTTCATGAAATCGCTAGATTTGAGGTAAATGCTAACTTACGGAGTTGTATTGCCGATTCTAATGATTATAATTCTGTAAAGCCATAATAGCTACGGCCGCGAATCATATTTTAATCAACATACAAGCTCACACTGACCTACAAATTGCAAAAAACTTAAGAAATTTTGAATTTCGCGGGCTACCCTGGCGCATCAACCTTAAGGCGCAAATTTCCTGAAATGATCAAAAAGGTGGTTTTTTAAAGCTGTGTAGTCTGTCAAGCGAGTCGTGTCCCATGAAAAAGGCGGCAAATTCAAAAATCTTACACGTGTCAACACTGACATAGTACGCTGAAAACATGTTTGATACTTGAATTTTTGTAGATAAAAAAAAATCTTTGGGATAAATTAAAAAAGTGTATTTCAATGTAGGTATATATACAGGATTATTGGTAAAACACCAGCAACCTCTTAAGGGGTCACTGTACTCATCATTATGAACAACTTTTACTATCGGACCAAACCTGAAATCGCGAAATAAAAATCAGCTGCTCCCTACATTTTGACGAGTTTGATGTAGATAAATGTACTTACTAAACAGCTGATTTTTTTAGTAAAAGTTGTTCATAATGATGAGTACAATGACCCCTTAAGAGGTTGCTGGTGTTTTACCAATAACACTGTATAATAGTCACAATTAGAACTAAAATCAGAATCTAGAAATTCGATGCCTTCATAAGAGAAATCACTGAAGGGTTCCAACTCCGTGTCGGTTATCCTGTCCCTACTTTATATTTGTTTTCTACATTAATAGTGTGATCTGTGCATTTTTCCATTAAATATATTTCTTTTCCATTCTTCTTAATATGTCCATTAATACAAATTAGATAATTGAGCTAAAAGTATAAAAATGCTGTAGCTTAGTAATACAGAAGTTGTGACAATCCGTTTGACAGATAATAGTATTGCCACTATAAGAAATCAGCAAAATGGTCGTGGACACGACTCGCTTGACAGACTCTATCTCATAAACCGTAAATAATTTTGACATGTAAAAAAAATATGATATTTTCAAGTCCTTTTCGCATACAGTGATGGAAGCCAAAACATAATTAAACATACTTTAATGCACCAAAAAAATCTTTAAACATACCTCCTAATAATCTTTAAAAGCTGTTTATCCCTTCATTAGCAATTATTATTATAATTAAAAATATACCATGAAATGTCAAATTCCAAACTGCATCCAGCGATGGATTACTTTTTATTAAATAGTTCATTTCTAATTTTATACGATTTTATTTGGACTTTTACGACATAAATTCCGGTGCGCGTGAGAATCTTCTATCTCGTGCGTCAAACTAGACAGCCATAAAGCCATTTCACTTACACACCGAGCTAAACCAAGCTTGGAACCAGGGCCTTAAATTCCAATTGTATGCCAAAGATGTGATTTGAGCTGCTCTTTCTGTAGTAAGGCGATTTCGTTTAGCACTGTGAGTGAAACGCTCGCTTAAGGTGATTGCGCTGTGTAGCCCGCGAAATTCGTTTTTTTTTTGTTTTTTTGCAATTTGCAGGTCCGTGTCAGGTTGTAGGTATCTTGATCAAAATATGATACGCGGAAATAAAACATATGTTGTGTTAACCAGGTTTATGAAATATTAATAAAATAAAAATGCACTTTCCACAAGAGGCCATGACACACTGTTTATTTTTTAAAACTTCTTTTTCACATGACAAAGGCTGAAGGCTATACAGCCTAGTCTCATATGACACATCCCCCCCTTTAACATTCATAATCAACTAAATGGGAAGGAGGTTTCACAGACCTTCCACTACGAGTAACATATGAACTGCCTGCTTCACAAGCATCTCTAAACACTCTGTGCTGACTAGGCATAGAGCCATCTGTACTCACAGTTTCCCCATTATTTGAATCATTCACCGGTCTGACATTAATTGGGGTATCAAACTCAACTTCTGGTCTCTCATTAAACTTATTTCTACTTAGTAACATATGTTTTTCATTTCTCCTAACACAATTACCTTTTTCATTTTTTACAATATAGGATCTAGGACTATCCTTCCTCACTACCCTTCCTGGCTGCCAATCCTTATCATCCCCATTCTGTATTAACACACTCTGACCATTACTATAAGAAGCTCTATTTTTGGCTGTTTTATTATAATTACTTTTAGATTTTTCTTTCATTATTTGCATTTTTTCATTGATATTGATTGGCAGTCTGGGTTGAAGATCTGTGTAAGTACAAGGTAAGTTAGTTCTTAATAGCCTGCACATCAGAAGTTCAGATGGGCTATAGTCTAAGCCAGCAAGCGGTGTTGTTCTATAGTGTAGCAAAGCCATATTCAAGTTCTCATCATTTGCCCTGCATTTCTTCATTAAACTCTTTACAATACCTACAGCTTTTTCTGCCAGGCCATTCGACTGATGATGATGAGGGCTTGAAAACAACAACTGCATATTAACATCTCTGGAAAACTGTTTAAGTTCAAAGCTATTAAATGGATTATTATCACAAACTGCATACTTAGGTATTCCATGTGTGGCAAATATTATTTTTAATTTCAATATAACATTTTTTGCTGTTTTTTGTTGAACTTGTTTCAACTCAATCCACTTTGAATAATAATCAACAACCACTAGATAATCTTTGCCAGCAAAGGAACAAATATCCATACCTACTTTATAAAAAGGAATATCTGGCACATCATGACTCATGAGGGATTCTTTGCAGTTACTTGACCTATATTTCTCACATTCCTTACACGACAAAACAAAATTTTCAATGTCCTTGGACATTCCTGGCCAGAATAAAGACCTACGTCCCCTTTTCTTGGACTTGACCACACCTGCATGAGCAGTATGTAAAATAGTAAGTATTTCTTTTCTCATACAATAAGGTACCACTACCCGGTTATTATAGTATAAAACATCATCTTTAAAGTTTAAAAAATCTTTCAGTTTGTAAAATATTTTCAACTCTTTATTCAAAATATTTTTATCATTGGATGGCCACTCATTAAAATACCATGTCTTAATTTGCATTAAATTGTTGTCACACCCAGTTTCAAATTGTAATTTTTTAAGTTTTTCATCAGTAATTGCTAAATCAGATTCACATCCATACACAACTTCAGTATCAAAAGAATGAACTAACTCTTGTAAATCGGAGTCATTTTTCCCATTATTTAACAAGTAGTTTCTTGACAAATAATCAGCAATAAACATTTTAGGACCTGGTACATAGCGAATTTCAAATTCATATTTTAGCAATTTTAAGACCATTCTTTGAAGTCTGGCTGATATTTTATTGATGTCCTTTGACATTATTGCCACTAATGGCTTGTGGTCTGTCTCAACCACAATCCTTCTACCATATACAAATTGATGATACTTTTCCATAGCAGCACAAATAGCAAATAATTCTTTTTCTATAGGTGCCCACCTACTTTGGCACTCCGTGTAAACTCTGGAGTAAAATGACACTGGTTTTCCATCTTGCATCAGGCATGCACCCATACCAGATTTAGAGCTGTCAGTTTGTAGCACAACTGTACCCTTGTCACTCAGAATTGCTAAAGTAGGTGTGCAACTCAATTTTCTTTTCAGTTCTAAAAATGCTTCTTGCTGAGAAGAATCCCATTCCCACAAAGTATCTTTTTTAAGTAACTGTCTCAAGGGCATTGTAGTTTTTGTATAGTGAGGTATGAACTTACTTAAGTAATTACACATACCAAGGAACTTCTGAAGCTGTTTGATGTTTTTTGGTGAATCTAATTGAAGAATGGCTGATACATGTTCAGAGTCTATTTGTATTCCATTTTTTGATATTATGAGCCCTATATATTTTACATGATCAAGTCTATACTGTAACTTTTTACTGTTAAATTTTACATTATACTCTCTTGATCTCTGAATAACTTTATTAAGTATTATATCATGTTCTAACTGGTCTTTACCTGCAATAATTAAGTCATCAAAATATACATAAACTCCTTGAATATCCCCAAAGATTGAACAATTTATGCGCTGCATTACTTCAGGCGCTGATGATATGCCAAAAGGCATTCTTTTAAATGCATATCTTCCAAATGGAGTACCAAATGTGCATAATTTCTGAGGATCATCAAGTTCAATCTGAAAAAACCCGTCCTTCATATCAAGAACTGTAAAAACTTCTTTACCTGATAAACTATTGTAAATTTCTTCGGGACTAGCAATTGGGTAATTTTCACGTAGAATATTTTTATTAAGATCTTGTGGATCTAAACAAAGTCTAAGTGATTTGTCAGGTTTCTCTACTATCACTAAATTATTACACCAGTCAGTCGGGGAAGTTACTTTTTCAATAATATTTCTCTTTTCATAGTTATTTAAAGTTTCGTTCAGTCTACCTTTTAATGCCTGTGGGATTCTCCTGATGGGCTTGATTACTGGTTCAGCATTTTCTTTTACTTTAATCCTGTATTTTCCTATATTTCCCAATCCTGTAAACACCTCTATATTTTTTCTGAGAAAAGTTTCTTTTTCTGAACTTGATTGTGTAACATCCACTCTTTTAACTAATTCAAGCCTGTTACAATCAGGCAGTCCTAATACTGGCTGAACTGGTAAGTCTATTACTGTGAACTTTAGTTTTTGTTTTTTGTTTTTTATGATACAATCTAGTTCAGCTGTCCCAGCTGTTTCCACTTGTTGGCCATTGTACACTAATAGAATTATCCCAGCATTCAAAAGACTTTCTGTTTTTCTCAGTTTCTTGAACAATTCCAATGATAGTGTATTGCAATCAGCACCAGTGTCTAATTTAAATTCTACTTCATATCCATTCACTATTATTTTTTCTTTCCACTGTAATTTAATTCCATCTACTGTAAAAATGCTTCCAACTGTAAAGTCTTCGTCACTGTCATCTGTATTTTCTTGAATTACATTAACTCGACTTTTCCTAGTATCACTGAGTTTTTCACTTCTGTTATTCTTGTTTTTGCACATATTAGCAAAATGTCCATAAAATCCACATACCATACATTTTCTGCCGTAGGCTGGACAGTTCCTTAACTCGTGATTTTTTCCACATCGGCTACAGTCTATTAATTTTTCTTTGGGCCTTGCCCCTCTGTTGTATGGTATCACTTTCTGACTTAAGGTGCTCACTTGATCTTCCATTTTATTTCCTTGTAATGTCTGTACTTTTTCTTTGCCTAATTCTGCTGCTCTGCAAATATCAATTGCTGCAGTGAGCTTCAACTCCGATTCTCTTAGAAGCCTTTCTTTGACATTTGTGTCCCTGATGCCAATAACAATAACCATAGTGATCAATCGATCCTCAAGCTCTCCAAGATCACATTTTTTAGCTTGAGTGAGAACTTTGGTATAAAAGTGATCAAATACTTCGCCATCTTGCTGTTTCATAGTGAACAAGTTATATGACAACCACAACAAATTTTTTCGTGGCTCGGCGTATTCTTTGAATTGATCAATCAGAGCTTGTAAGTTTTTAACTTTGTCTTTGCTAAATGTATTGTACACTTCCAATGCATCTTCCCCAGCACAGTTCAAAAACAATGCAATTTTTCTTGATTCAGCCGTATCATCAAGATTCACAGCTTGTAAATACAAGTTAAACTGCTGCACAAAGCGTTTAAAGTTTGCTCCATCTCCCGATAGTTGGAGGCCTGATGGAGGTTTTATTCCGTCCATCGTAGACACACCTGACACCATGTGTTAACCAGGTTTATGAAATATTAATAAAATAAAAATGCACTTTCCACAAGAGGCCATGACACACCACGGCTGGTAATCATAGAACATACATTTTTGTCCATATGAAATTCCTATATAGTCTGTGGAGCAATCCATTAACTGACGTATTGCGGCAGACTGCGCCCCCCTCGCCCTTCATACCCCACCTGTGAATGACAGTTGACACAGGTTGACACTGACTGACAGAGACAGTTCATTACAGTTTTGCTTGCGCGCGAAGAACCATAGTTGTTTGTTCCCCGCTGTAAATCTGTAATAATTACACTTACTATTTCTTCCATTACTTAATTTGCGAAAAAGGACGTTATTAGTGCTAATTCACGCAAGGACGTTTAGTGCTAAGTTACGACAGGACGTTTTATAGTGTTAGTGTACAATAGGGATGTTTTAGTGTTTAAGTTACGACAGGACGTTTTCTTTGGTGTGCTTATCTTGTATTTTTGAAATGTATTTCAAGTGTTGTATAACAAATTGTGGTAGTAAACGAGAGGACGTTAAACTCCACAAGTTTCCTTCTGATGAAGATCAGAAGAACAAGTGGCTCGACTGTATAAACAGCGATAGTTTGAAGTCCGTTAACGTGGACAAATTGCTTGTTTGCCACAAGCATTTTGAGAAAAGATTTTATACATCTAAATCTGGAATTAAGAAATCTGCCTATCCAACCCTTTTTTCTGCCAAGGAAATTGAGGATGGCATTCCATCAAAGTCATTCTTTGACAAAGGTAACTAGATGTTTATAATATTACATTACTAAGACTTTATTTAAAACTACATTTTGTAAACAATGTAGTACTCTGTTCACATTATTCTTTTAGCAATAATGATGTTTACTTTTCTAGAGCAAGTATTTGGAAGGTTCATAAGTTTAATAAATCCTGCTTATTTCAGATAATAAACTTGTTGATCACACCTATACACGTAAGAGGCACTTTGATCATTCATACTGCAAAACACCAAAATCAGAGTCATCTTCATTGCAGAGATTAGAAAATACATACGGACAAAAAATTGTGTTAACAGATTTAACCAATATGCCATCAACATCCACTAATACACTTGAATATGAGGGACATATGGAGATACTGGCTGGTAATTTTTTATCTTCTATCATGATTAGAAAATTTATAAAAATATTTGAAACAACTTTTTATTTAGTTTTTGTATATATTTTCAGATACTGTGGTTGCTTCATCCTCTTCTGTTGCAAGTAATGAGCATGCATCTGCGATTAGTGAGTATTGCAACTGAAGAACCCTCTTAAAAATTTTAGTTTTAATTATTCTAAATTACATTTTTTTGTTTAGGTAATCCGATGTTAACGCCCAGAAAGAAGAGGCTTATTCGTAATTTTGAGCAGCTTACACCAAAATGCAAGCGATTATATAAAATATTTAAAAAATCAAAAAGACAACTGAATTATAATGTCCGGGCCAAGAAAGCAATGGCTTTGTCAAAGAAAAAAAATTTTGAAGAAATGACCAAAAATATGAACCCGATAGCAAAAAAAATGTTTGCTATGCAAATAAATATTTGCACTAAACCAAAAAAAGGGCGAAGATTTAAATTGGAAGAGAAATTGATTGCTCTATCAATTTATAAACAAAGCCCCAAAGCCTACAGATTTCTCCAAAAAATTTTTATTTTGCCATCTAACACCACGCTGAAGAAATTAATAGCTGGGCTAGACATAAAGGCAGGCATAAACAAGCAATTATTTGCAGTCATTAAAGAAGAGGTATGTAAATATATATACATTTCTTATTGTTTATTATTTTAGTTTTTGGATAAGGTATTTTGGCCATCCCCATGGACAGTCATGATGTGAAAGAATTTTTTGATGCACTAAAAGCTTTTCTTTTTTATATACTTACTATTATAATCTATAAAATTATCAGCCCAACTTCTGTTTTGCCTTCCTATGCGTCTTTGGTCTATTGGACTTTGCCATTTTGTTACTAGATAGGCCCATCTTTTGTCTTGGTACCTTGCTAGATGACCTGCCCATTTCCATTTTTGTCCTAAGCTATACTGAAGGGCATCTGTTAATATAGTTTTCTTTCGAATGTCTATGTTCAGTAGACAATTATTTATCCGATTTCATATTTTTTACCATGTTGTTTTAGGTCAGAGGCTGGGAAGAACAAAAAAAGTATTGCACCATTATGTTTGATGAAATGGCTCTTGAACCTGCACTTGTTTACTCAAACAAGTGTGATAATATCACGGGATTCGTCGAGCTGAACAAAAAAACAAATAACCTGGCAGACCATGCTCTCGTATTTATGGCGAGAGGTGCCGTCTGCAAATGGCAACAGCCTGTGGCGTTTTATTTTACGGAAGGAGCAGTTTCGTCACAAAATTTACAAATCATTTTAAAGGAAATCGTAAATGCTATTGTTGAAACTGGCCTACTCCCCATTGCCCTTGTGAGTGACCAAGGGTCTTCGTTTCAATCAGCATTGAAAAGCCTGCAGCAAAATACCAGAGGAGAACAACTACGTGCTGGTATAGAGACAGGTCAGCATCTAGTCAATTTATTTTAATATATTATTAATTTACACATAGTAAATAAAAAACACATTTAAGTACATACTGCCCTAAGTACTGCATAAAAAAATCACACTAAAACAGAAGATGTTTAGGCATGACTATAAAAATAAAAACTAGAATAAAAAAAGATCCTTTATTTACAGATGATACTGTTAATATTTCTGGTGCGTCACTAAGTGTGATTTTCGATCCACCACATTTGATAAAAGGAATAAGGAATAATTTTATCACAAAAAATATAAAAATGAATGGGAAAATATCCAAGTGGCAAGACATAGTCGACGTCTACCAGACCGACTGCAAACACACCCAAAGTCGCTTACTACATAGAATAAATGACGAACACGTTATTCCCGAAAAAGTGAAAAAAATGAAGGTAACGAAAGAAAATCACCACTTCTTTATTATTGTACTACATAGATTCTGTACGCAGCATAGCACGCGGTGTATGCTGATGAAGTAGCCTATGTTGTTCTCCAGGCTACAAACTATCGCTATAATATCAAATTGCATCACAATCGAACCAGCAATTTGGATTTAACTTTTTAAGATTTCTTTATTAGTTTTTGTATTTTTTTTTTGGATATGAATTATATTCTCTCACTTAGTTCTTTGTTTTCACCATTGAATGATCCATACCTATTGTATTTTATAATTTCCAGGTGAAAAACTGTGTTCGAGTACTCAGTAAAACTATGGCGGCTGCCTTGTTGTATACAGCTGAATTCTGTAAGTAATATGCATTCAATATTAAATAATATTAATTCGAATAATGCCTGCCTATTAGGTTTGAAAGTCACAACAGTTGCAACATCAACTATTCTTTTTACCCGACTGCTCCAGAAGGAGGGTTATGTTTTTCGTGAGTATGTATGTATGTGTGTATAATTGTTTGGCACGCTCTGCGGCCTGAACGGCTCGATGGATTTTTACCCACACTAAAAAATAAAAAGTAATTTACAGCAGTCGGGTTTTTTAACTTTTTTATTACTTTTTTTTATTGATTTAACACCGTGCCTGGTACCTCGTGCTTGTAGTATTTATATTGATTGTTCAAATTATTTTTTTCAGCTCACTACTCGGATGGCAGACCTGTCAGCAATACATTAAAAAATACTGCAGACATAGTGGGGTTCTTCGACGATGTTTTTGACAGTGTTAATGGCTCTACTTTGCTACAAAAGAATAATAAAGGAAAACCGTTAAGAAAAGCGGTAACCGCAAACTCGCCACATCATGGTTTCTGGCAAGACGCTATAAATAAAATAAAAACAATTAAATTTGTTCACGGGGAGAGTGAAAAGTCCGTGCCTACTTTAAAAAACTGGGTAACAACATTAAACAGTTACCAGAGGGTGTGGCAAGTATTGAGAAAAAATAATATTAAGATCATGCGCCCTCGCTATTTCAACTCTGACCCTATAGAAAACTTTTTCGGTCGCGTGAGGGCATATAATTTTAGAAATAATGATCCAACTTGCCACACCTTCATAAGTACATTCAGATCCTTATTGATAACGGGCTTTATGAAATTCCATAATCAAACATATAATTGTGAGGATGATGCTTGCAGCCAGTTGATTAAAGTACAATCTTTATTTGTAAAACGCACTGAGGACAGATGCAACACATCCAATATTGAGTCAAATATTCATGAAAATATTGGATGTGTTGAGGAGGATCTGTCTTCAGAAAATATTCGCGTACAAGCAGCTCGTGAAAGATTAAATGTACACTCGAGGGCATATACCGCTGGATGGGTAATTAAAAAAATATTAAATAAAATAAACTGTAAAGAATGCGAGACCCATCTATGTACGAATGAGGATTACGATGTACATAAATGGATCTCGCAAAGAGAGTATAAAACTATAAAAAAAAGAAAGCTTATCTATCCATCGGAATATGCCGTGAGGCACTTTGGATATGTGATTCAGGAATCAAATGGATACTTGGAATGTAATGGCCATGAGGAAAATATAACAACTAAAATTAAAAATCACATATTAGCCAAGTATCCATTTGATTTCCTGAAATGTAGTGATCACAAAGCTCTTGTGCTAGAATATTTTATGCGCATAGCTATTAAATTATGTATATACAACTGGTGCAACGTTATCAATAGGATACTGAAAGGCACCGACTTATTCAGGCTCGAAAAACGAACTCTGCCACCAATGCAGAAAAAAGTGTATGACAAATATAAAAAGAAATTAAAAAATAAATCATATAATAAATAAAAATTTGCCTTTCATTTATTTTTTCACGAACCTATAATTTCTTTAATGAATTAAGACTAACAAGGGGTAGGTACCCGGTTTTATGTAGGTTGTTGGCTAAAATTCCTTTGTTCCGAATTCAAAAAAGTAAGTACCTGCAGCATTTCGCTCATAAAAAAAAAAAAACTGTCATGTTCTATTTTGCTCATAGGACAAACCGAATGTACCATAGATGTCCATCTGATGCGTAGCATCTCTACTTAATCTGTGTGACACACTGTTTATTTTTTAAAACTTCTTTTTCACATGACAAAGGCTGAAGGCTATACAGCCTAGTCTCATATGACACATATGTATTTATATAATTTTAACCATTAAAATCATCAATACATCGCTCTAAGTTAGATTTCGTGCAGTGCAGAGTCGTCAAACGAACGAAATCTAACGACTCATATATTGATCAAGATACAACCTGACACGGACCTGCAAAATTGCAAAAAACCCAAAAAAAATTGAATTTCGCGGGCTACCACTGCGCATCATCCCTAACAGGTAAAGCTACTCTTAACCTTATTATATCAAGTTCTGGTTTATTGCAATGTATTAGCTATAATCCAATATGTTTTTGTGAATTTACCTTTTCCGCACACTCAAATATAGCTATTTGAATGAAAAATTTAATTAAAGTTCTGTTAAAGTTTTTGCCCAGGCAAAAGGCATTTATTGGGCGTTTATGGGCATTTATCCGGCGTTTATTCAAAGCGCCCAATATGCCAGGGCATTAACCCATCTCTAGGCGTGACACACTCAGGCCTTTTTTATATTTTTTTTATTGGAGAAATATATTATTATCATTCGACACGCATGTAATGCACTTAGAGCATTTAACCTATAAATGCTCTAAGGTAATGCATCAATAATCCAAATCCATCGTAAACATACTAGCTCAATGAATAGCATAATCGACTAAGTATATATTTTAAAACTGGCAACAACCTCTCGAAGTCTCGACAGGCTTCAGAGTCGAAAATGACACATTTTTGGTTACCTGATTTACCTATAGGTACCTTAGAGCATTTAACCTATGGAGATGGCAAGCAGCGAATCACCGAACAACATTTTCTGCCACTTTATGCGGGGGGCGAGGAAAACACATACAGCACACTACAAAAATTTGACAACCACGCACAGATACATGCTTCGTGTTGCTACGAACGCACACGAAAGAATAATAGCCACACAATAAAAAAACACATACACATTGACAAATTTGTGCGTATCTACGCAACTGTCCTATGACAACAAACACAAAGTGCTAGTGATGGGACACAAACAATCAGTGGTATTTCATTACATGAATCAAAAATCAATCTGCCTAGCCTTTTCCCAACTATGTTGGGGTCGGCTTCCAGTCTAACCGGATGCAGCTGAATACCAGTATTTTACATAGAGCGACTGCCTATCTGACCTCCACAACCCAGTTACTTGGTAATACGATACCCCTTGGTAAGACTGGTTGTCAGACTTTCGGGCTTCTGATGACCCGTAACGACTGTCAAAGAACCACGAATGACAGCCGGGACCAACGGCTTAACGTGCTTTCCGAGGCACGGAGGAATCTCGGTATGTAAAGATGGTCACTCATTCACTGACCAACCCCGGCAAGCGTAGCTTAACCTGCTATTTCATTACCTGAATGAATGAATAAATAAAATGTTAATTAGTTTTATTTTCTTGTGTGTACAGGGCAAGCCACCCGAAACTGTCAAATTGTCCCAATCAACCTTGAACCTAATACTTTAGATTTATAAAGATTGTAGTAGCTTGACGTGCTGGCGTCTGTACACAAAAATACGCAATATGATGAATGCCTGCGAAACTACGTAGGTAGCCAGTAATGACAAAACAATTAATAGTGCTTTAGAAAAAGAACGATTGTATTTATTTTTATAGTCAAATATTTTTTTCAAATAACATTATTGATATTGCTGGACCTTCCCTATCATTCTGCATTTAGAAATTCGGGAACCACTGTACAAACACAACCGGCGATTTTATATACTAGCTACGCGTTAAGGGTCACTGTTCTAACCTAACCCAACCTAACCAAAATTATTCTCAAGCAATAGAGGTAATGGTCACTAACCCAAGTGATTCACCAATGTGAAGTTTCGGACGCGCGTGTGTGATAGTACAGTGGAGCCACAATTCGGGATACATACTTGAGCCCCGTTTTATAATGCGGGCTTAACGTAGGTATACGTGTCAAAAAGTGGGAAGGGTAGAATATAAATAATAAAATAACACAGCCAATTTTATTATTTTGTTAAAATAACACTTTTACTCGTCCATTTTTTGTTTTTTAAAACTATTTGAGTTCGGTGTTTCATAACTAACTAATTTTGCAGGCGGTTCTTCCGTGCCAAGAATGTTTTTTAAAGTGGGTATCGTACCCTCAATTAGTTTCCTTCTATTATTTGCAAGTTGTTTAAAATTACACGACATAAAATGTTCCGAACAGATTGCACTAGTACGCGTGGGTCCCCAAGTTTCTGTATTACCGCAAAATATCGCATACCGCATAATATAAGTACGGGATCTTTTGGAAATCTGTTGAAGAAAAATATAGAATAGAAGTAATCAGTTTAAATAAGTGTCAACAGAATCAAAGGAAAATCATGTCTATTAATTTGATTGTGTACGCACGCACGGCTACAGATCAAGCTATACATATCCAGTATAAGGTGATCTCGCACTGCATAGGATTTCCTTACAATGAGAGATTAGTGTAAACTGGAAGGAAATGTATAGCTTGATGTGTAGCCGTGTGTACTACGTTTTCATAACAGCCTTGAAAAAACCTACTAGTAAGTACCTACTACCTACGGTCCGCGGTGGAATAGTTATTAAATTATTCCAGTGCGGATTATTTTTTTTCAAATTGCATGAGCTGCAAAAACTCACATTCGAAACGAACAAACTGTTATTTTTTATTAGCCTAAAACTACAAAAGAAAAGAATTTAAATCGACTCACAAAGAACTGAAATTAATATTATGTAATATATATTTTTTTTATTTCAACCTGACTTAAACAGATACATTACAAAAAAAAAAACTGGTTACTGAACATAATGACTGAAAAAATCATTTATTTTATCAATCATTGATTCACGTTGTCTCTGCACTATGCAAATTCTTACCTGTACTACGTTTGCGCTACCAACGTACCACTGTATTTTTCTATCGTAATGTCAACAACGATTATTTCGACATTATACTTAAATAAAACTGTTTGAATGTATAATTTATACTTGCATGTGGTAAGAAACACCATGGTTTCGCAAATTTGAAGTGGCAGATCGCTTTTTGCACGAGGAAACTGCACAATTAACCATTTTTTGGGAGCACTTTCTTGCGACACAATACGATACACAATGACAGCAGTCGGCGAATGAATTAGTTTTATATAACGTTCATGGCCATATGGCCAATCGACTTTGGCAGAGGGGTTCGCTCAGCTATGCCATCTCCATAGGTTAAATGCTCTAAGATAGGTACCTATACCAAATAGCCGGAAGAATAGTGGTCGTCTATTTGGTTTAAACTGTAAAATTTTTCGGGTAGGTATCGGAATAGTGAACAGCGTTTAAAGGACTCCTTGGATAACATTGATTAATGTTCGATTCGGCACAGAAGCGTATCGAACGGTTGTGAATAGCTATGCAGGATAGTTTTATGTAAATGCAGGTAGCACGAAAATTGTGTAACGTTTGAGGTTTGACATTGTAAACTGCAACATAATAAATGATAATACAAAACACATTGGTACAAAATACTCGATGTACAGACGCCAGCAGGTCAAGTCACCCGAAACTGTCAAATTTTCCCAATCAACCTTGAACCTAATGCTTTGGCGATAAAGATGAAAATCTATTAAGAAATTTGACAGATTGTAGAAGCTTTGTGTGCTGGGGCCTGCACCTAGGGCGCATACCTGGTCTAATGTCTACTCAAGTACTCACTCACTTACTTGTATTGTGTGTTCTCCATAGTATAATGTACTCTGTGGTGTTCTCCTCCCTATGTATAGTTATCTGAACCTGTTCTCTATATAGTCTGTGGTTATATGTGTCTCCTCCTCTACGTCCATTCGTCCAAAGACTCCAAATCGATTGTCTGTGGACCATTAATCAATCAACCCGTTCTCTATATTTTAGTCTGTGCTGTGCATTAATCGACCAAGTTCAGGCAAGTTCTACAAGGAATTTTCTACACAGCTGACGGGCTGATCTGAATCCTGACTCAGTGATAAATAATTCAGTTTGCAAGAAAAGTAAACTCGTCATTAAATAACCATGAATGTCTCACGACCTATTGTATCCAGGCTATTCCAGCAATCTGGTAAGATTTTTACGCCATTCGAATTCCGTGTGGACCGCTAATAATATTTTAACAAACAAGTTACACATACGCTTTTGTTTTATTTAAATAGTAAAAGTTTCTTGTTTTACTGACAGCTTTCGATCTAATGTAGATTGCTCTGTGGCTACATGTATAGCTATTTTAAAGTATTACTTACCTGCGTTACATAACATCTGCAGTTATAACCTAACTGATAAGGGACACTATAGTGTTTGTATGGGTATTATGATAATAATTTATTGTTTGACGAAATAAATAGTACGTACCTACCTGCTGGATACTTTTTAGGAATCAAAAAACTTCCTAAAGCGACGCGTTATTTAGAGGATTCCTATTTATAATTCAATCAACATATCGGACAATACTCTGTCAGTGGGTCGTCTTACCTATAGCACAGTGTCTATTGAAATACCTAAAATTTATTTCCCGAAGTAGGTAAATAATAAATGTTGGCAATAAGTTGTGGGCTGTAATATAGATTTGATGCCTCCACATTCAGTTGCTCCTTTTTAAGTGTGTATTTGTTTACTGAATAACATTCACTTTAACACCAGACCTGTGACAAATCAGAATCCCAAACTAATATTTCATAGGTCCATGTGGGCTCAGTCAGACCAAATAAAAACCAAGACATAACGCTGTCAACAGTGATGCGAGGCCAGTTTCATGAACATGTGAGGTGTAGTTTTGCGCATGCCTCACTGTATTTGCAGTGCTATGTCTTGGTTTTTATTTGGTCTGAGCCATGTGGGAATAAGAACTGCAAATTATACCCAGGGGCTATACTATGACATGAAGAAAGATCATGGTTCTGTTGAGAAAAAAGGATGGTGCTATAGGTTGTATATAGCTCTCTCACACTGAAACCATGATCTTTTGTCACATCATAGTACGGCTCCAGAAGGCAAGGCAACACAACCACTGCAAGTGTATCATATGCAGCGCTAGACCGCTTAAAACATATACTTTTCTTGCTAAATGAGTTTTTGCGGAGTTGGTTCTATACGCTAGTAATAATAGTTCCATGTTTAGTAAGTGTCTGCTTACGTCTACCATTATAGGATAACCCAATGCAGCAAATGCGCTTATCCTAACATCTTTAAGTATCTAATTATAAACAATACATTCCTTGTGAATTCTCTCAGATAATCACAATAAGTCCATCTTGCTCGCTAGGAGTGTGATGCACGAGTGCGCGGTGCCACTAGCAGTGACGGCTGCCGTCGTTGCCACATGTACCTGTCCGGAACACAATTTACTATTATAGGAGTAAACCTGAAATCGCGAAAAAAACAGCTGTTCCCTACATTTTGAGTTATATTTTTTTTTTGTTGTGTTTTTTGTCGTAATTCACGCAACCCGTCACGACATAATTTGCCATTTTTGCCTTTAAAATTTACTACCGTACCCGAAGATAGCCGATCGCGGACTAGTTTACTTGGGTTTAGGGAAGGACCGTTCTCGGACCACGTTCGAGGCGTCATTTTAACATGCCGTCCGCCCAGTCCTTACGCAGTAATATACCGGATGACTTTTTTTACCGTCTCGAAAAAAAATGGGTATATTAGATGAACGGAGTAGAAGTCTATGGCATACCCAACTTTTTTTATTTTATTTTTTTTTCAAAAAAAATAATCAAAAAAATCTAAAATTTAAATCAGCAGCAGGCTGCATGTGATTTGAATTTCGATATTTTTAAACGGTTTTTTTTTTTATTTCAAAATTTCTGTTTTTATGGTTCAAATATGAAAAGTTTACATCGAATTTGTAGTATTTATTGGTACTTAAATATTTTTTTCTGACTAAGCTATTAAAAAAAAAAAAAAAAAAAAAGTTATGCCATAGGCTTCTACTCACTGACCTCTATTGTACAAGCTTGTACAATAGAGGTCAGTGCTTCTACTCCATTCACCTAATATAAGTACCTATTTTTTTTCGAAACGGTAAAAAAAGTCATCCGGTCTAGGTCAATGCAAATGTCGAACTTTTTGTTGCATTCATTTCTGGTAGGTTAGAGAATAACGTTGATATTTTTATTTATTCTACTATATAGGATGTTTCTTTTAAGGTGTCAAACCAGTGCGAGCTGATAGCAGAGTACCATACCTATCGATTTACCCAGTAATAACGTAGTAAAATCAAGAAACATTTTACGATTTGTTGTTTTTTATGATTTTAAAGATAAATATAGTAATAATATAGTAAAATACTTGTATTTCATAGGGAAAGTAATTCCATGATTACAAAGTTTTTGTTTTGGCTTCGGTTGTGACAAGAAATCACAGACGAAAGCGCACTAGTTCGCGGAGACGGCCCCTTGCCACTTGTTTATTCGTATGGTTGTGGTGTTGCAGTGCGCCGCTACCACAACGAGCACTTCAAGGCGCCCAGCATGGACGAGCTGCCGGTGCCGCGCGGCTCGTGGCAGGCGCACTACGACGCCAAGCAGCGCGGCTACAACCTGGCGCTGCTGTTCGGAGTGGCCTTCACCGTGGGCAGCTTAGTTGTTGTATGTATATTTATATACAGGGGCTAATTAAGCTAGTTGGCTGAACTGGCAACCGGTCCTATCTCGCATTTTTGGGTTGCAAAAAGTCCTTTCTCAGATGGATTCAAAATTGGCGCCAAAGTTATACAAGTTGAATAAAACCGGTTTTGGCGGCAATTTTAAATCCATCTGAGAAAGAACTTTTTGCAACTGTGCGGGTAAGAAATAGTATAAAATTGCATCAAAATGTGAAAACCTCAAAAATGTGAGATAGGAGCAGTTGCCCGTTCACAGTCGATATTGTGTGAAGGATGAATCGGTTTGGCCTGTAGTCGGGTTTGCCGGTAACATAAGTAGACATATTTATTTGACGTCACCCTCTAATGTGTGGGCCTATAGTCGTGCAATGAAATTACTATTGTTTTCTTTTTGTTACCCTTTGCATTTTACAATATTAACTTCCTGTTTTCAGTTTATTTAAAAAAAAACCGGTCAAGAGCGAGTCGGACTCGCGCACCGAGGGTTCCGTATCATCATTTATATGTAATTTTCGTTGATGATATCTGAAAAGCAGTGCTATATAGAGACATCATTTTATTTTTCCTGTAATCTATACATAAACTTCTATCACATAGAATAATTTCAGATTTTTCTCTATGCAAACTTCGGAGATAAGGGGAGGGAGGGTATTTTTTTAACATTTTTCATCAAAAGTCGAAAACTATGTGACTTAAAAAAAAGAAAAAAAATGTTTGAGATTGTGCAAACAGCGCTCTTTCATATGATAACCCACATGCCCTAGTAGCCCCACTTCGAATTTTTAAAACCCCCTTTCAGTCCCTGTTGCTAAAATAGTTGGGCAAACGTCATATGAAACTGTTCCAAATTTCAAGTTGATAGCATTAGTAGTTCTTGAGATATCCAGCTGTGACAGACAGACTGAGTCACACCATAATTGTTCCTTTTTTACCATTTTGGTACGGAACCCTAAAAACATTATATACAAAACTGACATAATCTTGAAGCCACAAATCCAAGAGGATTTTCAAAAGGGAAAAAGTACAATCCCTATAAGTACTATTAAACGCGCAATATTTATAAAAAAAAAATATTGTACTCACGTTCTCGAAAACGGCTCTAACGATTTCGATGAAAATAGGCTTGAAATATAGGGGTTTACGGGGGGCAAAAAATCGATCTAGCCAGGTCTCATATCTGGAAAAATTCGTTTTCTCCGTATTTTCACGCAAAAGGATTTGTTTCGTAATTTCGCCACCGACTTGATATGCATACTTTGAAAGTTACTTTAGTGTTTTTTTTTTTTTTTCAAATCACTACATAGTATAAAACAAAGTCGCCTCCCGCTGTCTGTCCCTATGTATGCTTAGATCTTTAAAACTACGTAACAGATTTTGATGCGGTTTTTTTTTAATAGATAGAGTGATTCAAGAGGAAGGTTTATATGTATAATAAACGCGGGCGAAGCCGCGGGCAAAAGCTAGTTTACAATAAATTGAAAAAGCAAAGCAAGCTATTCAATCACAAAAGCTTCAAAATTGTGGCGCGTAGACGGTGGCGCCACCCCCCAATATTGACCTTTTTGCGTAGATATGAAACTAAATCAATGCCGAATATTTTTCCTACACTGCCTGGAAATGGTTTACAAATATTATTGCCAGAAAAAGTCTAATATTCGGGTGACGCCACGCGGCGTCTCCGGGAACACCGGTGCTTGAGAGGAGATGTTTTATAAACTTAACAAAAGGCCAAAGAGAAATACTTACTGTATTTAAAAAAACTTGCCTTTTGAAAGATCTTGATTAGTTTTTCCAGGCGCCATCTATTAATGATTAATGTGAATACTAAATATCAACTGTCATAGAAAAGCCTTATTGTTGCGGTCTCTTTTTAAAAGGTACTTGTAAGGTAATGGATACCTAATGAGTTTTTGTATATTTGGTGGTTTGATGAGAAATTAGAACTGATGACAAACATAAATGGTTTTACAAATCTGACAAGGCTGTAATTTGGGCATCGTTCTTCTGCCACTGTAGAGTGGCAGAAGAACGATGCCCAAATTACAGCAAATGACAAGAACCGAACCATCGTTCTTCTGCCACTCTACTGACATGAACCGAACCATCGTTTTTGGCGCTAACAAAAACGTTAACGTACATCTATTGACAACTACTAACAGTTACTCTTTTTATAAAACAATATCGAGAATAGAATGTATATAAAACAATATTGCGATATTCCTTTTTACGAGAAACATTGTTTTATAATGTGTACAAATCGCGAAAGTTTAAAAAGTTCGATCAGTTACTGGGTTGTGGAGGTCAGGCAGGCAGTCGCTCCATGTAAAATACTGGTATTCAGCTGCATCCGGTTAGACTGGAAGCCGACCGCAACATAGTTGGGAAAAGGCTAGGCAGATTGATTCATTTTAACTGTACATGTTACGAAACGGAACATTAGGGTCTGGGCACAGACACAACCGACATAATGACACAGTCCACCTAAGGTAAGTTTTGTTGATCAGTGTAAACCTTGACCGCAACTACCTCTTAAAATACAGGTATAACCTAGCTTAAGAGGTAGAGTATTATTGTTTGTACAGATTTTGCAACAGAAACGACTATTATATCTTTAAACCAAATGTCAAACTGTTTGTCGAACTCTGTATGTTTTTTCGATAAATAAAGATTTTTTTTTTTTTTTTTTTATAAATAAATATATATATTTGTCAGGAATAAGTTTACTGTGTGTTAGTCTAGACTATGGACTACATGTAGACCTACCTACACGTAGTCCATAGTCTTACTTATTAACTCGTGCCGAATTTGATCCTAATCCGTAAAGCCATTTTTAGGTGATTTATTAACAAACATCTAAAACCATCTAATAAACATCAAATTTTCTTGCGTTTTATGCAAATTGCAGGTCCGTGTCAGATTGTGTCTTGATCAAAAAGTGTAAAAAAGGAACCCTTATGGTGTCACTCAGTTTGTCTGTCTGTCACAGCTGGATATTATCTCAAGAACTACTAATGCTATCAACTTGAAATTTGGAACAGTTTTAGATGACGTTTACCCAACTATTTTGCAAATAAGAAAGAAATAAAAATATTTATGTTTTTTTTTGTAACAGGTGCTGGAAGGGGGTCTTCAAAATTAAAATTGGGGCTACTAGGGCATGTGGGGTATCATATAAAAGAGCGCTGTTTGCGCATTCTCCCACATTTTTTTTATTTTTTTTAGGTCGCATAGTTTTCGACTTTTGATGAAAAATGTAAAAAAAAATAGCGTCCCCCCCCCCCCCCCCTAACTCCGAAGTTTGCAAAGAGAAAAATCTGAAATTATTCTTTGTGATAGAAGTTTATGTAAAGATTACAGGAAAAATAAAATAATGTCTCTAAATAGCATACTTTTTTAGAAATCGGAACGGAACCACTTCGAGATATAATAATAAACAAGATTTCTATAGCTTGAACTAAATAATATTTAATTCAATAGAACCCTCGGTGCGCGAGTCCGACTCGCTCTTGCCGGTTATTTTAAAAATATGAATTGTTTGTTTCAGGCTAAGGCTTCCGGACTGGTGTACCTGAACTACTCGCCCCCTAAGTCCCTGGACTAAACATTGCAGTGAATGCAGAAATCAAGACGTTCAGCTTTTGTAATGCAACAGTCGCCACGTGTGGGCACCACATAGTGCTCGCACAGCTCACGTCAAAGCTCCCTTCATAACACTGAAAATTACAAAAACTGAGCAATAATACCAATGTGATAGTTTAATATAATCAATATAAATAGGTATTTCGTTTTTTTTGTGCTTCTACATCCTTGCCACTTTTAGGTGTGCGTCACCCCAGCCAGAAAATGTCGAATATCGTCATTTGAATTTTATAGATAATTAGTCCCTCGGCTTCTCTAATCGTATCATCGATTTTTAAAGTATTCCTAATAGTTTTTTAGTTATTTGACAAAAACAGTTCTGGGTGGGGTAACGTTACCGCGGTCAGAAGTTTTATCACTTGATGGTCCCCGTCACCAGGCGCAGCCCGTTCCTGTCCAGACGTAATAACCACCTGGTAAGCGTACCGTCCAGGGAGGGCATAGCCTCCCTGGATTGCCTGCAGCCTGGTGTCGAGGACCACCAACTCTCTGCTTGTGTATGGGTGAAGTCCTGTAGCCACCTGCGTAACTGGTTGAAGGGAATGGGCACGATTGGCTCAGCCCCACAGACAGACGTGCTAGATGTTCTCCTAGCTAGTTCGTCAGCTGCGTCGTTAACCAGTGATCCACTGTGTCCTTTTATCCATTGCAGTGTCACTGTGTTTTGGTTAGCAACCGCTACTCGTTCGAGTGCGTTGTGACATTCTTGTATTAATCTCGAGGTAATGTATCTTTTCCGTAAGGATTGGAGCACAGAGGCACTGTCTGAGAGTATACGTATATTCGTATCCGTGACTCTCCAGGCTTCTATGGCATAACACGCTTGTATGATGCCTACACACTCCGCCTGGTAGACAGTGTTAAATACTCCAAGCGGGCTGGATATGTTAATGTTGAGATCGTGTGAGAAGACTTCGCCGGTTCCGGAGTCAGTCTTTGATCCATCGGTGTATACTCAACTCGTCCGGGCCCGAGTAATCACACCGTTCTTCCGTGAGTATTACACTATAATGCTTCTGAAAGTAGTGCTGTTTCGGGGCTCTGTCATGGTGATGCCATCATTGGGTCGTTTGATCGCATCTTCTTTTATGCGAGTGTGCTTAACTCTAGAGTCTTTGCTCAGGGTTCCTTGCAGATTGAGCCTAAAAGCGGCTAGGGCCGCCTCTTCACGCACTATGAGGTGTAGTGGCGGCAGTCCAAGCATTGCCTGTAGAGCAGCAGTAGGCGTAGTTTTCATGCAGCTAGCTACTGCTATGCAAGCAAACCGTTGCAGTTTCTCGAGATCTTTTTGGGCTGTAATCAGGTCTGTCCTGGGCCACCAGACTAGCGAGCCATATGTGATGATTGGTCGGATTACTGTGGTGTATAGCCAGTAGGTGACCTTGGGGCTAATGCCCCAATTCCTGCCGAGCAATCGTTTGCACTGCCACAGGGATATAGTGGCTTTTGTAGTGATGTAGTTGATATGTTTCGCCCAATTCAACTGTTTGTCCAAAAATATGCCCAGGCATTTGGTTTCAGTTGATAGACTTAGGGTAGTTCCAAAGAAACGCGGTAGTCGTAATGTAGTCAGCTTCCTCTTTGTTGTAAAGAGAACCAGCTCGGTTTTTGTAGGGTTCACTGATAGTTGGTGTAATGGTGTTTATTGCACCAGTCTTCTACTATTTTCAAAGCTTGGCGCATGAGGTTGCATATAGTATTTTCATGTGTACCATTTATTATTATGGTTAAGTCGTCGGCGTAGCCTACGGTAACGTATCCTTTGTCGTTCAGGGTTTTGATGAGGCTGTCTACGACCAGGTTCTATAGTAGCGGGGAGAGGACGCCCCCTTGCGGGCAGCCCTTTGCTACGATGGCCCTTGTGGTGTCGTTCACTGTCACTTGCACAGCTCTCATCTTGAGCATGTTGGTGATCCAGCCTCTCAAGGTCGAATCTATGCCATGTCTGTCGAGGGCCATGTTGATGCTGTTAAACATGGTTTTGTCAAAGGCGCTCTCTATATCAATGAAGGCGGCCAGTGATGAGCACTTGTGGTCCACAGCGCATTCAATCTTCGAAACTACGCTGTGCAGTGCAGATTCCGTTGACCTGCCCGTGGAGTATGCATGCTGTTGTTTATGAAGTGGTTTTACCCAAAGAGGTCCGAAGAGGCTTTCAGTAGAAATGATGTGAGGCTTATGGGCCTGTAAGCCTTAGGCTGTGTATAATCAGGTTTTCCAGGTTCGGGTATAAAAATGACTTACTTCCCGCCATACGAAAGGTATATAACCATTTTGTAGGGAACCGAATGATCCAACACACGCGCCACCATCAGCGAGATATTTAAGTGAGAATGACAAACTCAACTACTAAGCTCTTTCAAGGCAAACTTAAATACATCATAATCCCTATATTAAACGAGCAATATTTCTATAAATATACAGGGTAACTGGTACCTATACAGGGTAACTGGTACCTATACAGGGTAACTGGTACCTATACAGGGTAACTGGTACCTATACAGGGTAACTGGTACCTATACAGGGTAACTGGTACCTATACAGGGTAACTGGTAACTATACAGGGTTACTGGTAACTCGACCACTTCCTTGCAGGACGTCATAGTAGGGTTCAAATGTATCAAATTAAGCCACCAAATGTTCTACCGAAATTCAGTAGGTAGTTTTTGAGTTACTTCGATTTTTAGTTTTTATTGAAAAATCCAATTTAAAAATGATTTACGGCGGAACCATACTGGAATATAGCTGATGCAGTAGCAGATCTTTGCTAATAATTAAAAGTTTGAAAATGCCTAAAACTTTGACAAAAATCACTAATTAAACATTTTATTTTTTGTCTGATAAAAATAAAAATTACGAAAAACTACTGAATTTCGGCAGAACATTTGGTGGCTTAATTTGTTGCATTTGAACCCTACTATGACGCCTGCAAGGAAGTGGTCGAGTTACCAGTTCCCAGTAACCCTGTATACAGGGTGTTAAAGTAATTGCGTGCCACTTAGGGGTAGGTTCAGTATCGATAAAGGAACCTACTGACAACTACTAACAGTTACTCTTTTTGTTCGTAATTTATGAATTTAAGCAATAATAAACAGTTATTTCACTTCGCTGATATACAGTGTTAATGGTAAAACACCAGCAACCTCTTAAGGGGTCATTGTACTCATCATTATGAACAACTTTTACTACAGGACCAAACCTGAAATTGCGAAAAAAAAAACAGCTGCTCCCTACATTTCGACGCGTTTGATGTAGATAAATGTACTGAACAGCTGATTTTTTTTTCGCGATTTCAGGTTTGGTCCCATAATAAAAGTTGTTCATAATGATGAGTACAATGACCCCTTAACAGGTTACTGGTGTTTTAGCAATAACCCTGTATATACAGGGTGACTGGTAATTAGTGACCGATACCCAAACACATGATTGTGCTCATGATAACAAATAACTTTTACTATGGGACCAAATCTGAAATCGCGAAAAAAAAATCAGCTGTTCAGTACATTTCTGTTCGCATAATTCGTCAAAATGTACTGAACAGCTGATTTTTTTTTTGACGATTTCAGGTTTGGTCCCATAGTAAAAGTTGTTCATAATCATGAGTAGGTACAATGACCCCTTAAGAGGTTTTGCGCATTTAACGTTACACGTTGCATATTTTTTTAAAGTAGAGCTTATACAAAATAGATCTGCCTGTGTCTCATTTCTGGGAAAATTCGTTTTCTCTATTTTGAACCGAGCGTCGTCGGCCAGCTACTACAGATACAGTAACAAACGGCTGCATGGTACTCACATTCACAAAACAATTAAAAATGCTTCTAATATAAACAAAAGAGGAGCTCGTGGCTAAGTAATAACAGCCGCACGGCTCGATCCATCAGGTTAAGCTACGCTTGCCGCGGTTGGTCAGTGGATGGGTGACCATCTTTACATACAGAGACTCCTCCGTTCCTCGGAAAGCACGTTAAGTCGTTGGTCCCGGCTGTCATTCGTGGATCTTTGACAGTCGTTACGGGTACATGAGTTAAGTACTAAAATTGTTTATTTTATTTTATTTGACAAAAATATAATTTAATGTATTGTGTTGCGTAAATTATTTTGCATAGGTACTATTGTATAGAATCTAGTTCTTCTAACTGATCAGACAGCTGTGCTGCTGGGGAGTTTGTTCCGCTACTTCTTCTTCCCAGCTAAAGCACTAGGAAGTGGTGAAGGGCGGGCGTTTTGTGGGGACTGTCTTACTGTAATTTTGACGTTCAAAAAGTGCTGATTCTCAGCCTCATTTGAATAAAGGACTTTTGATTTTGATTTTTTTTTTATTTTGGTCGTCAGAAGCCCGAAAGTCTGACAACCAGTCTTACCAAGGGGTATGGTATTACCCAGTTACTGGGTTGTGGAGGTCAGATAGGCAGTCGCTCCATGTAAAATACCGTTATTCAGCTGCATCCGGTTAGACTGGAAGCCGACGCCAACATAGTTGGGAAAAGGCTAGGCAGATTGATTTTCTAATAAAAACAAAACTAAATTTAGCAATGAATTGAGATGAATAAATTGTTGCTACTTACCAAAAGGTAACGCTCCAAGGTGTTCAATAAGATAGGACAAAGTGAAAAAATAAACTATATTGATTTTATAATACAATCAAAATATACAAATGTTAACAGCATAATATCTATATTAGAAAGGTTTAGTGGAGAAATAAAGGTAAACAGTCTTGATGTGACTTTTTACACAAATGACATATTAAACAAATAAACTAATGGTTCAATTGATTTAGTAATCATTATTGTTGTGTTTACATTGGTTTTTAGTTGCATTTTATTTTTAAACTGAAGTTTTAAAATAAAAAAATATAAAAGACACATCAAAATTGTTTACCTTTTTTTCACCACCTGAACCTTTCTAGTATAGTTACATTGCTAAATGATGTAGGTAGGTATTAAATAAGTTCCTAAGACTATTTACAATATTATAAACTAGCGCACCCGACACACGTTGTCCTGTCTGAACGATCCTAGAACCCGACTGCAGCGCCAACTACCGGGTCCAATTGTGTTTTCAAACCATCCAGAAACCCATGAAAATATATACACACAAAATTTCATCTAAATCGGTCCCGCCGTTTAGGAGGAGTTAGGTGACAAACACACGTACAGAAGAAATATAGATAATACATATAATTCAAAATAATTCCTACTATATTTTTTGAATATTTAAATAATGTTTGTAAATAGAATATCATCAAAAACTATGATTATTACAATAAAAAAAACGTTTATGAACAAATTAACATTTATTTGTGTTCTAAACTCGAAAATATTTGAATTTTCTATTTTTCATATTAGGCTGTTTATCGGCTTTATACCTTTGCTTCTCCTTCAACCTGGCGAAAGCAAAGCGCGAAAAAAAAAGAAAATTTAAATCATAGTTTCCTAATAATTCATGACAAAAATATTTTCCGTTATTTTATTTTATTTCTTCAAAAGTGTATTGAAAAACGTCGTTTGATACTCGTGGACATTTGTTATTGCAGTTCTCGGCTCAAAAACAACCTCGCCTACGGCTCGGGTGTTGTATCAAAATGTAGTATAGTTTATATTTGACAACCAATATGTATGTCAATCCTTGTTCTTTAGGTAGGTACTGTTATTATTCTACATTTTTAAAATCTAAAATACGCCATTATACGAATATTGTGTATATATGTTGTCGATTCGAAACCTTTATTTAAATACGTTATTTAATTTGAGGGAGAGTTTACCGTATCGACGGGATGAGCATTAAATGTTTGACAGTTACGAAACCCATGAACATTTTTTATTGGGATTTTTTTTTCTTTTATTTTATGTTTTCGTCAATTTTCCAATATTTTTAACAGTTATTCTGCTATTCGGGACGGAGACAAATACAACAAATCAAAAACAATGAAAATCAGTCCAGCCGTTCTCGAGTTATTAGTGTTCGAATAAACCCGACTTTGTTTTATATATACAGGGTGTTAAAGTAGTCGCGTGCCATAGCTTAGGGGTAGGTTCAGTATCGATAAAGGAACCCAGGAAAAATAAAATATTGCAACATCAGCCTAACTTAGTACCTACCTACCTACTAACTTAAAATAGCAATCGTTTAGAATTAAAATTATTTTAGTATTCGGACGCAAGAAGTGAAGGACAATATGACAACGCGTTCGACAGTAGGTCAGTATGTAATTAAAGCATTTAAACAAATAAAATAATTTTAATTCTAAACGATAGTTAGTAGGTACTGAATTAGGTTGATCCTGCAATATTTTTTTTGTTTTTTTTTTATTTTTCTTTTTTCATTTGTATAGATGTACAAAAGAAATCCTAACCCTTCCGAGGCGGATAGGCGAGAACTTTTTCTGCATAATTGACAAAGCAACACCTATCCGTATGAATGTTTAAAAGAAACTTTTAAACGAGAACTTCAAAACAGGCCGCTAAACATTTCGAACTCTCTCTTCCATCCTACATTCTTGCTTTACGATGAAAAGGTCCGTTGATACCATAATGTGGACATGAAAATGGGCCCCTGAACGAAATAACCGCCGCGAGCTACAGGGCAGGGCGCGCGGTCAGTGCTCGCGCGCGATGTCGGAGAAGGCGTCGAGGATGTGCTGCGTGGTGAGCGGCAGCGCCAGGCCGGCCGCCGGGTAGCAGGCCGCCACGCGCGCCTGCAGCGCCACGTGCTGCGCGATGAACTCCTCCTGCATGGCGCGCCACACCACCTGCAGCAGCCCGCCCTCCTCGCTCAGGTGCTTCTCCACCGTGCGGTACAGCCGGTGCAGCGACTTGCGCACTGCAACACACCCGCTACACTACACAGCCTGCCACACCACACTACTCCACCGTGCGGTACAGCCGGTGCAGCGACTTGCGCACTGCAACACACCCGCTACACTACAGAGCCTGCCACACCACACTACTCCACCGTGCGGTACAGCCGGTGCAGCGACTTGCGCACTGCAACACACCCGCTACACTACAGAGCCTGCCACACCACACTACTCCACCGTGCGGTACAGCCGGTGCAGCGACTTGCGCACTGCAACACATCCGCACACTACACAGCCTGCCACACCACACTACTCCACCGTGCGGTACAGCCGGTGCAGCGACTTGCGCACTGCAACACACCCGCTACACTACAGAGCCTGCCACACCACACTACTCCACCGTGCGGTACAGCCGGTGCAGCGACTTGCGCACTGCAACACATCCGCACACTACACAGCCTGCCACACCACACTACTCCACCGTGCGGGACAGCCGGTGCAGCGACTTGCGCACTGCAACACACCCGCTACACTACAGAGCCTGCCACACCACACTACTCCACCGTGCGGTACAGCCGGTGCAGCGACTTGCGCACTGCAACACATCCGCACACTACACAGCCTGCCACACCACACTACTCCACCGTGCGGTACAGCCGGTGCAGCGACTTGCGCACTGCAACACATCCGCACACTACACAGCCTGCCACACCACACTACTCCACCGTGCGGTACAGCCGGTGCAGCGACTTGCGCACTGCAACACATCCGCACACTACACAGCCTGCCACACCACACTACCCCTCGTTTCCTACGCTAGTATTGGATACGAAACAATAAACTTCATGACAGATTTTCCTTCTAGTAGCCCTTATTAGGGTTCTTTACGTCAGAAAGAAAAAACGGAACCCTCGTGCACTACACCATTGCAGTACCAGCACCAGTGCATTTTTATGGTGTGCATAATAAAGAGTATTCTATCTATCTATATATCTATCTACACCTAACAATTAGCTCCAACGCCTACAGCCAGTTTGCTAACACTGTAATGGGTCGATTAAGTTCAAATTTGGTGATCACGTGAGCCACATCATTCACTTGTGTACGAGTACAGGATCATTCCCTGAAACTCTGGAAACATCTATTGTTAGACAAACTTCAAAAAAGATAACAGAGTATGAGCTGTTGTAGACCAATGGCGCTTGTTCCCGGCATTTGCAAAGTTTCTTAGAAATACATATACAGGGTGTTTGGTGCACCGTTTGCCAAAATAGCGGAAAGGAGCGGCCATGTGCTATCTCCTCAGGCCCCAACAATAATTATATGCCCACGGGATTTTTAATGTCAATTTTTTATTATGTCTCGTTATTTTAATTGTTGCCTTGACATGTAAAAATATTCGTTAATTCTAAAGTGCTGCATATTTAAATTGTTATTATTTTAATTTTCTATTTGATTGTGCTGTTAAAATGTTCTACTTTAAAATTATTGTATGCCATTATGGCGGGTCATAGCTGTGTACAATTTCGGAAACATGTAACAACTTATTGCTTACATATGTACTACAATAAAGAATATTTGTATTCATTTTAGAAAAATCCCAAAAGTCAGACTTTAAACTTGAACTAAAAAAAACTTATTGCTGTAGCCTCCTATTTAAAAATAAAAAATAAAATAAAAAATAAAAATAAATTATATAAGCACTTTCGTTTAGAGGACATTTGACTTATCATTCCAATAATTTAATCATTTATCACTAAATTTTATTTTCTTTTTTTGTTTTAAAACTAATTTAATTTATAATAATTGTAAACTATTATTTTGTATTCCTACACTTAATTCAGATATAATATTGAAATTGGTTTTATTGTATTGTATGGATGCAATTTTTATTTATTTTTTATTAGTACATACCTTTGTAAATCATAGTAATATGTATATTTTCTTTTTATATGTATTCAGAGCATGTGTACTCGATAATGTGTAAGCTGTGGTTACCTGTAATTGAGTACGCAATACAGGATAACGTATTTATTACGCATGTTTGTTACTGTACAAGTTAATTGTAATGTATCTCGTTGGTAATCCTTAAATAAATAAATAAATAAATATTTTTTTTTAAATTGTAATTTGTAATATTGTATGGTTCTATCTAAATCAACACTACTTGCAAGTAACGTCTAGTTATTTTGTTGTTGACTCACAAAGGTTTTTCAAGAAGTAAAAATTAAGTTAAAGGTCAACTTTAAATTGCAATTTAAAAAAAAAACAAAGATATCATGTTCCTCATACTCTTTTAAAAAACTTTTCTATTCTGTCTTCTTTCGAATGATAAGCAATAATGCCATAAAACCTTTTAGTAAGTTAAGTAATGAGCTAATGTGTGTATACATTCGTTGCTGGAAGCTTGGAATTTGACCATCTTTTACACATTGTACTATATATGTGGAAATATATTAGCTGTAAGCTTTCCTAAAATTAATTTATTTATTTATTTATTTATGCTAATACGGTTTGTGGACCAATTACATTAACACATACAATAAACATAACTTAATCATAAAAAAGACAACAAAAAGATAGAACAAAAATATAAAATGCTATACCTTCGTGCGCGGGGTACATGGCCAGCACGCGGCGCAGCTCGTGCTTGCTGAAGGCGGCGCGGTAGCACACCTCGTCCTCGCGCACGCCCTGCGCCACCGCCTCCGCCACGCCCTGCGCACAGCACGTTACTCACACAATCCTGCCATAACCCTGCACGGATGTCTGGCAGGTAGTGTGTAAGGGATGACGCTGGAACTGTTCTTTCGGATGATGACAAAATTAAGGATAGGTGGAAGGGCTATTTTGAAAGACTGATGAATGAGGAGAATGACTGGAGTGGTGTGCTTGGGAATAAACCAGTAAATGAGGGGTTAGTGAGAATTATTAGTATGGGTGAAGTGAGAATAGCAGTGAATGCGATGAAGAATGGTAAAGCAATAGGTCCGGACGGGATACCAGTCGAAGTCTGGAAGTGATTACGGGTCGATGGCGCTAGCTCACCTCGAAGAACTGCGTGAGCTTCTCCAGCGGGCGGCCGAAGTACTGCGTGACGTAGGCGCGCAGCGCATCCGCGTAGCGCGCGCGGCACTCGCGCCGCAGCGCCTCCAGCGCCGGCACGCGCAGCGCCGACAGCACGCCGTGCAGCCGGTGGTAGTTCTCTGAGGGACATCACTTTACTTTCTTGGTTGGAAGCAGGTAGAAACCAATTAAGTATAATAACATATTTGCATACTGCTTAATATAATACTTTACGCTTGCAACTAATGTATTGATTGATATTTCTGCATTCAACGCATACAGACGTGCTCATCAATGCAAAATAACAATAACATAAATTAACGCTTGAATAAACAGTGACCTAGTTTTAGTGTATTAGCGAGTTATACAAATAATCATTGTGATAGGTTAAAATTATGGACTGACTAAATAAAATATAAGTTAAAAATGGAAGGCAGCCCCTTTAATCGGAGCACGATGATACGGCGCAGCCCTCCACCAACACCGACCCCGGTACCGACACCGGCTCCTACATCGCCCCAAAAACCAAGACAGGACCAACACCACGCGGCTGAAGAAAAAATTGAGTCTTTGGACACTAATGAAATTAGTAACTGGATGACCTCAATAGAAAAATGCCTGAATGAAGTGTGTACCATTGCTCAGGATGGAAAACTGAACTCCGAACAAAAACTAAGGATCAATTCCCTATCGCGCAAGGTAGGAAATGGCGTATCCCAGATGGCAGTATTCTACCAGGACTTGAAACAAAAGGCCAGAGAAGTACAAAACTCACTACAAGCATTGAGAGAAAAACGAGACCTCGCGGATTGCCTTGATAACTTCCGTAAATCAATCCAAGTCAGCATTAAAGAAAATTGCGCCCAATCAACAAATGCAGAAAATGTTTCTTTTGCTGATATGGTAAAGATGAACAAAAATAATTACTTGCGCCCCAGTAATCTCAGCTCTATCGCAATTTATCCTGATGATAAATTAAAGACTAGTGACGACACTAAATCTCTTGTCCAGAAAATTATATGCCCAGAACAAATGAAACTGCACGTTAGAGGATTGCGTAAAACCAAAAACGGAGGAGTTATTATCAGCACCGAAACAAAGGATGACATAGAAAAACTACGAAACTCATCACAGCTAAGTAGTTCTGGCCTGAAAGTGGAAGAGCCCCATAAGAGAAGACCAAGAATTATAGTGATAGGAGTACCCACAGCCCTTACTGACCAAGAAGTCTTTGACTACATATATAAACAAAACCTATCCGACAAGATGCCTAATTTGACTCGTGACTCTTTCCTGGCCTCTTTAAAATTAAGTCACAAGTCGGGTAAAAAAGAAGGACCTACGTGCAATTTTATTTTAGAAGTACCTGCCAACATAAGAAAAGCCCTTATTAACCAGGATCGAGTATTTATAAATTGGACATCCTGCCTAGTTAGGGACTTCACACTTGTGACGAGGTGCTTTAAATGCCAACAGTACGGCCATGCTGCAAGGACCTGTCGGGAGGCTACCCACACGTGTGGACATTGTGGACAACAAGGTCACCAGTCAAATGATTGTACTAAGAGTGCTGAACCATCACAGTGTGCAACTTGTTTGCGATTCAAAAAACCCTGCAACCACAAAACAGGTGATCTGGAATGCCCGGCAAGGAAAATTGCTGAAAGCAGGTACATTAACTCTATAGATTATAATGAAGGCGCCTAAGAGCGCCGCCCCTACTCTTTTATATCTGCATTAATCAATAAGTAGTTTTAATTTATACATTTTTAATTTTATACTAGGAGTTTAAAGTAAATAAGATTATGGATAAGTTACTTACTGATTTTGATGTAGTCTCCCTATCAGTGGCAAAATCATGCAAGATTGAAAAAGTTAAGCAATATCTCCCTGATCCCTCTAAATCGCTTACTATTCTTACGCAAAATATTCGCAGTATAAATAAAAACATGGACAACCTACACATTCTGTTGAAACGTCTGAATTTTGAGTGTGACATTATTGTACTGACAGAATGTTGGCTATCTAAATGTCAACAGAACCTTCCATCTCTGTCAGGTTACCAAATGTTCAGTAGTAAAACCGTTCATAATCAAAATGACGGTGTAGTTGTTTATGCCAAACAAAGTTTAAACATATCGGTAGAAGAACCTCCCATACAAGATTGTAGCAGATTATTACTAAAAGTGGGCCTAGATACTGCTATCCTAGCTATTTATAGGCCTTGTGCTTTTAAGCAAACTGATAATTTTGTTGCGTCGTTGGATGAAGCACTTCAAAAACTAACTCTATACAAAAATGTAGTACTAACAGGTGATATGAATATAGATATTAACCCAGAAGACAGTGATAGAGTTGCCAAAGACTACCTTAACATGTGCGCATGCAAGGGATTGCTTCCGGCCCATTTGCTTCCAACACATTTGAGTGGATCCTGTTTAGACCACACCATGCTTAAAACTAACCTTGCATCCATTACCCTAGTAACAGATCCGACAGTTACCGATCATAGCGCAGTCCTATTTAGTTTAAAAGTAAAAACCTCTAGATCTAAGTGCACAAATACCTTTTCTAAAATAAATATGAAAAACCTTGAATACGATTTACATCATATCGACTTTGACCCAGTTTACAAAACTGATGATGTGAACATTTCTCTGCCTTACTTTATTAATAAAGTGCAATATGCTATTGTAAATAATACTTCGAACATAAAACTAACTAAGAAAAACAATAACCTAAAACCATGGATCACACCCGGGCTAGTAAAATGCATTCAGCACAGGGATAAACTTCACATGCATGCAAAATCCTTTCCAGATAATACCATTTTACAAACTTCATATAAAAGATACAGAAATTTCTGTAACAATCTACTAAAAAAGTTGAAAAATACGTATAACAGAAATTTACTTGAAGAATCAGGAAAAGACAATAAAAAGTTGTGGGGCCATATAAAAAATCTAGCTTTTGTATCTAAACAGCATGAATCATCATCAGAATTATTACAAACGCACGCCTCGCCGCTTACATCAGCAAATCATGTCAATAGTTACTTTGTTAATGTGGGTCAAAATCTTGCTGAGCAAATAAAACGTAATTATAACACAAATTACAACATACACGGAAACAGGGCCACTGTGTCATCGGAAAATAGCCAATTAACTTCATTTGTTTTATTGAACACAGACAAAGCCGAAGTCGAAAGGGTTATTATGGGGCTGAAAGAAGTCTGTGCGGTTGGATGGGACGGTATCTCAAATAGTGTGTTAAGGAAATTCAGGCAAATTTTGGTTCCGCCATTAACTCATATTTTCCAAATTTGCCTCTCTGAAGGCATTTTTCCCGACTATCTGAAAAAAGCTTTAGTTGTCCCAGTGCATAAAGCAGGTGACAAAACAGTAGCTTCAAATTACCGACCTATTTCAATACTATCATCTACATCTAAAATACTAGAAAAATTAATTAACAATAGGTTAATGAAGTATTTAGAGTCTAAAGCCATCCTCTCGGATAAACAATTTGGTTTTAGACCAAAATTATCCACAACTGATGCTGTACAAGATATGACCGATTATATATCTCAAGAACTAGACAAAGGCAATCATTCAATTGGTATTTTTCTTGACTTAGCAAAAGCTTTTGATACCGTATCTGTTCCTATCTTGTTGAATAAGCTCGAGAAAATAGGTATTCGAGGAAAGCAGCTTAATCTTTTTGCAGACTATCTAAATAACCGCAGTCAACGTTTGAAAATTGATAATTTTAATAGCTCAGAACTAAAAAATACTTCTTTTGGGGTCCCGCAAGGAAGTATATTAGGTCCAACCTTATTTCTTATTTATATAAATGACCTCTGCAGTCTCAATCTAAATTCGGGTAAAATAATATCATATGCTGATGATACCGTACTCCTGTTCTCCGCAAATACATTACATGAAGTTTGGTTATGTGCACAGCAAGGTTTCAATATAGTTAATCGATGGTTACAACATAACTTATTGACATTAAATGCTGACAAAACTAAATATATACGCTTTTCCTTACGCAACTCAAAGCCATCTATAATAATTCCAGATATTCATGCACATGTTTGTAACACAGCTGCAAACTCGAAATGTAATTGCCCAATTATCCTTAATACGAAAACTATTAAATATCTTGGAGTAATTATAGATGCTACTCTTACATTTAAAAATCACATTGACCTATTATGCAGTAGAGTCCGTAAATTGATGTTCATTTTCAAGAAAATTCGTCCTTTTGCCGACTCTAAGGTGATAAAACAGGTATATTATGCTTTGTGTCAATCGATCATTACATATTGCATTACCTCATGGGGAGGAGCGGCTAAAACAGTTTTGCTACCATTGGAGCGCGCTCAAAGAGCTGTATTGAAAGTATCCACATTCCGGCCTATCCTATTCCCGACCCAACTTTTATATCAATCTTGCAATGTTCTGACAGTGCGGCAGTTATTTATTATGAATACTTTATTAAAACAGCACTCTAAATTGCCTTACAATAGAGTTGTCACTGATAAAAGACGTAAAGACATCTGTATGGATAATTATAGATTAAGGCATTCTTTTATGTATAGATTTTTTATATTCTTAGGACCATTTCTTTATAATAAAGTAAACGCAATTTTGTCTATGTCTGCATTAAACACGGTTCATTGCAAAAATGTAATTAAAACTTGGTTACAAAAATTGTCTTATGATGACACAGAAAAGTTACTGCTTGTTTTAAGTTAAATGTTATTTTTAATTCAATGTTTCCATTTCATTAGTCTGTTATGTTATTCATTTTATGTATTATCATCAATCTTAGGAAATATTTATCTAAACAAATTTGCACTTATGATACCTGAGATACAGGTTTATCCTAGTTCAGGTTAATCCCATTATTATACCTACCATTTTAGTTTAAGCCTTAATATTGTAAATATGCATTATTTAAATGAATAAATGAATTTGAATTTGAAAAAAAAAAAAAAAAAAAAAAATTTACTAGCATAACATTCCAAGAGCTTCGCGACCGAAACATCAGAGCTATTCTGTACAAATGTCAGCGTGAAACTTAGGTGAAGTGAGCATGGAGTGAGCTGTCAATAGTGTCAATCCCTAGCATCAGGAAGAGTGACAACTTAGGTGAGGTGAGCGTGGAGTGAGCTGTCAATAGTGTCAATCCCTAGCATCAGGAAGAGTGACAACTCACTTCACCTAGGTTCTCACGGTGAGATTTGTACAGAATAGCACTGCTGGTTCGTTGGGGCGTGTCTTCCCTGTCCATAACGTTCACGGGGCACTACGGAGCAGCACAGTGACCATGTCCAGACTGCATTTTATTGTACCACTGATCTGCAGTATTGTTCGCAACGAACAACATTATAAAGAATACATTATAATTATACACTTCTTATGTCTTCGTCTCCTTAAAGTTAAATTCAGTGTAACACACCGGGGTTCTTCCGCACCGGATGTAATCATATTACGTCGCTTCCAGAGCTGAGGCTGGACAACCTGCGAGCTATCCTACCTACATACTGGGAACTGTCAGGACTTTGAATTTTGTATACAGGGTGTTAAAATAGTTACGTGGGCGTAGGTTCAGGAACCCAGGAAAAGTACAAAAAAAAATAAAAATAAAAACATAAAAAAAATATTGTAACTTAAAATAGCAATCGTTTAGAATTAAAATTATTTTAGTATTCGAACGCGTGCATCATGGCGCCGGCCAGCGCCACGTACAGAGATCCAACGCACACACACACACACACACACTGGCTCACTCACCCATGTGCAGCACGTCGCGCGACGTGCGCGGGTGCTCGGCGTGCTGCATGGCGTGCATCATGGCGCCGGCCAGCGCCACGAACAGCGGTATAACACACACACACACACACAAACAAAAATACAGGCTCACTCACCCATGTGCAGCACGGCGCGCGGCGTGCGCGGGTGCTCGGCGTGCATCATGACGCCGGCCAGCGCCGCGTACAGCGGTCCAACACACACACACACAGGCTCACTCACCCATGTGCAGGCCGGCGCGCGGCGTCCGCGGGTGCTCGGCGTGCTGCACGGCGTGCATCATGGCGCCGGCCAGCGCCGCGTACAGTGGTCCAACACACACACACACACACACACCACACACTGGCTCACTCACCCATGTGCAGCACGGCGCGCGGCGTGCGCGGGTGCTCGGCGTGCTGCGCGGCGTGCATCATGGCGCCGGCCAGCGCCGCGTACAGCGGTTCAACACACACACACACACGGGCTCACTCACCCATGTGCAGCACGGCGCGCGGCGTGCGCGGGTGCTCGGCGTGCTGCACGGCGTGCATCATGGCGCCGGCCAGCGCCGCGTACAGCGGTTCAACACACACACACTCACACTGGCTCACTCACCCATGTGCAGCACGGCGCGCGGCGTGCGCGGGTGCTCGGCGTGCTGCACGGCGTGCATCATGGCGCCGGCCAGCGCCGCGTACAGCGGTTCAACACACACACACACACACACACACACTGGCTCACTCACCCATGTGCAGAACGGCGCGCGGCGTGCGCGGGTGCTCGGCGTGCTGCACGGCGTGCATCATGGCGCCGGCCAGCGCCGCGTACAGCGGTTCAACACACACACACACACGGGCTCACTCACCCATGTGCAGCACGGCGCGCGGCGTGCGCGGGTGCTCGGCGTGCTGCACGGCGTGCATCATGGCGCCGGCCAGCGCCGCGTACAGCGGTTCAACACACACACACACACACACACACACTGGCTCACTCACCCATGTGCAGCACGGCGCGCGGCGTGCGCGGGTGCTCGGCGTGCTGCACGGCGTGCATCATGGCGCCGGCCAGCGCCGCGTACAGCGGTTCAACACACACACATACGGGCTCACTCACCCATGTGCAGCACGGCGCGCGGCGTGCGCGGGTGCTCGGCGTGCTGCACGGCGTGCATCATGGCGCCGGCCAGCGCCACGTACCAGCGGTCCAGGTCCGCGCGGCGGCCGCTCGACATAAAGATGCGCTCGCACGCGGCGCTCAGCGCCTCCAGCTCCTGCAGGAAGCTCAGCAGACCGCACTTGGGCTTCTTGGCCGCCTGTGGGACATCAACTCTTGGATTTTATTCAGTCCGTAGTTAGCAATAAACGTTTTAACTTTGACTTCATTAGCATCGGCAGCTTTCCGAACTTTGACAAAGTTCGGAAAGCTGCCGATGCTAATGAAGTCTTGCACTGGTACACACGGCTACACATCAAGCTATAATTTTCCAGTTTACACTGACCTCTCATTGTAAGGAAATCCTATACAATGCGAGATCAGCTTATACTGGAAATGTATAGCTTGATCTGTAGCCGTGCGTACATTGCGCTCGTGATAAGTACCTACAGCTCGCGGCAACCTCGGGTTGTTATTCAGTCAGGGCGTACACGCGCTCAGCGAACGAGACACGTACGACGCGTTCACGCGACGCCCCGCCGCCGCGCGCCGACCGAACGCGTCGTTTTTATTTTATTTTTGATTATGTGCTCCCTTCACGATACTACTAGGGCATGTGGGGGATCATAAAGAGTGCTGTTTGCACATTCTCAAACATTTTTTTTCCTTTTTTTTTAGGGCCCATAGTTTTCGACTTTTCATAAAAAATTTTAAAAAATACCGTTCCGCCCCTTATCTCCGAAGTTTGCAAAGAGAAAAATCTGAAGTTATTCTATGCCATAGTAGTTTATGTAAAGATTACAGGAAAAATAAAACGATGTCTCTTCCGGTTCCGGGTTCCGTATCGATTTCTGAAAAAGTGTGCAATTTGATATCTCTAAATTGCAAACTTTTTCAGAAATCGGAACGGAACCCTCGGTGCGCGAGTCCGACTCGCTCTTGACCGGTTTTTTTTTTTAAATAACATTTATTTACGAATTATGAACGAATTTTTAATTCTTTCTGGTAAATTGTTGCCAACAACAATGGTATGGTATGGTATGGTAATGGTGGTGGTAATGTTTGTTGGTAATTGTTGTTGTACAGTTTTCGCAATGGGTACATGAAGAAGATGAGGTCTACGACGAAACACAGACGGTACACGAAGTCCAATCTTGGCCACCAGCTCAGGGACATCAGACGACCCGTTCGTTATATTAAATAGGAAAGCAAGATCTGCAATTTTCCTTCGTTCGTGTAAGGGAAGAATGTGAAATTTCTTACACCGACTAGTATAGTTAGGAAGATAAGTATTAGAACGATATTGAGTGTACCTTAAAAATCGCCTTTGTATACTTTCAAGGCGATTAATATAAACATTGTAATTAGGATTCCAAATTTGAGAAGCATATTCGAGATATTATATGTTTAACAATCGCAAAGATAACTTTTTACTTATTTTATAATGATACTGTGAATTACAAGGTTATTTTTTGCAGTTGCAGAAAATCACCCATGTTTAAACAAAATACCTTATGAATCGCCGTTTTCAGTATTGTTGATTAAATACAGTATTCATGGTAATTACATGGTATAAAGAAGTTTCAAATTCCTAATTTGTTGAATTGTTGCGCTAGAGCTCGTACAAAAATGGTCTAAAATTTACAACTTTTACGGCCCCCTATTTCTTAATTTTAAAAGATACAAAAAAATATGTTTGTACTCTACTCAATGAGTTCTAGACGATGACACCCCACATAACACATAATCAGCCTATAACGTTCCCACAGCTGGGACACAGGCCTCCTCTCGGTGAGAGGGAGTGGGCCGTGATCCACCACGCGGGCCAAGTGCGGGTTGGTAGATGTCACATGTCTTCGAATTTTTGGTTCTAGGACATGCCGGTTTCCTCACGATGTTTTCCTTCACCGTTTTGAGAGCAGCGGTGATGAAATAATGACATGACACCCCACATGCTAGATTATTTTTTTTTTTTTTTTTCAAAATGAAAAGTTTATTGTATGGGGACCGACCTCTTAAATTTTTATTATTTGTTGTTATAGCCGTAATAGACAGCGGATGCTTAGTAAGTTTGTACTGGGCTGTACGTGGTTGTCTGATTTCATGGATTTTACTTTTCTTCCGCGGAACCCTAATTATTTTTCTAAAATAAAAATAGCTTAAGTTACTCCTTAAAACATCAGCTATATGCCGTCAAAATCGGTGAAAATTCGTTTCGCAAGTTTCCTAACTTGACTCAAAGTACCATTTTTTTAATCGGACTGCGCTTTTAAAATTCTTCTATACAAACTTTAACATCCCTCAACCTCATTTGAGGCGTAGTTTTGAAAAACTAATAATGACAAACATTATTACTTACTTACGCAAGTATTTGTGCTAAGTTTCAAGTTCATTACCCAAATTAATAAGACTTTTCATATAAACTGCATCTCTGTTTTCACGAACACAGATACTAAAGAATTTCAAAAATCGTCTGGTATGTTTCCATAACTTGACTCAAACTTTATTTACACCAATTTTAGAGTTAATCAAGCCCCCAATAAAATCCTCCGCTATAAAATTAACTTTTCACCCCTTAGGGGTAGATTTTTGGAAAACCTTAATACACGTTAGTCTTAATTTTTGGTCTCAAGTATAAAAACTGAGTTTTGAGTTAATCGGACCGCGTGTTAAAGTTCCTCCATACAAACTTTGACACCCCCAATCCCTCCTTAGGGGGTAGTTTAGGAAAACTAAAAATGATAAACTTTATAATTTACTTAGATGAATATTCGTGCTAAGTTTCAAGTCTATTAACTCAAGGGATAGGATTTTTCATACAAACTTTCATCCCCTGTTTTACCCCCTTAGGGATGGAATTTCCAAAAATCCTTCCTTAGTGGATGTTTACACTATATAAGGTATTTATGTGCAAAATTTCAAGTCTCTAGGTCTATTGGTTTGGGCTGTGCGTTGGTATATTAGTCAGTGACTCAGTCAGGACTTTGATTTTTTTATATATGTATATAGATTTACCATGTTATTTTAAGACCACAGACTTCTAATAGGTTTTCCTGTAATCTACAGGTATATTAGTATATAGTTATAGAACTAATTTCTATATTTTTTTTCAAAATTTTAGGCTCAGTAATTTCGGAGATGGGGGGGGGAATGGTCAATTTTCGTCTATTTTCTTAAATAACTTTAAAACAATATATTTTAAAATTATAAAAAATATATATTTGAGACCCTCATAGTAATCCCTTTCATTTGATATGTCACTCGGTACAGTTTACAAAACTTTTTTTTTTTTTTTTTCTGATTTTCCCCCTAAAAGTGACTCTCATATTCAAAATTCATATATTTACGTGTTTGGTTCACAGAAATCCATATGTGTACCAAATTTTAACTTAATCGGTCCATTACATTCGGAGCAAATTGGCTGTGACAGACGGACAGACAGACAGACAGACAGACACACGAGTGATCCTATAAGGGTTCCGTTTTTTCCTTTTGAGGTACGGAACCCTAAAAAACCAATAATATAACCTATCGCTACTTGAAAAATTTAAGGCTTAAGCACCTTTTTTTAATTTAGCTTCTAATTGTCTTCTTTTTAAATGTTTGATGTAAATTGATGGCCTGAAACACAGGTTTTCATAAACCTAGATCAGGCAGGTCTACATTACAGTTAGAATTAAATTTTCCTCAATTGTAATTAATTTAAATCTTACTTTTACTATATACTTCAATAAATTTATTTTATTTTTATTTTATTTATTACCTTCTGGCCGAATTCACACTAATTGTAAATGGATCAAAATCATATTCCTTGCATATATCATTGAAATCTCTGCTTGCACGCACGATATAACTATTCCGCCTATAATTCGTAGATGTGTGAGGTATACGTAAGGGTGGATTAAAACGAAGTGCTTTACTTGGCACATTAAAATAAAATTTTGACAATAACTCGGGGCTATCAATGTTATTATTGAGGATTTTCAAAAGGAATAAACAGTCTGCAATTTTACGTCGATCTACCGATGGTAGCAGGTGATACTTCCTACAGAGTCCAAGATAATTGGTTGACTGATATGGAATCTTTTGATGAAAGCAAAGATATTTTATAAACCGTCTTTGGATGTTTTCCATGCGGTCAATGTATTTATGATAACGTGGATTCCATATCTGAAACGCATACTCTAGCTGACTTCTTACAAAAGTGCAATACAATATTTTTAGTGTTTTAGAATCAGTAAAACACTTAGAGAGACGTATTATAAACCCAAGCAGTTTAGAGGCTTTTTTGACAATTGCATCAATGTGTATGTCAAAAACTAATTTACTGTCTTGATGGACGCCCAAGTCACGAATAGCATTGCACCTTGGCAAGATCTGGCCCGCCAAAGTATAAGTAGTGGCTAGGACTGCATGTTTTCTAGTGTAAGTAATCACTGAACACTTGGATGGGTTGAGATCAAGATTATTAGCCCGACAATACTCTTCAAGCCGATACAAGTCAGCCTGTAGTGCTAGCCCATCTTCGAGCGTTGAAATAGTGGCAAAGATTTTCATGTCATCGGCAAAGCATAATAGTTTAGATGAATGGAGGCACTGATCAATATCGTTCACATAGACTACAAATAAAAAAGGACCAAGCAACGAACCCTGAGGCACTCCACTAGGCACGTTTACCCAACTAGACATTTATATCGACTTTGTTACTTTATCGAACCAATAATTATCGAGCTTGGATCTGAAACCGAGCAAGTGTCCTCTCATCCCGCCGGCTAGCGGGCTCACCTGCTTCACGGCGTCGGGCAGCGCGGCCAGGCGCTCGGCCACGCTGCGGTCCGCGCCGCGCTTGGCCGCCACCGCCACGCCCGCCAGCGCCGCGCGCGCCCAGCGCGCCTCGCCCGCGCCCTCCGCCGCGCCCAGCACGCGCCGCCCCACGCACGCCAGCGCGCGCATGGCCCCGCTGCACAGAAACAGCCGTACAGTGCGCGCTCGGGCGGCCGCGAGCCGCGTGCGCCGGCACTCACTAGGGGTCGTGCCGCTCCACGTGCGCCACCAGCGCCACCAGCTCGCTCTCCAGCGCCGGGAACAGCTCGCTCATGAAGCGCCGCGTGTCGGCGCCCGCGCGCCGCGCCTCGCCGCGCTCGCCGCCCTCGCTGCGCTCGCCGTCGCCGCCCTCAGCCTGAACAAAACTCCGGCTTCAGCGCGTCCCAACATCTGCCGCGAGGGACCGCGCGAACTGACGTGTTACCTTCACGTCGACGTCCAAAAAGAAGAATTGCGCGCAGAAGTCTTGCTCGGCGTTACACAAGCTCTCCACCAGACTCAGCACCTGCCGACAGAGGGCGTCAGTGAGCGCTGCGCAGACCTGTGAGCGGGTGCGCTCGTGGCGCGGCACTCACGCTGTCCAGCGGCTCGTCGGCGCGCTCGGGCGGCGCGCTGGCCAGGCCGGCGCGCGCCAGCTCGCACGCGGCGCGCACCTCGCGCTCGTGCACGCGCGCCCACGTGCCCACGTACACCTTGGCCAGCGCGTCGAACGCCTTCTCGTCCATGTCCTTCAGCCAGCGCATGAAGGGCGCGTAGGGCAGCAGCTCGGCGTGGTGGCGCGGCGCGCGCGCCTCGTGCGCCGCCTCGTTGCCGAGGTGGATGAGCGCGTTGTTGAGGTGCCGCGCCAGCGCCGCCGCCAGCTGCGGACAGAGCGTGCTGTACTGAGTGCGGCCGTGCTGCTGCCGCCGCCGGCGCGCGCCTCACCTGCTCGCGCGCGCGGGCCAGGCGGCGCACGCGCTCGCGCACGGCGGCCAGGCGCCGGCGCGCGGCGGGCGCGCCTGCCTCGGCGCGCAGCGCAGCCCGCAGCGCGTCGCCCGCCGCCAGCGCGCGCGCGCGGCCCTCCGCCGACGTCAGCGACACCTCGGCCAGCGAGTCCAGGTCGCGCAGCGGCGGCGCGTCCAGCCAGCTGTACAAGTCGCCCAGCTCGGCCAGCAAGAGGCGCGCGTTGGCATCGGCGCGCGCGGCGTCCGAGCGCGCGTGCGGCGCGGCGGGCGCGGCACGCGCCAGCTCGTCGTAGCGCCGCAGCCGCTGCGCCAGCGCCGCGCCGGCGCCCAGGCCGGCCTCGAGCCGCTCCGCCAGCGCGGCGCCGGCGCCGCCGCTCTCGGTGGCGGCGGCCAGCATGCCGGCCACGTTGAGCGCGTCGAGGCGCGCCAGGCGGCTGCCCAGGCGCCGCACGCGCCGCTCCGCGTCGGCGTCGGCCGGCTCGGCGTCCTCCAGCAGCGCGCCCAGCGCCGCGTCCGATGGGGTCAGCTCCTCGCCGCCCTGCCACGCCCACTTTTTTAACACGCTTTTAACACACTTTTATTAGCTTCACCTGTATGTATGTTAGTATGTAACGGAATCTTTGAACTCGATTTTTAGCCACTTTAAATGGTCAGATTAATTCGAAATTTTGCACACTTCTCAGGGCCCGGTGACAATACAATAATTTAAAATAAAAATAATAAAATATAGGTACTTAAAAAAAAAACATATTGTCACTGGAAAGGCAAAATTACTTAACCAAGTAATTTTACCTTAGCAGTGATACAGGGTGTTTCTTTTAGGGTGTCAAGCCAGTGCGAGCTGATAGCAGAGTACCATACCTATCGATTTAACCCCCATTTATGTTCTACGATTTTTTGTAGTTTTTCAGTTATATTTTTTTTCAATATTTTTCCTGATTCACGAGACGGCTTTAAAAAATTATACTTAGTGGTGTATCTGAAAACTTGTGATTTTCATAATTTATTATTATCTTTGCATATTTTTGACAATTATAATTAAAACTAAGTTGGGGTTGGCTTCTAGTCTAACCGGTTGCAGCTGAATACCAGTATTTTACATGGACCAACTGCCTGTCTGACCTACACAACTGTCTGACCGTTCTTCTCCATAGATCTACGTTTTGGAATGGGCAACTAGCTTCAACTTTCTGACTTACCTATTGACCGACTCTTTGACAATTCAAAAGTGCTTGTTATTGGTTTAATTGAAATAAATGCTTTGAGTTTGAGTTTGAGTTTGACAACCCAGTAACTGGGTAATATGATACCCCTTGGTAAGACTGGTTGTCAGACTTTCAGGCTTCTGACATCCCGTAATGACTGTCAAAGATCCATAAATGGCAGCCGGGACCAACAGCTTAACATGCTTTCCGAGTCACGGAGGGGTCTCAGTATGTAAAGATGGTCACCCATCCACGGACCAACCGCGGCAAGCGAAACTTAACATGATTGATCGACCCGTGCGGCTGTAATTACTTAGCCACGAGCCCCACATATGTATGGCCCATGATCTTGTCTTCTACATGGCCACGCACAACAATGGGCACGCATCACACTCTCAGCACCAGAACAAGCGTACTAATGTGTACTGATGTGGGTTGTGGCACACATACATGACATCATTGCATCATTATCTCATCATCATGCCTTTTGTGTGAGGCACTTGAACTAATGACTAATTTGTTTGTTGCTGTTTTTTTTTAATACTGTTTTTATAATATTAGTGTAACTATCATACATTAACAGTTCACCTCCTAGTTATTAAGGTTTTATTTATTAATGGTAAACTGTGAACAGCGTTGTGGGCTACATTATTACATAAGTTACTCATGTTTTTCTATTGTAATATTGCATTTTGTAGCTGTTTATTGTTCCTATTTAATCAAATAAATAAATAAATCATACATGTCTAGTCAAGCCAACTCTGCCCTAAGATGACCCACTGACCAATAATTGGTACTGAGGTTGCTTTTCCTAAACCCCTCCTTGCTAACTTAAGCTAAATACAAAAGTCTTGCACAAAATTACAAGTTCCTAGTCTCAGTAAATTTGATAGGTCACTATCTGCTTTTATATACATAACATAAATTGTACACAAAATAACATAAGATAATATACAGCAGCGCAGCTCACCGCGTCGCCACAAGGCTGCTCCTTACTGCTCTCCCAGTCACGTTGCAGTGCTGTCTCTTCGTACTTCATGTTGTTAGAAGCCGACGATGTCTCTAGGAAACTTTATACAAATGTTCGCTTGTCAGAGTTCCAATCACAAATAATACTGTGAAGACAAACAGTCTCAGCTTTATAATTATGCCGCTACTTAACAAGTTGAACGTAATATTGTTTTAAAATTAACTTTGCTTCTCAAATACATAAAATACGGTGTAATATAATCCAGACAAACGTATCAAAATTGTAAAGCTATCAGTATAATGAAGTGCTCTGTGAAAGATAAATAAACACAAATCAGTTCAGTTTTCGTTTTTAGTTTTCTTAGGATCTTCCCCCTCTGTCAGATACTCAGATGTCAAAGTCACAATAACCTGTTCTCTATAGTCTGTGGTCACAATCAGTCACACACAGTCAGTAACGTAGACAGAGAATTCTATCTAATCTGTGGTCACATCAGTCACTGTCCCGCTCCCGCCCCATTATCATTCTAGTCTGTCAAGCGAGTCGTATACGTCATTGGTCGTGTCCACGACCATTAATAGCTGATTTCTTATAATGGCAATACTATTATCTGTTAAACGGGTTGCCACAACTTCTGTTCTACTAAGCTACGGCTTTTTATACTTTTAGCTCAATTGTCTAATTTGTATTAATGGAAAGAATCGGGGCAGCATTTGTACATAAAAATTAGAGAAGTTGGAATTCTAATTTTTAGACTCTTCGGTACCTAAAGAGTATCTTCAGGCATCTACAATATTTTATAAGCCTATGATAAAAATATAATGTTAAAAGCAAATAGTTTAACGAAGAGCTCATTATTTCAGAACGAAACGGCGGCTACCAGTGTAAGACCCGTTATTCCTCTGAAGGACCCGCCAGACCATAGATTAAACACGGACCTTATTGAGACTATGACTTAAATACCGTAATAATATTTATTTTACATTTTAATAATAATATTGAGCATACTTTAATATTTTTAAACATTAAAATAAATAAGATATTATTTATGTACTGGTCTTTTTCTGTGTTATATATGTGGCTTCTTTGCTTCGACTTTATTTATTTCTTTATAAATTATGTCATGTCATCCTGTTTGTCACTGTCTTATGTGTACATGTTGGCTGGAATATTTGCACGACCTTTTCGCTTAGAGACGTATGTCCACAGACTACTTAGGGATACTACGTATCATATGTCCAAAAGTGCTTAACGTTCAGAGGAATACTGTCTTCAACAGTGGTCATGTATCGTTGAAAACACTTGCAGGACTCTGTCTTAAACTGATGTCGGAATAACGAAAAAACTTCGTAGTCAGAAGTATTACTTATTTTTTCCATTTTATCCAAGCGTTCTCTTTTTTTTTGAAAATACGAATCAGAACAGGGCTGAACCAAGACGGAAAACACGAACTTCTGGGACGAGTGCGAGGAACATGTACTTTTACTAAACTGTAGACATTCTCATAAAAAACATTGACCGCCTCCTCGGCAGGTAGGTCGGAAAGTATTCCGTGCCAATCTATTTTGTTCAGTTCGTTATTCATTGTTTCATAATTCGTTTTATGAAAGTTATGTTTGTGTGATAAGTGGCGCCTTAACGGGGTAAACTTAGCATTCAATGATGTTAGGGTAGTGAAAGGAGGGTGGTGCGTATCAGGTGAAACAAGTGGTACACACGCCTTCGTACAACATTCCACATTCGATATAAACAGGTCGAGTATGCGACCAAGGCTGTTTCTTTGTGCATTGTATTGGTGAGAGTTCGTGAAGGATATAAAGTTGCATAAGTAATTAGACGATGTAGTACTAGGTTGAGGAATGACATAGTTCCGTTCATTACTGTCGAACCAATCAATACCCGGCAGGTTGTAGTCACCAACTAAGTAGAATGTATCAGTGGTCGCGTCGCTGACAACCTCCTGCAACAGGTCTAAGTGCGAACGAGGTAAGTCATCAGGTGAGCGAGGAGGTATGTAGGCTCCGCTTACAATATGGCGTTTGTTATGAAGCGACGCGGGAAGCTGAACCATGACGTGTTCAATGTCTCCAGGACCGGGGTGCACCAGTACGCCGGAGGGACGTAATGAGCGTAAAACGGCAATGAGGACGCCGCCACCCTCACGCTTACCCGTAGCATCACGGTCACGATCACATCTGAACACCAAGTATCTATCGTCGACAAATTCAGTGTCCGATATGCTCGATGTAAGCCAAGTCTCGGTTAAAATGATGACGTCATACGAAAACGACAGAATATTCATAAAAAGTGTATGCAATTTAGTACGCAGTCCTCGACAGTTTTGATAGTAAAATGTTAAGTTGTAGTTATCCATTTAATATAATAAAAGTGTAAATAAGACGTAAACAAAAGAATGGCATAACAATATCGGCCTGAAGTCCAGATTTTGTAACAAATTTTAAAAGTAGGTATTTGCACCACTAAACGTATTAATAGTAACCACAGCTTGTAATCAAAGAACAGGCTATAATTAAATGGTTTGTAAGAGAAATCACTGATATAAATACAAGACGTAGTAGAATAGGGCATTGGTATATAATGTATTCTAAATGCAACAGTTTGTAGCTCAGGATTGATGTTAGTTACATTAATGCACTGTATATATGGTAATATAATTCGTACACTGCGAATTAATACAAAAATACAAGAAAATATAATCGAAGTTGTATGATAATGATAACATTTAAGTATGAGGGTGACTCTAAAAATAAACTTGCCAAAAACAGCATTTTGTAGATTTGTAATGTTGTAAACAACAGTACTACACATGCGCGATAACATAAAGGCTAAAAACCTAAAGGGCTCCACTGTACAATCACACCCGCGCGTACGAAACTTCACATTGGTGAATCATTTGGGTTAGGTTAGAATAGTGACCATTACCTCTATTGCTGGTGAATCATTTGGGTTAGGTTAGGTTAGGTTAGAACCCATTCGCAGGCCCCAAAGGGCCATTGCACAGCGGGTGGGGAGGGCCTACCGCTCGGTAGGCTTCTCGGCGGCGTGCGCTCTGGCCGGCACCCCTCCTTGGGAGCTCGAGGCATGGGTGCTGACCAGAGTGTATGAATGGACGGCGCGGCGTAAGGCGCTCGGGGAGCTCCCCGCCGCAGAAGAGCGGGAGGCCGTGCGGCAAGAGGCGAAGGACGCAATCGTCCATCATTGGACGGAGGACCTCGCCACTGCCGCATTTGGCCGCCGAACATTGGACGCGCTCGGGCCAGTCCTCAAAGATTGGCTTGAGCGGTCCCACGGTTTCCTCTCTTTCCGTCTGGTGCAGGTGTTGTCCGGCCATGGGTGCTTCGGATCGCACCTGCACCGGATCCAAAGGGAGGAGACCCCGTCGTGCCACGAGTGTGGCGCGGCGGAGGACACGGCGCAGCACACCCTCGAGGTGTGCCCAGCCTGGTCCGAGCTGCGCCATACATTGGTCGCAGCGGTCGGGCGGGACCTCTCGCTTCCCGGCGTCGTCAACTCGATGCTGGAAAGCGAGGGGGCCTGGGCAGCGGTCGCCTCCTTCTGCGAAGAAGTAATGTCACAGAAGGAGGCGGCGGAGCGCGTGCGGGAGGACGACCCTCTCGCGGCGCCGCTCCGCAGGCGAAGACGGGGCGTGAGACGGCGGTTGTATGATCGTCGTCATGCGCCTCCAGGTGGTGAACAGCGGGAGACAGGCGCGGGGGCGCCTTCTCCTGCATTGCACTGTTCACCACCCACGTCAGTCATTCCTGGGCCCCTCCCCGCCGGGAGGGGCGTGCCGGGCCCGCTGTAAAGGCGGGCGGTCGTCGAAGGGGGGCCGGATGAAAGGGCTGTGCCGATTCCCAATCCTCCTCCACTCAGACGATGCGGGAATGCCGCTGGGTCGTTTAGTGGGTATACCGGTTCTACCGGGGAGTCCCACATACCCCACCCATCCCCCGATGGGTGGGTATGCGTAATGCATTTTTCCCAGCGTTAACAAAAAAAAAAAAAAAAAAAAAAAAAAAAAAAAAAGGTTAGGTTAGAACAGTGACCCTTAACGCGCGACGGCGAGCGAGCGAAGCGAGCGGTGCCGCGGCAGCGGCCGCCGAGCGCCATATCCCCTCTATTTTTGGTGAATCATTTGGGTTAGATGAGGCGGTGAATGTCTCGTATATTAGACGATGAAAGCCTCAAGGTTATTGACCTTGATTTCAAGGTCAATGTGGTACTCGTACTGTAATTTTTTTTTTTTGGCGTCTATTATTTTGCGCACTTTGTTGTTTTCAATAATACACTAAAAAAGGTCTATTGTACCCAAAAAAAAATAGCTAGTATATAAAAGCGCCGGTAATATATAAAAATAAATCTAGATTTAACAATTATTAGTACACAATAAATCGGAAGTGTGAAGGTAACTACTAAATAAATACGAACAGTAACACAGAGTAATGTTAGAAGCAGAGAACACAAACGATTGTTACCTGAGGGCAAGGTGTTACTTAAACGAATAATACCTATGAATGCTTTCTTATTTCCCAGGGTGTAAGTATGGTTTAATTTTTGATAAGTCGTGTTCGGAGCGAATGGCGAATGCTGCCTCAGGAACGTCTGCGCGAACAAGGATAACTCCGTTTTTGACCCAGACGAAACGATGTCCATTTTGTTTCCCAGTCTCTCTAGCTCGACGAAACAATTTTTTGGTCTGCAGCGTGAGATGCTCATTAATGTACATTTTTTGTGGTGCCCCCTGGATAGAGAGATCTTCGGTCGTTAATCCCTTTTTAAGTCGTGCTGCTGCAAGGAAATTATCTCGTAGCAGTTGGCTGGTAAGTTTAACGATTATGTTTTTAGGCCGATTGCTATTAGAGTTCATTTGAGGAACACGGTGGATCGCCATTATATCTCGGGACGATAGCGGTTGTTTGATGACATTGGATATAGGGAATGCAATCTCGTACGAGATTTCCACCTAGCGAGATCTCGCGAGACTCAAAACCCAGTCTCGCGAGATCTCGCAAATTACGGGATCTCGCGAGATTGGGAGAATCGCAATTAAAACATATGCAAATTCTTGTTTTAAGAACTAGTAATTGACATGATATGTAATTAAATAGAAACTGCGTTGCTTAGTTATAAAAATAATGTAAGTTTTATTTTAAAAATCAACAGAGTACTTATTATTTTGTCTGTAACTCTAATAACATTTGTTTATGTCTATAATTATTATACCTACTGTAGCTAATCAGTTCAAATTCTTACAATATTGGTAACAAAACAATAATTATCTATATTTAGTCTTTTGTAAATTATTACTTTAGTTTCAATAATTAAGAGTAATAGGAACATTACTGTAGTAAGTAAGAATATACCCGTAATTATAGGTTTTATTTAACAAAATTAAACATATTCGACATATTGATACATTGACACTATAATGACACAATTGATGAAATGACCAAGGAGTTTATAATTACTACATTCTCCTGGGCTTATCTATTGTGCCACGTAGTCAGTTAGATGAGCAGGCGGACGTCGTACTCTTTCAGAACGACGCAGAGTCTCTGTCGTGGTGTTTTGTGGCTGGAACATCTCATTCTGGGAATCTCGCTGGCCATCTATGATACGATCATCGCCATCGACTGCATCGATGAACTCGTCGTCATCATTGGAATCAGTTTCATCCGTTTCTAAAGAAGATTGCCCCGCAGGAGCTAGGTGTCGATTAGATACGACAACTTCTCTACCACTGCTCAAACGCACACGAGAATGTTGAGGATTACTTTCCAGAGTCTCTACTTCTTCAACCAATGGATCATATTTACTAGTTCGATTATGGTTTCGCATTAATACTTTTCCTGGGACGTTTAGCCATGTAGGCATCGACTGACCAGTTGAGGATCTCCTGGCGTGAGAGAACATCCGCTCATGGGGCGTACTGTTTGTAGCCGTGCAAAGAAGCGATCTTACAGAATGTAGAGCCTGAGTTAAAACTGACTCCCATTTGGTTATAGGCAGATCATGGCTTTTCAGAGCCAATTGTACTGTTCGCCAAATAATTCCGTTGTATCTCTCCGTTTGTCCATTACCCTGAGGGTTATACGGTGTAGTGTAGCTTGTAGCAATGCCCTTCTGATGAAGAAAGTCTTTCATGTCTTTTGAAAGAAAAGAAGTACCACGATCTGAGTGTACGTAAGTTGGCATTCCAAATATAGAAAATAAGTCAGTCAGTTTATTAATTACCGTGTTTGTACTCAAGTCTGGGCAGGGATATGCAAATGGGAACCGAGAATATTCATCCACGATCGTAAGGATATATCGATTGTTTGCAGTGCCATCTGAGGGAAGTGGACCTTTAAAATCTATCGATATTCTTTCGAATGGGGCCATCGCTTTTATTAGTTTTCCCATATTTTGTTGAAAACGAGGCTTTATTTCTGCACATATAGAACAATTCGCAGTAATACGTTTTATCTCTTCAGTGGAGTAAGCTAAATTTTTGCTTCGAACCCAATGGAGCATTCTAGTTACTCCAGGATGACACAATGTTTTATGCAGTTCTTTGAGTGCATTTTCTGAACTGTGTACAGAGGCGACTAGTGGTGCATTGGCTCTTGATAAAGCATCAGCTGCTATATTCTCCTTTCCAGGGCGATAAACTATGTCAAAATTGTATTCAGAAAGTTCTAATCGCCAACGTTGTATTTTGTCATTTTTAATTCTTGACGAATGCTGCTGATTAAACATGAATGCGACCGATTTTTGGTCAGTTATCAGTTTAAACTGTCGTCCGATGAGGAATTGTCTCCATTTCCGAAGACATTCGACTATAGCCGCGGCCTCTTTCTCAATGGCTGGGTGATTCCGCTCGCTACTGTGAAGGCTTCTCGAAAAAAACGCAACAGGTCTGCCTTCTTGTGACAGAGTTCCCGCGATAGCATGGTCTGAAGCGTCTGTTTCAACAACAAATTGTATGTTGTCATCAATCGCGTTTACTGCTGATCTGGCTATCTCTTGCTTTAGAGAGTTAAAAGCGTTTACTGCTTCAGAATCGAGAGGGAATGTGCCATGCGAAACGAGGGACTGAATTTTATGAGAGAATCTTGGTACATATTTAGAATAGTGAGCAAATAATCCCAATGCTCGCCGGAGCGATGCCGAGTCTGAAGGCAGAGGCAGCTCTAATAGCGGACGTAGACGATCCGGGTCGGGTTTAATTACTCCATTGTTTATAGTATATCCTAGAATGCTTATCTCTTTCAATGAAAATTCACTCTTTTCAAGATTCAGTGTAAGGTTATACCGTTTGGCAATATCAAGAAAATGCTGCAATTTTTGGTCGTGGTCAGCTTGACTTGTTCCACAGACTGTTATGTCATCCAAATATGCGTATACTCCTTTAAGTTCTTCTTTCGCAATTATATTATTGACAGTTCTTTGAAAAACCGCTACTCCATTGGTAACACCGAAAGGTATTCTTCGAAATTGGTATAAATTACCTTCTGCTTCAAATGCTGTATAAGGTTTTTCTGTTTCAAGAATCGGAATTTGATGGTACGCACTTTTCAAGTCAATTTTGCTGTAGACAATAGTGTCTACAACTAAACATAGGTTTAGTTACTTTAGAGACTATTTGTTCAATACTTGGTAATGGGTAAGCGTCCAGTTGCGTGTATCTATTTACTGTCTGAGAGTAGTCTATACACATCCTTTTTTTATGATTTTCATTTGTAGTTACAAGCACTTGTGCTCTCCATGGTGACGAGCTAGGTTCTATTATCCCGTCAGCTAGTAATTTCCTTATTTCAGTACGGATAAACTGCATGTCATTATCTGAGTATCTTCGTGACTTAACAGCTATTGGCTTGCAGTCTGGTAAGAGATTCGGGAATAAACAGATTGGATCGACAGTGGCTTGAGTTAATGCACATAATTTCAATGGAGCTCCAGATCCGCCAAAATGCATTTCTAATGTATTATGTCTCTTAAGAATATCATGGCCAATTATGACATCCGTACATAAGTTCTCCATTATTAATAAGTTCACTTGAAAACTGTGACCTTGTAGATCGATATTGACGGAACACAGTGCATCTACGTTTGTTTTTAGATTTGAAGCTGCCATGCTGACATGTTGGTAACAGGAGCTCTTTTGTATATTGTATTGACAAACTAGTCGGCTGTCTATAAAACTAGCAGTACTCCCGGTATCAATCAATGCTCTGGCTACAAATAATCCGTTTATTTTTATCGGTATCACAGCCTTATCAAGATCAGATGTAGCAGCCACGATACATGATATCAATTTCTGCGACTCTCCATTTTCCATGTGTTTGTTCGGTTCATCTATAGTACTAGTAAAAGCACTACGTTGTGGTGCCGCAATCACTGCACTTTTGCACACTTTTGCAAAATGCCCTCTTTTTCCACATTTGAGGCAGGTTGTAGTAGCAGCCGGACAGTTTTGTCGGGCATGTCTCTTGTTTCCACAGAAATAGCATAGTTCTTGGATGTGTGTTCTCTGATTGTTAATGGGGACCGCATTGACAAAGGTACTAGTACTAGGTTGCTGGTAATCATCACTATGTATTCTCGCCATCTCTAAAGCGCGGGCCTGCTTGAATGCGTCGTCTAATGTGAGAGTGCTATTTTCCAATAGTCTTTGACGTACTATGGATGACGAAAGTCCGGATATGAAAGCGTCTCTAATAAAATCACTTTTGTTTTGTTCAGCGGTCACTTGTTCAAAATTGCATTCTTTTGAGAGCAGTTTCAAGGCTTGTAGATACTGGTCGATGGACTCACCTGGTTGTTGCGCTCGTTTTGCTAATCTGTGCCTGGAATATATTTCATTAGGTGGCTTCAGAAAGAGTGCATCAAGTCTCTTTATAGCAATATCGTAATCAGTGCAATCCTGTATGCACACAAAAGTTGTAGGGGACAGATGATTAGTTAGTAATCGGATTTTAGTATCTTTTGCAATAGTTTTCTCGGTCGTAGTTATAGCTGTCAGAAAATTTTCAAATGTGCTTTTCCAATGTGTCCACTGAGGGGACAGATCTTGGCTTGAGGACGGGTCTCCGTCAAAACGGTCTGGTCGTAGATATTTTTCCATTTTGTTAAATAAATTGTAGTAAGTAAGAATATACCCGTAATTATAGGTTTTATTTAACAAAATTAAACATATTCGACATATTGATACATTGACACTATAATGACACAATTGATGAAATGACCAAGGAGTTTATAATTACTACAATTACATAAGGTAAATAAATACAACAAAACAAAAACTTAACTTCACAAGTTCTTAAATAAATGTTGTGAGATCGTATTAATCAAATAAAAGAAATTTAAAGTAGAAGTCACGTCGTCACGCTGCATTTGTCGATCTCGTTATCTCGCGAGATCTCGTACGAAATTTGACGAGATACAATCTTGTAAAATATGGCCGGGATCTCGGCGAGACGAGATTGCATTCCCTAATTGGATATCGTCTCAATAATTGCCATTAGATTTTGGCCACGCTTCTCTGGCAGATTGCTGATTTCCACGTTGCAGCTGCGGGATTTTTGCTCTAAGGCTTCTAGTTTTGCTTCAAGCACAGAAATACGTTGGTCACTGGCCTGGGGTGAAGAGAGTCTATCTTCAAGTGCCGATACTCGCAGTGCAACGTCTCGTGAGTTCTTCTCCAAGTCGTCATATTTATCGCTCATGAACTTAATGGAGGTCTTGACACCCTCGAACTCGGAGAGAAGTTTGGCGAATCTCTCATCCTGTTTTGAAAGCATGGCTTCGAACATGGATTTTATATCAGTTTGAAATTTATGAAATTCCTCGCGAAAGTTCTCACATAAGTTTGCATCGTTATGGGATGTCCCTTTCCGGAACGTTATGTAAGGGGGTGGAGACTCTTTTTCGATGAGAGAACCATCAACACTCATTTCACCGGGTGAGTGGTCGATATCACTTGTTCGGTCGAAGGTGCTGTTAATGTTGTTCATGCTGAGCAGTAGTGGATGGAGTTGTCTCTGTTAGCAACACTACTCTGTGCCGAGCACGCGAGTCGAACGCCGTCGATAACACCGACTAGTTTGGATAGGACACACGCGCACAGTGACGCACACTAGTAAGTGGTAAAAAATACTTGAGCGGGGAGTGACAGTGAGGCTACCGGTTAGGCCCGATCACAGACTACTTAGGGATACTACGTATGGCCCGATGCGCGCGACGGTATGATTAATGTAGAAAGGTACTATTAATGTAGAAAACAAAGGATAACCGAAACGGAGTTGGAACCCTTCAACATCTTTTTGCGTGATGATACGATACGATATAATTTTTGTTTTATGAAATAAATATTTTTATTTATTTTTTATTTTTATTTATTTTAGTGATTTCTCTTATGAAGGCATTGAATTTCTAGATTCTGATTTTAGTTCTAATTGTGACTAATAAATACCTACATTGAAATGCACTTTTTTAATTTACTCCAAAGAAATTTTTTATCTACAAAAATTCAAGTATCACATGTTTTCAGCGTACTATATCAGTGTTGACACCTGTAGGATTTTTGAATTTGCCGCCTTTATCATGGGACATGACTCGCTTGACAGACTCTAGCTTCGACACTATGACCTGAAAAAAGATCATGGATCCATGATGGTTCCGATGCGTTCCGATGAGACCACTGTGCCACAAACTCAGAACAATAACTAAAGCATACCGTAAAGCCATATTAGTTACGGCCGCGAATCATATTTTAATCAACATACAACCTGATACTGACCTGCAAATTGAAAAAACGTAAAAAAAAATGAATTTCGCGGGCTACCTTAGCGCATCCCCCTTAAGTAGTCGAGACCTCTCATGTCATGACCTCCCATGTCACACTACGAGATACCATTGATGCCGGGGCTACATTATACGGACATCGCCGTTGATCATCGCGTTTAAGGGCGACAACCGTAGGTGTAGCCACCACGCGATAATTTGACAACGGCATTCATATTGCCGATGGATGAGGGGTGTGAATTCTATGAGCATTGACGTTGACAGTTCAAGTGTGGCCACTCAATTCATTGCGTTGAACAACGGTACAATTACCGCGATGTTCAAAGCGTGTAAAGCGTATAGTGTAGCCCCGGCATGACAAAACGAAAAAACCGGACAAGTGCGTGTCGGACCACGCACAATGAGGGTTCCGTAGTTGAAAAGAATTTATCCCAAAGACAAACTTAACATTGAGTTGAAAAACCTGTTCTCCCATACATTGATATACGTCACGGACAATTCTCCAACATATTTATGTTTCTATTCGCAAAAAAACTATTCTAATACATAACAGCACGCCTTGTTTCCCCGAAGGGGGCAGAGGTGTACCTATAAACCCACATTTTGGCAGAAAAAAAAAGTAAAAACTATTTTTTTATGTGATAAAACTAGAAAGACCTCCACTATATGCTCCACCGTTTCCTCCGGGCGATCCACACAATGGTAACACCCGGGCGTTTCCTCCCGCCTTATGAGAAACAGGAACCTCCCGAAACCCTAAAAACAGCACTTCAAGAACCAATGACATTAGAATCTTCTCTATGGAGCACTTACGTACAACCACGTTCCGGCACACGAAGGGTTAAACATCGCGGTAATTGTTCCGTTGTTCAACGCTATGAATTGAGTGGCCACACTTGAACGGTCAACGTCAATGCTCATTGAATTCACAGCCCTCGTCCATCGGCAATGTAAATGCCGTTGTCAAATTATCGCCGTAGTGGTGGCTACACCTACGGTGATCACCCTTCAACGCGATAATCAACGGCGCTGTCCGTATAGTGTGGCCCCGGTATGAGGTCTGCGCGCTGAAAATAACGAAATAATACCTCATATTTCTATGTAGTCTATAAATAATACCACAGTATTTACATAGAATGGCTTTTTAATTATGTCTGTAATTACGGAATTCGACTAGTTAAGGTGATTGCGCTGTGTAGCCCACGAAATTCTGGGTTTTTTGCAATTTGCAGGTCCGTGTCAGGTTGTATCTTGACTAAAATATGATACGCGGCAATAAAACATATGTGTTTACATAATTTTAACCATAAAAATCATAAATACATGTCTCTAAGTTAAATTTCGTGCAGATTCTTCAAACGAACGAAATCTAACGAATCTGCACGAAATCTAACTTAGAGAGATGTATTGATGATTTTTATGGGTAAAATTACATTAATACATATGTTTTACTGCCGCATATTATACTTTGATCAAGATACAACCTGACACGGACCTGCAAATTGCATAAAACCCAGAATTTCGTGGGCTACACAGCGCATCATCCTTAAAGCCTTTATGGGCATTGCCGTTGACGTATAGTGTGGCCCCGGCATCAGCGCTGGCTGAATATTACTTCGTTTCGTCTGTGGCTGGCTCGGATGGTTGACAACTCAGAATGATAACTAGTCTCTCTGACTTATATATAGTTTTCTGTGGTTAGTAGTATTCTGTGTAGTATTCTGACTTTCTGAGGTTGACAACTTGACAACAACCGTTGTTTATTGTTTTTCATTGTCTGATTGACCGCCTGTGCTGTGACTGTGATCCACATCGATTGTTAAAGAGACCAAGAGACGGACAAAGATATGATGAGATTTATTAGAAGTAAAATTATATCTCTAACACGAGTTAACAATCAAGAAGTATCATTTCTAGCATCAAAACGACTTGTGGACGATTTAAATAGATCGTATACTAATGTAAGTACAAACATGGAAACAGTTCGTAAAAGTTTTTATACTTAAATAACTTTGTAAGTAGCTTGCATTGTCCCACTGCAGGGCAAACGCAAAAGTTAATAAGCAGTAAATAAAGTTTAAAATTGCCTACTTGCATTGCACGCAGTTTACAGCCTGTGTATTAGTTAATATGTGTGCAAATCAAACAGGAGGCGGGCAGTGTGGGCGCCGCGAGAGAGGCGCCGGCGCCGCTGGTGGACTCGTTTGGACGACGTCATGACTACCTGCGTATTTCGCTGACCGAACGATGTAATTTACGTTGTAAGTTTTTATTCAATTACCACCCAATACGTGTTCAGTTCAGGTAGGTAGCCCTTGCACAGAAAAGGTCAGAGTCGTCTTAATGGCAAGTTAGTTGTCTCAGTAAACTGATTAGGGCCTTGAGGATGAATTTGAATCATTATACCTACATTATGTGATAGTTACTGAACTAATACATAAAAATCTTGCAAGTCTTATTGTATTGTACAATTCTTATTTTTATGTCTTATCATAATTGGCTGAGCGAGGTCAATCATTATTTACCACAAGTAGACAAATCAATGTACATTTGATATAAATGTGCATTTGCTACCCACAATATTATAGTCTTAATAATTTACATATAAACAAAGATAGGTTTTCTAGAGAGGCAGTACTAGCTGCGCCCCGCGGTGTTACCCGCGGTTTATGAGATACAATTAGGCTCGTATTTATAATCAAAGTAATTACTTGAGTAATTACTTGCTACTAAGTAATTTCATACTTGAGGTTAGAATTCTTAAGTAAAGAAAATGGTGACTATTACTTGGCTAAGAATTCTAAGCTTTGACAGTTCTAACTTCAAGCAATTACTAAACTATAGAAAGAAAATTATTGCTTGAGGAATTACTTTGACTGAAGTAATTACTTTTACTTGACTATAAATATGACTGTTAAACGTGTATTATTTAATTGGTGAAAAAAGTGTTCACAAAATAATTACTCATCTCACGGGTACACTCGGGATATAAAGTAGCTTATGTGTAAATCCAGGGTGTCAGCTACTCCCTTACCAAATTTCATCAAAATCGGTTCACCCGTTTGAGTTTGAAAGAGTAGCAAATATATTTGAATTCCTTGCTCATCCCACGGGAACACTATAATTTTTTCGGGATATAAAGTGGCATATGTGTTAATCCAGGGTGTCAGCGAGTCCTTCACCAAATTTCATCAAAATCGGTCCTGCCGTTTGAGTTTGAAAGAGTAGCAAATATATTTGAATTCCTTGCTCATCCCACGGGAACACTATAATTTTTTCGGGATATAAAGTGGCATATGTGTTAATCCAGGGTGTCAGCGAGTCCTTCACCAAATTTCATCAAAATCGGTCCTGCCGTTTGAGTTTGAAAGAGTAGCAAATATATTTGAATTCCTTGCTCATCCCACGGGAACACTATAATTTTTTCGGGATATAAAGTGGCATTTGTGTTAATCCAGGGTGTCAGCGAGTCCTTCACCAAATTTCATCAAAATCGGTCCTGCCGTTTGAGTTTGAAAGAGTAGCAAATATATTTGAATTCCTTGCTCATCCCACGGGAACACTATATTTTTTCGAGATATAAAGTGGCCTATGTATTAATCCAGGGTGTCAGCTACTCCCTTACCAAATTTCATCAAAATCGGGTAAGCCGTTTGAGTTTCAAAGAGTAGCAAATATATTTGAATTCCGTGCTCATCCCTCGGGAGCACTACATTTTTCGTGGTACAAAGTGGCATATGTGTTAATCCAGGGTGTCATCTGCTACCACGCCAAATTTCATCACAATCGGTCGAACTGTTTGAGTTTGAAAGAGTAGCAAATATATTTGAATTCCTTGCTCATCCCATGGGAACACCATCATTTTTTCGGGATATAAAGTGGCATATGTGTTAATCCAGGGTGTCAGCGACTCCCTCACCAAATTTCATCAAAGTCGGTCGAGCCGTTTGAGTTTGAAAGAGTAGCAAATATATTTGAATTCCTTGCTCTTTCCACGGGAGCACTACATTTTTTCGGTATAAAAAGTAGCCTGTTTGTTAATCCAGGGTATAAGCTGTCTACATACCAAATTTCATCCAAATCGGTCTAGCTGTTTGAGCGTGAAGAAGTAACAAACATACATACACACACACACACTCACAAACTTTCGCCTTTATAAGATTGATTTTTGTAAATACGTAAATCAAATAAATCAACAAAAACAATAAGTAATATTTAGGACCCTCACAGTAAGATTTAACCATTTGATGTTACAAGACTCACAAGGTACAATTTGTAAAACTTGGGTCCATATTGGCTCTCCTAAAGTTCTTGTGTTCGTTTCGAGCGCGCGGCCATGGCGTTAAAAAAAAAAACTATGCCAACATTTTGTAACAATTTGTAAAAGTTGACTTCCAAAACCACAAATTTGTCAAAGCTATGGTTAAAAAGTTAGAAGGGTTTGAACGTGGCCGCGCCATCGAAACGCGGAGAACCGCGCGGCCACGGAGATCTCAGAAACTAAGCGTTGCACAGACCTGAAATTTTGGTAAATAACAGATTCAATTTGTAAACAATTTGTAAAAATATAGAAAAAAATCCTGGGTTAATATTTTAGGAGCTGTGAGACTAGAACCCCGTGGCCGCGCCATCGAAACGGTGAAAAAATGTGATAGCCGATATCTCGCTGAAAAAGCATCGCAGAGGTCTGAAGTTTTTTGTAAATCCTAGATATGAATTTGTCAAAACTTGTAAAATACAACAAAAAATCCTAGGTTTATATTTCAGGACCCGCGCCATAGAAACGGTGAAAAACACGTTATCGCCGATATCTCACTGAAAAAGCATCGCAGAGGTCTGAAATTGTTTGTAAAACCTAGATTTGAATTTGTCAAATTTTGATATCGGCTATCACGTTTTTGTCACCGTTTCGATGGCGCGGCCACGGGGTTTTAGTCTCACAGCTCCTAAAATATTAACTAGGATTTTTTTCTATATTTTTACAAACCAAAGAAAAGACATTTGGGTAGGCCGCATAAATTACTCAAACTGCCAGACTATGACTAAAACTGAGAAAAGGATAAAATAAAATAAATAAAAAACCGGTCAAGAGCGAGTCGGACTCGCGCACCGAGGGTTCCGTACCATCATTTATATGTAATTTTGGTTGATGATTTCTGAAAAACTGTGCTATTTAAAGACATCATTTTATTTTTCCTGTAATCTTTACATAAACTTCTATCACATAGAATAATTTCAGATTTTTCGCTTTGCAAACTTCGGAGATAAGGGGGGGAACGGTATTTTTTTTTACATTTTTCATCAAAAGTCGAAAAGTATGCGGGCTAAAAAAAAGAAAAAATATGTTTGAGAATGTGCAAACAGCGCTCTTTCATATGATACCCCACATGCTCTAGTAGCCCTACTTTGAATTTTTAAGACCCCCTTTCAGTCCCTGCTGTTGCAAAAAAAAATATAAATATTTTTATTTCTTTCTTATTTGCAAAATAGTTGGGTAAACGTCATCTAAAACTATTCTAAATTTCAAGTTTATAGCATTCGTAGTTCTCGAGATATCCAGCTGTGACAGGCAGACAGACAGACAGACTGAGTCACACCATAAGGGTTCCTTTTTTACCATTTTGGTACGGAACCCTAAAAACAATGATCCACGTAGTCTTCACATTCACAATAAATAAAAATAATATAAGTAATACTTTAGAAAGTAAATATTCATGTTGTTGTAGGTCAAATTCCCTGCACCATCTTTCTACAATACGTAGCGCTTGCGTAAGGTTGCAGATCGTTCCTGTCACCTTCCCTGACACAAGGATTGCGAGGTCGTCTGCATAACCTATTGTATAATAGCGGCTGGCGTTGAGTTTGGTGATAAGGTCGTTAATCACCAGATTCCACAGTAGGGGCGACAACACCCCTCCCTGGCGGCAGCCTTTGGCTATCATGGCCAACTGCTGCTCACCCTCGAGGCGAACCACTCGTTTACTGAACATGTTTGTAATCCAGTCCGTTAGTACCTGTACTACTCCATGTCTGGAGAGGGCGCTGCTGATGCTGGAGAAGTTAGTTTTGTCGAAGGCTCCTTTGATATCTATAAAAGTGCCCAGGCAGGTGCCTTTCTGATAAATCGCCTCCTCTATCTGACTGACTGCTAGATGAAGAGCGGATTCGGTCGACTTACCCGAGCTGTATGCGTGTTGATTACCGTGTAGCGGTACCGTTTTTAAAGCGCCGTCCCTTAGCTCCCTGTCACACAGCCTTTCCAGAATCTTTAGTAGAAAGGAGGTCAGACTGATTGGTCGGATTTGGCGTTTGTGAGGATACACAAACGCCAATTCCGACCAATCAGTCTCGTATATTTGGTAATCAGTCTCGTGTCGTGTATTTGGTGTGCATGTGTATGGAAGAAAGATCTTTAGGGCTTAACAAAAATCTCCAATTCTTCGAATGTGAGAGTATGAAGCCATTGATCAATAATTCTTTTACTATCCCGGAGAGTTCATGGATAAATAGTAAGCACTTCATTTATTCTGTTATAAAGCACGGGACTGCAAAAAAAACCGGTCAAGAGCGAGTCGGACTCGCGCACCGAGGGTTCCGATTTCTGAAAAAATGTGCCATTTAGAGACATCGTTTTATTTTCCCTGTAATCTTTACATTAACTATCACATAGAATAATTTAAATTTTTTCTCTTTGCAAACTTCGGAGTTAAGGGCCTAATCGTCGACCCAGACTCCATGATATTTAATTGACATTTTGGAATTTGGACATTTTGACACCGTTGGACATTTTGAGAATTGGACATTTTGACCCTGAACGGATAATCCACCACGCGGGCCCTCTGCGGTCTGCGGGTTGGTAGACGTCACATGTCTTCGAATTTTTGTAGGACATCCCTGATTCCTCACGATGTTTCCTTCACCGTTTTGAGAGCAGTGGTGATGAAATAAATTACAAAAAGTGCCTGTCTGGGCTCGAACCCACGACCGTCCGCATGTCGGGGGTCACCACTGGGCCACCATCGCGCTACTCTGCCTGCTGTTTAGCATGAAGAGTGAATCATTTATCATAAGGTACCAGCACGCTCATTGCGTACCTACCACACCACCAACCGGAATCTGAATCATTTTGAAGTAAATCCATTGCTTCATATGTTCGAAAAATTTGTCTGCTCGACAACGTAAATAACGCAATGAATGTTGAACTTTCAAAATGAAGCCGATTCCGACTGATAGTGTTACGCAGTTAGGGTGCTGGAAATTACTTAGCCTTCTATCAAGGACTTACTGAATAATTGTCATGTGAACAAACATATTAAAAAAATACATTATTTGGTGAATTACGGCTTCATTAATGTGGAACGAATTCGAAAGTGCTGATTCACTGAAGCGGAACATTTGTTTGACCTTGGAGTGTTTAAGTAAAGTAGTTAAACATTGATAAATTAGGTGTGTTGTACGAGCAGTGCATGACTGTGTGTGCAGCTGCAGGAACAGCTGCCGGCAGGGTACACGTAGGCTTTGCTACATATATGATAGTGTATTTAATGTACCTACAGTTAATCAGCTTCAGTATAAATAATAATATCCATTTTAACTAACTTGAATCCATAGCAATGTCAAGTTCTAAGCCACTTGTCATCTCATCAAGATATCAACTAACTTGACGATTTGATGAGGAGTGAACTTTTATGATTTTAAAAGTGGACAATGACTGAGCACCTCTTACCGACGCTGGCAAGTGGCAAGCCATTCCATAACCGTAGGTACTGTGGGGGCTCGGACCTTACAGTGGGAGGCTAGCTACTGAAATAAAGATTCAAGCAAATGGCGAAGGGACGAAGGCCTCTTTATTCATAATAATTTGCTTCAGACTTAAAATAATTCACTGCCTAGCGAGCTTCACTTTTCTTTAAAAGTAATTCGATGTTTGAATGACACAATGTCTGCCAGTATCATGCTAAGGTAAAGCATAAGCGAAGAGGAAACCGAGGAGGGGCCGCTCCTCGTCAGGTCTTTTGTTGGTAAGGCGACGACGTAGCGGCCAACAAGTAGGTTGCGGGCCGCGGTGTCGTAAGGGAGGCATCGCGGTTAAGGGTTGGAGGCCGCGGCGGGAGAGCAGTGCAGGTATTGCGGTGCGCCGTTCTCCCTACCTCCGCGGCCTTGACGGGGTCGCCACCGTCTGATTTCGGACGCAGGGAGGAGTGTCGGTCTTACCTTGGCCGCTCTCCCTATCCTCTGCGGCCGAAAATTGGCAGGCGGCGGAGCCAATGACCTGACCCGTCGCAGGGGACCAAGGGTGTCCAGACACGGGGTCGTCTAGCGCCCATGTGCTGGTTTGGTCCCTGGGGTGGTCACGGCATGCAATTTGTTCTGGTGCGCCAGTGATGGGCAGTACTCCCCAGAGGATGGTCCGGTGACGGACAGCCGCGGCGGGTGTACGGATGTGCGTGTTCCGCCGTAAGCGGGAGAGGAGGACACCGTGGAATTTATGTGGGTTAGAGTCCCACATAACTGCACTATCTCCCCGTGATAGTGCAGTATGCATGAGCATTTTTCCTAGATTAAAAAAAAGAAGGTACCTACTGTTTGAACTGTAAAAGCGGGTAGTGATTGAGCACCTCTTAGCCAGTGTAAACTGGCAAGTGGCAAGCCATTGTCATTTTCATCAAGTTTGCGGTGGTCCCCGACTAACACTTTCCTTCATAACGGATAGATACTGGATCATCAGCGAAATCAGGACGGTAAAACGGCAGTTAAGACTGTGCGTTAAGTGTCGCCGATTTAACAAACGAAGTTCAGGAGCAAATTATGGCAGATTTACCACGAGCCAGAGTCACTCCGTCAAGGCCAATCACGCATACTGATGTCGATTGCACGGGCCACGTAGAGCTGAAAGTCAATAAAGAACGCGGGATCAAAACAATGAAAGGATACGTAGCAGTCTTTGTCTGCTTGTCAACAAAAGCGGTCCATCTGGAACTAGTTTCGGACACACATGTGTAGTGAAAACGCGTTGTCACTTGCAATGGTACAAACTTTGTAGGCACTAATCGACTCATGAAAAAGGAGTAGGAGATATCCAGAATATCAATCCGGATCCGGACTTCTTTAACAAAATCAGTGAGCAGAACATCCAGTGGCACTTTAATGCACCAGCCGGGTCAAATGCTGCTGGACTTTGGGAGACGGCTGTGAAGAGCCTGAAATACCATTTAAAAAGGGTCATAGGCGATCAACGTCTTATGTACAAAGAGTTTTCGACGATACTTTGCCTAATAGAGGCGTGTCTCAATTCCAGACCTTTATCAACTCACGGGAAATTCAGACGACGACTGTCTTACTCCGGGACACTTCCTGACTGGGGTAATCACGGCCTCAAACTGAACCGGAATCATCAACGCTAAAGGCGCGATGGCAACTCGTCCAAGCTATGACAAAGAATATCTGGCAACGGTAATCGGCGTATCTGCAACAGCTATAAACCAGAACCAAGTGGCAACGGGTACGACGTAATCTTGAAGTCGATGACTTCGTCCTCATCCGTGAAGAGAACGTACCTCCGGGTAAATGGGCAGTGGGACGAGTGCACCTACTTCATCCTGGAAGGGACGGTATGCGAGAGTAGTTACTGCCAACACAAGCAGCAACACCACACAGCGTCCAGCCAACAAGCTTGTATGCAAATTATGAATGTATCCCCATCCAAACCCATGAACCAGAATGAAAAACTTTGTTAGCTTTTTTCATCAGCGTTTTACTAATGCTTTTTTACAAACCAAGGAGAAGACGTCCAACTTCCAAGTTATCAAGGACGATTGGAAACTCATCGTGTTTTTTAACATGTCCACGTTCTATCACGGAGTATCGGACATTAAAACTATGTCAAGCACCAGTTGCATGGGAGCGCAATACGACAGCGTCATCCTACGACTAGAGCACGAAGTAAAGGAACTTGATCATTATCAAAACCTCATTGAAAACACAAACGCAAGAAGGCAAAGCCGTGGCTTAATCAACGGAGTAGCGCACCTGGCAAACACTTTGTTCGTAGTATTATTGGCAGTATTACATGAAAACTTCGCTCAACAATATGAAAAGAATAACTCATAATAAGTAATGAAAATCATTTTCAAAATTTACTGAAAAATCAAACCATTGTCTTGGAATCGGAATACAACATTTAGCGACGCAGCGAGGAGACTGTGAACAAACAGTTATTTATAAAACAACATCTTCACAACGTCACCGACGACATCAATAAGCTGATAAGGTGCGTGCGGACGACAGAAACGGTATAACGGTAGGCGTACATACCAGTGTTTTTATTATCTTTTACTTGTTTCATTTCAATGTATGTAGTTACTGCTGTTGGTGTACCCAATAAATAAATTAAATAAAATAAACGGTACAGAATACCTAAAACAAAATATTTAGTAGGTAAATATTTGATAGCTAGATAAATAAATAATTAATACTTACAATTTCATTTAAATGTAACCAAAACCAAAAAAAAACGAAATTTTATTATTTTTTATTTTTTTTATTTATTTATTAACTCATCATCACCATCATTACAGGAATTTCCTAATTCAATAGTGTGGCCATAATTACAGTCCGTGACTGTAATTATGGCCACACTATGTGTGGTAAATTATACCCTAACATAACTAAAACTATTCACAAACTAAAACTTAGCGTCGAAAAATTCATCCGCAGTGCTGTCCAGTGGTAATGGTGACAATGTACCCGAGAGCCTGGCGGCATTTGCCACGTTTGTATGACAACGTTGTTAGGATAATTATGTAATTACACAAAAAATAATATTAAGGTGCATCATTTTAAAATTGTCTAAGAGGCCTCTGCGAGTTGGCTTCGGCCCCTCGTACGCCTTCCAAAGGTCCAGGACCCCAGGGTCCCGAGATTATGTCAATGACATTTTAAAATAATGGTAATGGTAGTAGTAACATAATAAATAATAGTAAGTAAATAGTTACATACACCTTACTATTATGTTATTATTAGTATTACGTACTTGTGTTAAAATTGTCACTGTGTTGCCGTGCCCTAACCGTTGACCTACGTTTGAGTTTACTTAGAGTAGATGGGCGAATCTCCGAGCGTTTTAACCGCCGTCATTTTCTTCAACCAAAATCAATCTGCCTAGCCTTTTCCCAACTATGTTGGGGTGGGCTTCCAGTCTAACCGGATGCAGCTGAATACCAGTATTTTGCATGGAGCGACTGCCTGTCTGACCTCCACAACCCAGTAACTGGGTAATTACGGCACCCCTTGGTAAGACTGGTTGTCAGACTTTCGGGCTTCTGACGACCCGTAACGACTGTCAAAGATCCACGAATGACAGCCGGGACCAACGGCTTCACGTGCTTTCCGAGGCAGGGAGGAGTCTCGGTGTGTAAAGATGGTCACCCATCCACTGACCAACCCCGGCAAGCGTAGCTTAACCTGATGGATCGACCCGTGCGGCTGTAATTACTTAGCCACTAGCTCCTCAACCAAAAGTTAATCAAAAAGAATATATTAAATATATTCATAATTAAATGCTATTTAAATATTTCAGCAATTCTCAGATTCTGGTTCTTTAGCAGATTCTGGGAATTGCTGAAATATTTATTTATACTTATTATTTTTCATCAACTTTTGGTTGAGGATAATGAGGGCGGTTGAAACCACCTTGTATCAGCTTTCAACGAAAAATTGTCTAATTTATCCTAAGTCTTAATTTTTATTAGGGTTCCGTACCTCAAAAGGAAAAAAACGGAACCCTTATAGGATCACTTGTTTGTCCGTCTGTCTGTCTGTCTGTCTGTCAAGACCGTTTTTCTCAGGAACGCGTGAAGGTATCAAGCTGAAATTAATATCAAATACGTAAGTCTATGGTCCCTTGAAGTCCTAAAAAGATCAAACTTCTATGTCAACGCAATAAAAAAATACGGCCATTTATGCGACATTTTTTTGATACTTGCAAGTAAATCAAAACCTATAGGGTACTTCCCGTCGTCCTAGAATCATAAAATTTGGCAAGAAGTAGGGAAAAAGTCCGAAAATTGTTAATCTATTCTATCACTTAAAAAAATATTTTCAAAGTTGTCAGTCTGTCAAGACTCTTTTTCTCAGGAACGCGTGAAGTTATCAAGTTGAAATTAATATCAAATACCTTCGTAGGTCCATGGTCTCTTGAAGTCCTAAAAAACTCAAGCTTCTAAGTCAACGCTATAAAAAAATACGGCCATTTTGCGTCACATTTTGATACTCGCAACTGTCGCAAGTAAATCAAAACCTATAGGGTACTTCCCGTTGACCTAGAATAATGAAATTTGGCAAGAAGCAAGGTCTACACAACAAAAGGCACAAGTAAAGGAAAAAGTCCAAAAATTGAGAATTTGTAATTTTATGACTTAAGAAAAAAAAAAGTTAAGAAAGAGTTAAGTTTGTTTTTGGGATAAATTCTTTTCAACTACGGAACCCTTCATTGTGCGTGCTCCGACACGCACTTGGCCGGTTTTTCTATTTAGATACACTCCGTCTTATTACAAAACAAGGTTCATCTTCAAACCCAGGTTTAAACCATGGGCCCTTTTTTAAAATTCGAACTCTATTCCGACACATTAAGATGTCAATTTTACAAAACTGACAACTTAGTACCAGACTAAGTAAGAAAAAACTCGTTTTGTAATAAGGCCGACTAGGTTTCATCTAGGTTCAACATATTCCCTCATCTTCTCCTTTAGAGTTGGCAGTAGTGCCGTGAACCCGCACATTTCGTAATATTAAGTAGGTTAAACTACATCAGCGTTCGCGACACGATCCCCGGGTTTCCGTCATCACAAGTGTACAGAGTATCGCACGCTTGAACAGTGTGTAGACCACGGCGTACAGTTAGCGTCAGTGTAGCATCCGTTATCTGCTACAACTAGTGTAGTACTCAGAGCACGTGACGGTGCGTGCGACCAGACACTATCGCCGCATCGTCTGATTGCAGCCGCGAGAGCGCGACCCCGACCGGCCTCCTCGCGACCATTTGTTATTTATGTGTTAACCCCCGTTTCCACGAGCGTAATAAAATCGCGGCGGGATTTTATCGCGCACTGGATTTTCAACTCTCTGCTTAGCGTCGGGAGTTGAAAATCGAACAGTGTATTTTTCGTCGCGCTGGGATGCACTCTGTTTTTCTTAGGTTGGATTCTCAACGCTCGGCTCAACAACGAGAGTTGAAAATCCAGTGCGCGCTAAAATCCCGCCGCGATTTTATTACGCTCGTGCGAACACCGATTAAGTTGTAATGTGATTGATGAATGATTAGTGTAACTGTGAATGGCGGGCTCCTCGTCCCACGCGGGCTGACAGATCACGCGCTGTTGCAGGCCAGTACTGCATGCCGGCGGAGGGCGTGCCGCTGGCGCCGCGCGGCGCGCTGCTGTCGCGCGCGGAGCTGCTGCGGCTGGCGCGCGTGTTCGTGGCGGCCGGCGTGCACAAGGTGCGCCTCACGGGCGGCGAGCCCACGCTGCGCAAGGACCTCGCCGACATCATACGTGAGCTCCGCCCGCCCACAACATTTCAATTCCATGCATGGTTTCATATCAGATACTAATATCGGTTTTCTTAGTTAAAGATCATTTAAACCAAGAATTCACACAAGGTACCTACAAGTTCTCGTTTTCCTGAAGGAATGCTCAGTTGGGTCGCGCCGCTATCGAGGCGCATTATATGTGTCCTGTGGAGAGTGAGCACGTGTGTGTTGTGTGTGCAGAGGGGCTGCGCGAAGAGGCGGGCGTGCGCTCGGTGGCCATCACCACCAACGGGCTGGTGCTGACGCGGCGCCTGCCCGCGCTGCAGCGCGCCGGCCTGGCCGCGCTCAACATCTCGCTCGACTCGCTGCGCCCCGAGCGCTACGAGCGCATGGCACGCCGCCCGGTAAGTGTGTGTTTACGAGGCACAGTGTTCCAATCGGTCAAAAAAAAATCCCTCTGCTGTTTATGATATTTATTGATCAAGGGATACATTTAAAATGCACGAGTAAAACACCCGTGTCAATTTCAAATATTTTTTTTTTATAAAAAATGATGAAGTTTATGTGAAAATTTCATGAAAAAATTAAAATAAATTCTGAAAACGTAACTGTCCAAGATATTTTTTTATATAAATATAATCTGATAAAACATCATTGGGCACATATTTTTCAGTTTTTATTTTTGGAAAATCACCTCCGAATACCGAGTCATAATTTTTTTTTCTCCCTAAAAACTCAAAAGTGTGACTTGTCACTAGCATCGAAATATTGCTCGTAACAAGGCGTATCACTCATAAAAAAACCACGTCGCACTATTGCGGTTTTTAGAAGGAATTAAATTTCAAAACATTAGGGCTGTCACTGTATTTGACCCTAATTCATTTTATTTTGTTTTGAACTATATTTTTTTCTTTAATACAATAGCTTATGTCATTTAAACATATTTTTTTATAAAAAATGATGAAGTCATTTTTTATAAAAAAATATATTTGAAATTGCCACGTGGGTGGTCTACTCGTGCATTTTAAATGCATCCTTTGATCGATAAAAATCATAAACAGCAGAGGGAATTTTTTTTGGTCGATTGGAACACTGTGCGAGGTTGTGTCAGAGGGACAGAGAGACAGACGGCCATAACGAATTTGTAAGGACTAAGGAAGCCTAAAATAAACAATTCGGTTCATAATTGGCAGAGATGGACATGACTATACAGATGAATTACGGACCTCTTCCTTTCTGAAGTCCGACGAATTAGGTAAAAAGTGGCACCTCTAGCTACGCTGTACGTATCAATAACATTGCGTGCGCAGGGGCTGTCGCGCGTGCTGGCGGGCGTGGACCTGGCGTTGCAGCTGGGCTACTCGCCCGTCAAGATCAACGTCGTGCTCATGAAAGGTACCCACCGATAGCAAACAGACACTACTGATGGGGTATTGCAGCAGGGCTGGTTCATGCAGGTATTCGATGGTGTGGAAGCAGAAATAAAAAGCAGGCTTTTGGCGATACGTGAATGGAGCGGAGTTTATTTGCCGACTGAGCGAATGACAGTAATTTTGACATTAGGCACAGATAAAAATTATAGATAGAAAAATATAGTTTGTTGGAGTTGCCAACATGCTGGGGGGGGGGGGGAAGTTTAGCACTTACAGGACTACATTCATTAATAAAAATATACCAAGAACTACACACAAGAATAACAGTTATCAATTACTGAATTTAAGCTAAACTTTTAAAAAAACTATTACATAACAACCCCAGTCTTTAAATTAATGAAGTTGAACAAAAAATGAAACTTATTTAAGAACATAGCACAAATTGTTTTTTCAATAAACAAAAGGGATCAATAAGTATGCATAAATTACAATGCTACATTGAGTATGTACTAGGTACATTGTAGGTAAACAAAACATAATTTACTAACATTTAGCTCTCACACTGTACTACTAGGTTAAACAAATTGTAGGGACATATTATAGCATATAAACTTATATCATAAATTTTAGTAACTAATTTAAAGTTTACAACTTTTAGGAATAATCGCAACTTATTTAATTGCAAGTTATACAACTTAACTAACATAATAACATGTAGTACAAAAAAAACATGTTTACTCTTCTAGAGGCAGTAAACAAATACCAGACAATGAACGCTTATAAATCTTTTTGTTAGGTGTCATAACATCAATCACACGGATTTTTCCGTCCTGGCCTGGGTAAACTTTCACAATTCTAGCCATAGGCCATGATAATGGAGGAGAGTTAGGCTCCCTCAGAATAACTAAACTTCCTACTTTTACATTATTTACACTGTCACGCCATTTGGGCCTTGACTGCAGTACATTAAGGTAGTACTTGTACCATATATTCCAAAAATGAGTTTTTACCTTATTACAAATTTCCCAAAACTTTAATCTATTTACAGGCACATCGTAAGCATTATTTTCAGGATAAGAGATTAAAGAAGTACCTATCAAGAAATGTCCTGGAGTTAAATAAGAAAAATCATCTACACTATAAGCTGTAACAGGTAACAATGGCCGAGAATTTAACACAGCTTCTATTTGACATAAAACGGTATTTAACTGTTCATATGTTAAAACATAATTTTGTATGATGCGTTTCAAGTGAAATTTCATACTTTTAACTGCCGCCTCAGCAAGGCCAGCAAACACGGGCGAATAGCTAGGTACAAAATGAAAAGTTATGCCTTCCTTGGCTGCATAGCCTTGTACCAGTGCCTGATGCTCTTGTGAGGTTTGCAAGTTATATAGTTCAACTAATTTGTTCCTTGCCCCCTTGAAACAACCTGCGTTATCACAGAAAACGTCAGTAGGCAATCCACGTCGCGCTATAAAGCGTTTAAAACAGGCAAGGAAACAATCAGTACTTAAATCAGAAGCTATCTCGAGGTGTATTGCCTTCGTGACGAAACAAACAAATACACATATATAACCTTTTGTTTGTATAGCACGTCTAACACGCGAGTTTTTTACTTGTATTGGTCCCGCAAAATCTATACCAATCTTTTGGAAAGGACGACAAGCTGTCACTCTTTGGGATGGCAATGAACCCATTAGTTGCTTAGCACATTTGGCTTTGAATCTATAACAAAGTAAGCATTTATGGATAATCTTTTTTACATGTCTGTAACCATTTACAATACAATATTTTTCATTAAGGCTAGCTAACAATAACTTTGGTCCAGCATGTAATAATCTTATGTGTTCCTGATAAATAATCAAATCAGTAATACGAGATTGTTTAGGTAAAATAATAGGGTGTCTCTGTGAAAATGAGACCTCAGAGTTATCAATTCTACCACCTACTCTTAACATATTCTCTTTATCAATAAAGGGATGTAAGGGTTTTAAAGGGCCTTTAATATTTTCATCTTTTGAATTTAAATGATTTAACTCCTGACTGAAATGTATGCTCTGTTCGCGCTGTATAATTTTATGCAATGCAGTTTCCAACTCGAGAGGAGATAGTGGAGTACCCCTCTTATCTAGGTTATAACAAAATCTTAATATGTATGCCATGACACGGATCATTTTATTTAAATCAGAATATTTATCGATAAACAGATAGATATTAGATTTACCTTGTATGATCAAGGCAACCTGGGAATCGGAGAATGCAGCACCTTTCTTCATTTCAGGCAAATTTTCAAGGAGTGGTAAGGTAAGTTCATTATTAAAATCATACTTACCGTCCAGCATAAACTCTGGACCATGCCACCATAACTTAGAGTTTCTTAGATCATCAGGAACGGCTCCCCTGCTAACATAGTCAGCTGGATTCTCATTGCTCGCCACATACAGCCAGCGCCACCTAGATGTCTGCTCCTGAATTAACTTAACCCTATTAGCAACATATGCTTGAAGTTTAATTGGCTCTGTAGCTAGCCATGCAAGTGCAATTTGAGAATCTGAATATAGATAAACACCACTTATATTTATTTTAAGGCTTAATGTATCATAAACTCTATTGACTAGTTTAGTAAGCAAAAGCATTGCATTTAACTCTAATCGCGGTATGGTGAGCGCATTGTTGCTTTGAGGGTTAATTCGGGATTTAGAGCAGAGTAAGGAAGATGAAGCCTTACCTGAATCCTTCGCCACTCGAAGATAAACACAGCAACCATAACCTGTAGAGCCAGAAGCATCAGCAAATCCTATTAAGTGCACTGCATTGGCATTTTTGTCAATTCTTATATTTCTATCAATGTATAAAGGTTGCATGTCCATCAAGCATTTAACAAATGAAAGCCATTCCAATCTTATACCCTCTGGAGGGACATCATCCCAGTCTAACTTTTCTAACCACAATCTTTGCATAAACGCCTTGGCTCTTACTATTACCGGAGACATAAATCCTAATGGGTCAAAGAATTTGGAAATGTAACTTAATATTTGTCTTTTTGTAGGATTTTCAATATTAAAAGGCTCTGGACATGAAAATACAAAGCAATCCTTAGTTACACTAAGTGTTAATCCTAAAGTTTTCATGAAACAATTATCTTTTTGAAGATCAAAATTATCAAAATGTTGTTTTTCAGGGGATATGTCATCTAAAATTTGCTGACAATTAGATGCCCACTTATGGGTTAAAAAACTACCCTTACTTAATAATTCACACAATTGCCGTTTTGCCTCTTTAATAATGTTTAAATCGGAATGGGAATAGCAAGCGTCATCAACATAAGTGCAGTTATTTAAAATATATGAAGCGAGTGGATATTCCTGTTTATGAGTTTCAGCAAGTTCATGCAAACAACGTGTAGCTAAAAAACCTGAGCTCTTTTGACCATAAGTAACAGTGTCTAATTGAATGCATTTTATTTTGTCATTAACATTATTTCTCCACAATATGTTTTGCAATACAGCATGTTCTGGGTTAACATTAACGCAACGAAACATTCGGCGTATATCCGTAGTAAATGTATAGTCACCCAAGCGAAATAAAAGCATAATGTCAAAAAGTTCTTTTTGCACCGGAGCACCATTAAGCAAAATGTCATTAAGTGACATCTTTCTGTCAGTTTGCATGGATGCGTCAAACACCACTCTAGTTTTAGTACTTTTACTATTCTCATTATGGACAGCATGATGCGGCATAAAGTATAAGGGATTATTTTTAAAATCTAGTGAATCAAATTCAACATAATGCCCATGCCCTAGCTGAACATATTCATTTATGAATTTATCATATTCAGAAAGCAATTTAGGGTTTTTATGCAATTTTCTTTCTAAACCTAGAAACCTGTATAATGCAAAATCAAAAGAACTTCCTAGGGTATCTTTAACCTCAGCTAAGGAAATCTTTAATGGTAAATTAACTTGAAACTTTTTATCTTTAAGTATGGTGGTTTCTTTGAAAATACCTTCACATAAATCATGTTTTGATCCTTTCTCACTAAAATACTGTGGAACGGATTCAGTTGACCAAAACTGTTGTAACGTTTTGTTAAATTCTAATTCACATTTATCATGAATACATAAAAGCGATACCTTATTTTTATCAGAGACTGCATGGTTTGGTAAAGCGCCAGCTATGACATGCCCAAACCTTGTACTGATAAAGCGGGGTTGCAGGTGTTGTTGCTGAACGGTTTGTTCAGGGAATTGCGAAGCAGCTTGCTGTAATACTCGTACTGGCTCCGGTAGCAAAACCTGGAAAAATATGTCAGCGCCTATCAGCATATTTATTTCTGACGGAATGTTAAAGTCTACATCGGCCAACTTTACTCCTGTAGGTATGTTTATGCATGATAAATCAACTTCAAACTGTGGAATTTTGCATGTGATTTTTTCTAAAACATGACAGTTTATATTGACCTTGTACGGTGTAACTAAAGAAAATACTTCAAGGGGCACAGAGTAATTAGCAATATTACTAGAGTTGCTGACACCCAATATGTCTGTATTATCTGGAATAGGAGTAATACCTAACACATCTATCACCTTGCTGGTGACCAAAGATATCTGTGACGCAGAATCTAATATTGCCTTTAAGTGCACTTCCCTACCACTCTTGGAATATAACTTCACCTTTACAGTAGGTAATAGCACCTTCGGAGTGCTAATATTTGAAATCAAAGAAACAGGTTTTTCTTGAGCTGTTTCCTTGTGAAGCAATGTATTGTGCTCCTTTTTACACGTCTTGCAGCGAAAATGAAACTTACACTTACCACTGTGTTTGTTAAGACATATGTCACACAACTTATTAGTTTTAACAAATTCTATTCTAGCACTACTAGGCAATAATTTAAAATCATTACAAGAAAATAATTTATGTTGTTCAGACTTACAGTGAGCGCAAGAGCTGGTTGCAGAGGCTGTAGCCACGTGTGTCACTACCTTGTGAGCCTTGGTTGTCGTGCTAGGTTCTGCATTCTCCAATGCCAAGGCCCTTTTTTCCAGGAACAACAGGAATTCCACAACCGTTGGATCTGACTCGTTGCTTCTCTCGAGTTGGTAAGCTCGTGATGTGTAGATATCTAGTTTACGGTATAAGATAGACAAGATTATAGGATCCCATCCCTCAACATTAACATTTAAATTTTTAAGAGCAGCTAAACATTGTTTAATACTAGAAACAAACTCTCGAATATTACTGGGTGTGGATTTTGACAGAGCATTCAAATCAAGCAGTGCATTATTATGTTCAATGATAATTTTAAACCTATGATTATATCTTTCCTCTAAGAGCCTAAGAGCTTCTTCATAACTATCCGGAGAAAGTGGTAGATTTTTTATAATATCAAATGGTTCCTTTTGGAGAAACGACCTTAAATAATATAATTTTTGGACATTATCAATGGACCTGTCTTTATGTATGATGGCACGAAACATGTTGATAAATGGCGTGTACTCACAATATTTTCCTGAAAAGGTTTGCACCTGGATTGTAGGTAACTTTGCCTTAAATTTTGATAAATTATCCATGTTTGGCGAGGATTTACTAAGGATCGTCTCATTGAGCACTGTTAAAATATGGAAATACTTTGCTTCACACTCCTCGACATTCTCAGTGTCGTTTTCGTCAATTGCGAGAATCTTTTTATTGTAGGATTCGTATTCGGAAAATACTTCAATTATTCTAGCCCGTTTAGCTTGTAATATTGCAACACTACTGAGCTGCACATCTGCGATATTAGAAACGAATTGGTATAATCGCGTAATTGAGGCCTTGTTATAGCGACGGGAGGCCTTCATAACTTTTAACGTGGCCTCATCCATATTTTACACGTTAACACTACACTGGACCTATACTTGTTTTAGTACTATTGTACACACCGTAAACTGCCTATTATACTAAAACTATTACAGTAATTATTGTTTTTTAAAACTTAAACTTAGTTACAAGTAGAACAAAGAAACGCAAATTCACAAGATGGCGTCCTGTTGCTTGTAGTCTCGTAGAAAACTTTTCTTCTGTAATAAATGAAGAATTGAATGTAACGAACGAATGAAGTTTGAAGTTTGAATTGCTTCCGTGAAGATTCGTCCAATAGGGTTGTACGATGTTGCTTGACGTTGCACGACGAAAAATGCTGATTGGCTCGCAGCTATAGCGTCATGTTATTGCGTCAGCGCGCGCGGCAAAAATAGGCCCGCTGTACAACAAAATGGCTTCCTCTGTATGATGAACAAAAAGTAGCCTTTGTTATCGCGTCATGCGACCCTCGGCCCCGGGAGGCTGGAAAGCGAGGATTTATGACGAAATATCGGTATCCTATAAATACCTCCTTGCAGTCGGCGTCTGATGATTGAATCCGAAGTAGGATTTTGCACTCACGCACGTTGTAGCAGGCGACGTGGCCTGAGCCCGGACGTCGTAGATCGTAGAAAGCACACGACGTAGTTTTCTTCGTTCGTGTGCTTTCTACGATCTACGACGTCCGGGCTCAGGCCACGTTAGAATGGCTTTTATTTGTTAAATGCTTGATGGACATGCAACCTTTATGCATTGATAGAAATATAAGAATTGACAAAAATGCCAATGCAGTGCACTTAATAGGATTTGCTGATGCTTCTGGCTCTACAGGTTATGGCTGCTGTGTTTATCTCCGAGTGGTGAAGGATTCAGGTAAGGCTTCATCTTCCTTACTCTGCTCTAAATCCCGAATTAACCCTCAAAGCAACAATGCGCTCACCATACCGCGATTAGAGTTAAATGCAATGCTTTTGCTTACTAAACTAGTCAATAGAGTTTATGATACATTAAGCCTTAAAATAAATATAAGTGGTGTTTATCTATATTCAGATTCTCAAATTGCACTTGCATGGCTAGCTACAGAGCCAATTAAACTTCAAGCATATGTTGCTAATAGGGTTAAGTTAATTCAGGAGCAGACATCTAGGTGGCACTGGCTGTATGTGGCGAGCAATGAGAATCCAGCTGACTATGTTAGCAGGGGAGCCGTTCCTGATGATCTAAGAAACTCTAAGTTATGGTGGCATGGTCCAGAGTTTATGCTGGACGGTAAGTATGATTTTAATAATGAACTTACCTTACCACTCCTTGAAAATTTGCCTGAAATGAAGAAAGGTGCTGCATTCTCCGATTCCCAGGTTGCCTTGATCACACAAGGTAAATCTAATATCTATCTGTTTATCGATAAATATTCTGATTTAAATAAAATGATCCGTGTCATGGCATACATATTAAGATTTTGTTATAACCTAGATAAGAGGGGTACTCCACTATCTCCTCTCGAGTTGGAAACTGCATTGCATAAAATTATACAGCGCGAACAGAGCATACATTTCAGTCAGGAGTTAAATCATTTAAATTCAAAAGATGAAAATATTAAAGGCCCTTTAAAACCCTTACATCCCTTTATTGATAAAGAGAATATGTTAAGAGTAGGTGGTAGAATTGATAACTCTGAGGTCTCATTTTCACAGAAACACCCTATTATTTTACCTAAACAATCTCGTATTACTGATTTGATTATTTATCAGGAACACATAAGATTATTACATGCTGGACCAAAGTTATTGTTAGCTAGCCTTAATGAAAAATATTGTATTGTAAATGGTTACAGACATGTAAAAAAGATTATCCATAAATGCTTACTTTGTTATAGATTCAAAGCCAAATGTGCTAAGCAACTAATGGGTTCATTGCCATCCCAAAGAGTGACAGCTTGTCGTCCTTTCCAAAAGATTGGTATAGATTTTGCGGGACCAATACAAGTAAAAAACTCGCGTGTTAGACGTGCTATACAAACAAAAGGTTATATATGTGTATTTGTTTGTTTCGTCACGAAGGCAATACACCTCGAGATAGCTTCTGATTTAAGTACTGATTGTTTCCTTGCCTGTTTTAAACGCTTTATAGCGCGACGTGGATTGCCTACTGATGTTTTCTGTGATAATGCAGGTTGTTTCAAGGGGGCAAGGAACAAATTAGTTGAACTATATAACTTGCAAACCTCACAAGAGCATCAGGCACTGGTACAAGGCTATGCAGCCAAGGAAGGCATAACTTTTCATTTTGTACCTAGCTATTCGCCCGTGTTTGCTGGCCTTGCTGAGGCGGCAGTTAAAAGTATGAAATTTCACTTGAAACGCATCATACAAAATTATGTTTTAACATATGAACAGTTAAATACCGTCTTATGTCAAATAGAAGCTGTGTTAAATTCTCGGCCATTGTTACCTGTTACAGCTTATAGTGTAGATGATTTTTCTTATTTAACTCCAGGACATTTCTTGATAGGTACTTCTTTAATCTCTTATCCTGAAAATAATACTTACGATGTGCCTGTAAATAGATTAAAGTTTTTGGGAAGTTTGTAATAAGGTAAAAACTCATTTTTGGAATATATGGTACAAGTACTACCTTAATGTACTGCAGTCAAGGCCCAAATGGCGTGACAGTGTAAATAATGTAAAAGTAGGAAGTTTAGTTATTCTGAGGGAGCCTAACTCTCCTCCATTATCATGGCCTATGGCTAGAATTGTGAAAGTTTACCCAGGCCAGGACGGAAAAATCCGTGTGATTGATGTTATGACACCTAACAAAAAGATTTATAAGCGTTCATTGTCTGGTATTTGTTTACTGCCTCTAGAAGAGTAAACATGTTTTTTTTGTACTACATGTTATTATGTTAGTTAAGTTGTATAACTTGCAATTAAATAAGTTGCGATTATTCCTAAAAGTTGTAAACTTTAAATTAGTTACTAAAATTTATGATATAAGTTTATATGCTATAATATGTCCCTACAATTTGTTTAACCTAGTAGTACAGTGTGAGAGCTAAATGTTAGTAAATTATGTTTTGTTTACCTACAATGTACCTAGTACATACTCAATGTAGCATTGTAATTTATGCATACTTATTGATCCCTTTTGTTTATTGAAAAAACAATTTGTGCTATGTTCTTAAATAAGTTTCATTTTTGTTCAACTTCATTAATTTAAAGACTGGGGTTGTTATGTAATAGTTTTTTTTTTAAAGTTTAGCTTAAATTCAGTAATTGAAAACTGTTATTCTTGTGTGTAGTTCTTGGTATATTTTTATTAATGAATGTAGTCTCTGTAAGTGCTAAACTTCCCCCCCCCCCAGCATGTTGGCAACTCCAACAAACTATATTTTTCTATCTATAATTTTTATCTGTGCCTAATGTCAAAACTACTGTCATTCGCTCAGTCGGCAAATAAACTCCGCTCCATTCGCGTATCGCCAAAAGCCTGCTTTTTATTTCTGCTTCCACACCATCGAATACCTGCATGAACCAGCCCTGCTGCAATACCCCATCATCGATTTTGGTATATGCACTATTACTGGGGCATCTCCATTAAACTATTAAGTAATATAATAGACATCATAGCCCCCTATCCCTATCTAGCTGTTACTTTTAATAAATTTGTTGATTTAGGAACTTTTCCTGACCTCATGAAAAGTAGTAAAGTCATACCATTATTTAAATCCGGTAATAAAAATGACGTTGGACATTTCAGGCCTATTTCTATCTTACCTGCATTTAGCAAAATATTTGAAAAGTTAATACTCAAGCAGTTGCTAAAACAGTTTTAATTTAAACTGACTCCTTGACGATGAACAATATGGCTTCACTAAAGGTCGTTCGACTACAGATGCGGGTGTTGCTTTGCTGAAACACATATTTAACGCTTTGGAGAACTCGCAAAATGCTATTGGAGTTTTTTTGTGATCTCTCCAAAGCCTTTGATTGCGTACACCATGACACGCTTTTGCGTAAATTACGTCATTATGGTGTCCAAAACGAAGCTCTCAAAGTAATAAATTCTTATTTACATAATAAGTTCCAATGTGTAGATGTTAATGGTGTGAAATCTTTCGGGCTACCAGTTCAGTTAGGTGTACCTCAAGGCTCAATACTGGGTCCATTCTTATTCCTAGTGTATATCAATGACTTACCATTCTATTTAAAGGGTATCTGTGACGTTGTACTGTTTGTATTGAGCAGGCAGGATTCGTCAAGGGTCGAGGGACAAGAGAGCAGATCCTAATTGTTCGACAAATAATTGAAAAGTCTAGAGAGTTTAACATCCCACTCTACTGCTTTGTTGACGTTCGCAAAGCCTTCGATACCGTAAAATGGCATAAGTTATGGGACGTACTCATTCAAATGGGAGTACCTATCCACCTAGTTCGCCTCATACGCCGACTTTACGAGGACGGAACTGCGACTGTTCGGATAGACGACGTTGACTCGAAAAGTTTTCATACACACGCTGGGGTCCGACAGGGGTGCATACTCTCTCCACTCCTTTTCAACATCTACACGGAATGTATTATGAGAATCGTTCTGGATCAATGGGACAAAGGCATTTCAGTGGGAGGTCGGAAGGTATCTAACTTAAGATATGCCGACGACACTGCTCTTCTCACACAAACAAGAGAACACATAGAACACTTGCTGACCCGTCTAGAAACAACAAGCCTCTCCTTCGGACTAACGGTCAACAAAGACAAGACCAAGATGATGATCGTGGACCGAGCTGAACTAAACCATCCTGACATCTCTATGGTTGGCAACTGTGAGGTTGTCCAATGAAAAAATACCTCGGTTCCACCATCACAAACACTAGAGGATGTGAAGACGAGATTCGAAGGAGATGTGCTATCACACGATCTGCCGTTGACAAGCTTAAAAGAGTCTGGTGCAACCGTAATATCACCAAAGCCACAAAAGTCCGCCTAATGAAAAGCCTAGTCTTCCTGATTTTCCTATACGGCGCAGAAACGTGGACGGTTCGCCTCAAAGACCGACGTAAAATCGATGCACTGGAGATGTGGTGCTGGCGGCGACTGCTGCGGATTCCCTGGACAGCGTTTCGGACCAATGTTTCGATCCTGAAGGAACTAAAATTACAAATTGTTATTTCTATTGCTATTGTTATACAAATATTACAGACAGCGAGCTAAAGAGCTAATCGATCAGACATATAACGAATATATCCAGCGGACAGAGGCGGATATAAAGAGGGATCCTAAAAGTTTTTGGAATTTTGTAAAAGGGCAGCAGGCTTCTAGACAAACAAGCACTGAGTTCGAATATGATGGACGGATCGTAGTTGGGGTAGACGCAGCAAATGCGTTTGCTGAGTACTTCAGTTCAGTGTTTCTACCGTGTGACCCTGTTCTATCAGCAGCCAATGCTGAGCTGGTAGCAACAGACCCACTGTGCTCCTCGCGGATCGATATAGATGTAATTGACTCAGCCGACCTATCAGTAGCAATTCGCCGCCTAAAAGCCCATTCATCTGCAGGGCCTGATGGCATTCCACCCTTCATTCTTAAAGACTGCTTAGAAATATTTAAAGAACCACTTCTATTTGTCTATAACTTAGCCCTACAAACAGCTTCTTATCCTGCTGAGTGGAAAATTTCACGGGTTACCCCTGTGCCCAAGGGTGGTGCCAGGTCAAATTTGACCAACTACAGGCCTATTGCGGTTCTGTCAGCCTTCGGCAAGGTCTTTGAGTCTATACTTAATCGGTACATCACCAGGCAGATCAAGACCCAACTAGCTGAGTGTCAGCATGGTTTTAGAGCTGGTAAATCCACTGTGACAAACCACATTAATTTTGTAGACTTTGCTGTCACCGAAATGGATAATAATAAGCAAGTCGACGTAGCTTATTTTGATTTTAAAAAAGCGTTCGATCGTGTTCAAAATGACGTCCTACTTAAAAAATTATCCGCAATAGGATTTACCCCCAAGTTGCTTCAACTCTTTTCGAGCTATTTCACTGACCGTTTTCAGTATGTTCAAATCTCTGGACATAAATCTGCACCTTACATAACTTGCTCTGGTGTAAGCCAGGGTAGCACCGTGGGGCCTACGCAGTTTATTGTTATGGCCAATGACTTGCCGAAGGTCGTCAGGACTGCACGATGTCTCATGTTTGCGGATGACCTAAAAGTTATTCTTGGGTATTAATAGCGAGCATGACTGTGAGGCGCTGCAGAGGGATATTGATATGGTAGTAAAATGGAGTGAAGCCAATCACTTAGAATTTAACACTTCTAAGTGCAAGACTATTTCTTTTACCCGTTCGCGTGCGCCCATTCAGCATAACTACCACATATCGGGTGTCCCTCTGGAGCGCGTCAACGAAATAAAAGATCTTGGACTGACCTTAGATGTGAATATGACCTTTAATCAGCACATTAATAATATCTGTGGCAAGGCTTTCCAATCTCTTGGGTTTGTTATGAGACAGGCAAGTAGGTTTAAAGACAGGAATGCTATACTCACTCTTTATTATTCGTTTGTACGTAGCAAACTTGAATACAATGCGCTGGTATGGGATCCGCATGAGCAAAAGTATAAGCTCATGATAGAAAGGGTCCAACGAAAATTTGCTCGCTACCTGTATAAAAAAATATATGGGTATTATCCCTATTTGTATCCGTCTCTGTTTGTTGCGGGAATGGTAGGCATCAACACGTTGGAGCTGCGACGCAAATGTGCGCTTTTGATGCACTACTACTTATTGCTAAATAATAAGATCGATGACGCGACTACTCTAGCTCGCTGTTCATTGTTTGCTCCGGACCGGCTGCGGCAGTCGCGCGCCTGTGCCTCGCGGAGCCTGTTCGCGGCTCCGCCAGCGCGTACCCATACTGCTCGATATGCCCCCACAACACAGGCGATCAATCTGCTGAACGCCCTGATTGCTCAGGAGCCGGATGTTGACATATTTAATTACAGCAGCAAATCTATGTATAATGTTTGCGTGAGGTTTTTTAGTTGAATGCCATAGCATACAACTAGAAAACTTCATGCAACAACATATTGTTGGCTTGCTGCACGCTTTGGTGTACACTGTAAGTGCAGCAAGCAATTGTTACATAAATAAATAAATAAATAAATAAAAGTCAAAGAGAGATTATCGTCGACTGTGCAAACACGAATTATCAAATATTTCGGCCACGTGGTTCGTAACGAACACTCCATGGACCGACTCATTGTCCAGGGACAAGTGGAGGGCAAGCGGTCACGCGGTCGGTCACCTACGCGTTGGACAGACCTTATCAAAGCGTCAACACAAACCTCCATAGTTCAGAACTTTCGAGACGCGGCAGACCGGAATAAGTGGAGGAGCATCGCTTTGGCCAAAGAAAATGCAGAGTCATCAACCACGACCACTCTGTTAAGAGTGAACGACTAAGGAGGAGGAGGACTGTTTGCAGATGACACCTCTCTTATTATTAAAGTAGACAGAAACAGACATAATTTTGACGACGTAAACAGTGCACTCTCAATGGTTACGGATTGGTTTACGACAAATAACTTAGTTCCCAATGTCAAGAAAACTAAATGTATAAAGTTTGCTTTACCGAATGTTAGAAATCTAGGACCCAACATCGTCTTAGATGAAGAGGTGCTTTAGACTGTAGAATCAGCAGTTTTTCTGGGTATAACAGTAGATGCTAAACTTCAGTGGGGCCCACATATATCAGGCCTAGTGGGAAGGCTCAGCTCAGTCGCCTACGCCGTCAGGAAAGTAAGACAATACACTGACGTTGATACAGCTCGGTTCGTCTATTTTAGTTAGTTCCATAGCGTGATGTCCTACGGTATTCTGCTGTGAGGCAAAGCGGCTGACATTCTAAATATTTTTGTTATTCAAAAACGAGCTGTTCGAGCAATTTACCAGTTAGATGCTAGAGTTTCTCAGAGATAAATTTTAAAGATATTGGCATTCTCACGGTGGCATCACAGTTCATCTTCGCCAACATCTTATACATTAGGCAAAATATACATTTATACAGTAAAAACAGTGATATTCACAATATTAACACCAGAATTAAGGACAAATTACGTGCTCCATTTCACCGGCTTCATAAGGTTCATAACTCATTTGTTGGTCTTGGTATAACTTTTTATAACAAGGTACATTCTTATTTGTTAGATTTGCCTTTTAATGCGTTTAAAATTAAAGTAAAATCCAATCTTTGTTCAAAGGCATACTATTCTATTGTGATTAACTCAAGACAATGTTTATGTTATGTTCTTTCTCCAGAGTTAGCTTACATAATGACAGGTTATAATGAGTTACTAAAATTGTTTATTTTTTTTGACAAATAATATAATTTAATGTATTGTGTTACGTAAATTATTTTGCATAGGTACTATTCTATAGAATCAAGTTCTTCTAACTGAACAGACAGCTGTGCTGCTGGACAGTTTGTTGCGCTACTTCTCCCTAGCTAAAGCACTAGGAAGTGGTGAAGGGCAGGCGTTTTGTGGGGACTGTCTTATGTAATTTCGACGTTCAAAAAGTGCTGATTCTCAGCCTAATTTGAATAAATGACTTTTGATTTTGACACTGCTCGAGCATCGTCTTCCTTGAACACGTCATGTTTGATACAGAGATTGGACTGGTGCCTTAAAAATCATTTATACTTTATTTCAGGTTTCAACGATGACGAAATATGTGATTTTGTGGAATATACACGAGACCGCGACGTAGAAGTGAGGTATGCAGTTAGGGGGATGCCAGTAGAATGAGATAGAATGCGTGGTCTTGAACGTAGTATGTGACGGCAGGTTCATCGAGTTCATGCCGTTCTCGGGCAACAAGTGGGACGACTCCAAGCTGGTGCCGTACCGCGCCGCGCTGCGCGCCGCCGCCGCCGCGCACGCGCTGGAGCCCGCGCCGCCGCGCCCCAACGACACCGCCACCGTATGTACACCACACGCGCACGCACACACGTTCGTGTATCGTTTTTCCTACCATTTTGTTAAAATAATCACAACAGGTCCAACAAAAACTTCCAATCGTACCAATGATAACAAAAACCTAAGAAAAATCTAATAACAATAACAAATATCTGTGTCCCAGCAGTGGGACCATTATAGACTGATTATGCTATAGTATGCGTACGTTCCAAGTCGACGGGCAAGTTTCAGCTATCAGGTACCCTCAAGTTTTAAAATGTTACACTGCACCAACATTGAATTCGTTACAAATAATCTAAAGAATACTTCAAAAAGAGTTCATTGTTTCGACTTGGAACCATCGCATCACCGAACGTCGTCATACTCATACTTGTTTGACGAACTAGCGAGCCCGTATGAAATTTATTTATTTATTTATAAAGGCTTACCAACTAAACACATACACAGCATTAACCCAGCGTCTTTGTCATACTAAAGATCTCGCATGTATCTAAATTATAGGAAAGCACGGCATTATCAAATAGCGTACTAAAACATTAAACAGAAAATAAAATTTAAACACTAAAACAAATTAATACAAATAAAAAATAAATTGAACACTATGAAAATTTGGGGATTTATAGAATACTTAACAATTTACATTTTATCAAAGATACTTTTCTTAAATATACATAATTTACCAGCGAAAACATCAAGATCGCAACTGTGGGACAAGTCATTGCATCTTCTGCGATGTGAAATGCGATGGAATTGTTATCTACTATCCTGATAATTTTATAGGTTTATAATGTGATGTCGTAAATAAACAATTTTTTTTGCGCTTACATTGCAAACGCTGGCTGAACCCTAGGAGATAGATCAAAATAATGTACACCTTAAAAAGGTCTGCAAAAAAGTCCGCGATGGCATATGTCTATCTCTTAGGGATAACCCACAATAACCATTTTTTATCCTTTACTTTTTACGAGAAATAATGGCTTATTTACGAAGCGATTTTAAGCAATACAGCATTAATCTTTATCCAATTTAGTACCTTAAATACATTGTGCATTTAATATAGATCAATATGGCCCTTTACAGCATGTAATTTAAAAATCAAATCAAATCAAATCAAATCAAATAATTTATTTGCCTGAATATGGGTAATGGAATATGGGTGATATGGCTGATATGGGTGGGTGGGTAAATGAATATTTTCGAAGATATTACAGATTTAAAATTCAAGGGCCGGCGGCGGGTGCATATAAATAGCGCGTCGAAGGCCGCGCTTCGCCCCCCCTGGCTAGAGGCTTTGAGTTCGCTTGAGGCACCCACAGGATTGTCAAAAAAAAAAAACTGGCCAAGTGCGTGTCGGACTACGCACAATGAAGGGTTCCGTAGTTGGGATGAAATTATCCCAAGAACAAACTTAACATTATTGTTGAAAAACATGTTCTACCATACATTACAACGGTAAATGTAAGTTTGTACTCACAATATTGAGAGATTTACCATGTTATTTTAAGACCACAAACTTTCTATAAGTTTTCATGTTATCTACAGGTATAGAATTATTTTTTTGTATTTTTCACAAAATTATAGGCTCAGTAGTTTCCGAGATAAGGGGGGGAAGGACATAGGCTACTTTTTGTCTCAAAAATAACCCTACAGGGGGGTGATATAGGGGATGAAAGTTTGTATGGGAAACCCAGCATTTCTTTAGTTAGGGACATAGACGTATAAAAAAAGGAGGACTCCGCGCCACGCAATCGATTGTGAAGCACCGTACCGATCTATGTGTGCGTGATTTTTTTATACGTCTATGGTTAGGGATGAAAGTTTGTAAGGGAAACCCAGCAATTCTTAAGTTAGGGCTATGAAAATTAAAATTTATGCGTTTGGTAGGAAATAAAGAAATGTGCGGTCCAGCGTTTTTGAAAAATCATCCCCTAAGGGGGTAATGAAGGGCATGATTTAAATATTCACAAAACTGCACGGATAGCGCTAAAATTTGGCAAGATAGATGGCATTCTGGGGAAGGACATAGCCTACTTTTTGTCTTAAAAAATAATCCTACACGGGGTTAAAGTTTTATGAGAAACCCAGCATTTCTTAAGTTGGGGATACTTCATGACTGTGATGAAAGTTATGAAAATGTTGGTCTAAAGTAAAAAAATTGGGTTCGGTGAATTATGACAACAATTTTCAACAGTAAATTAAAAATCTAAAAGGTGACTTAATGGTTCTTAGATAGGCCTTAAAAATGCGTCAGACTCTAAGCTTTCATAATTATTAAAAAAAGTGGTACTTAAAGGGGCTACTTTGGCTAAAATCGGGCTTCAAAGACAGCGAGGTGGAAAATTCATAAAACTAGCCATGATCAGATTAAAAAATATTTTATGGTTAATTAGTTTGTTAACTAACCAAAAATAACTGCAATAAAGCTAAGATTTTTAAAACTTCAACTAAAAAATAAATTAACCACCAAATGGTTTATTTATTTTTTAGTTAAAAAAATGTGGTCATTTTCTAACGACAACAATATTGTATTTTGTTTATTAAAACCACAAAATAAGTAAAGATAAAACAGCTGAACTCGTTGGGCCGCAGGTGTGGCGCGCGCCGGGCTACCGCGGCAGCGTGGGCTTCATCTCGTCCATGACGGAGCACTTCTGCGCCTCCTGCAACCGCCTGCGCCTCACCGCCGACGGCAACCTCAAGGTGAGCGCGACCTGTACTACACATGAGCCTGTTGTCAACTCGTCGCGCCCTGACAGTGAGAGCTGGCAGCGTGGATCGCACGTCATTTTATAACAAACTAGCTTTTGCCCGCGGCTTCGCCCGCGTGGATGTCGGAAAATATAAGGTTTTAGAACAACTTTATTTCTCATAAGAATTGCATACATAATTCACTTACTGAGAAACAATGTCTAAAACTAAGATTATTAATTAGAGCGCACAGATGTACGTATATAAAATAACAAAAACAAAATAGCAAAGAAAAAAAAAACAAAAATCAGGGTAAACAGATAAGTACATAACATAAACTCGATCGTCAACCAAACACAACATAGATGCATGAATGTAATTTTTACTAGATGCGGCATTGATGGCGTATTAGCATGTTTGTTATTAGAAGATTATTTTATTTTTAGTTTATTGTTTTTACTAAAACAATAAACTAAAAATTAAAACATTTTGAGTATTGGATTTTATTTGTTTTTGTTTAATTTAAAATAATTAGTAGTATTTTTGATTTAGAGGTTTAGAGTTAATCTTTATAATGTGTGTATTTTATTTATGATATACATTTAAATTCCAGTTTTTTTTTTTCCTTATTTGTATGTATTAATTGTGTGAGTTTTTAGTAGCTTTTTGAACCTGGCATAAATTTGTTTTTTTTTTATTGCTGATGGTAACTTATTACAAATATGCCACAGGAACAAAAATATTGAGATATAGCTTCTGCCCGCTACTTCGTCCGCGTAAAATTTCTTGTTCCCCCGACCCACCGCGTCGCATCGCATTGTCTGCCCGCGCTGTTACTTCGTTTTCGCTTAGCGTTCCTTGTGACTTTTTTTCTTTTTGCTCGGCACCTAAGTGTAGGACTCGTGTGATGTTAAATATGCCTATAGCCTTCCTTAACAATTGGGCTATGAAATGCAAAAATAACTATTAAAGTCCGACTAGCAGTTCCAGAGATTAGCGCGTTCAAACAAACAAAAAAGTGTGTGTGTCAGCACCGACGCAGGACTGGAGTTTACTCCTGTTTTTAGTGCCGTTCCGAGTTTCCGACTTTCTATTTTTCAGTCATTTCTGTCGGCCTGGGTTTCTTCAATGAATCAGTGCTGTACAAAAAGCAACTTCAAGGTGTAAAAGCACTCGTCCCCCATTACCCTCCCTATAATACCCCTCTAACGCCTATTCTCCCTCCAACCCAAAAATTCATGGTCTTCCTTTCATTTGTGACACTATGTGATTCAGCAAAAAATAATCCTTATGATGAAGCCTTTCGATCGGTATGATAAAGCTACAGGGTGATTATTTTTCTCATGTAACGGGTTCGATTTCCGGTTCAACCATGTAATTATTTAAATATCTATGAATGCAGTTTAAATTGTTTTTAAATTCAAATGTCTTCTTTCAGTAAAATGTTCCATCTGCAATATTCAAGGTACTTTCCCTCCATGTGGCATATCCGTGGGACGCCCTGTATACAGGGTGTTCGGCGCATGGACCGACACAATTTTTTGTGACACTTAGGACATGGGTCTTTGGGTGAAACCTAGCAAATGACCCCCCCCCCCCCCCTCCCCCAAAAAATAGTGTCGGTCCATGCGCCGAACAGCCTGTATAGATAAGATTAGTTTAGTTGTGTTTTGGAGCGTCTTGACTAGCATTACGTTAGGGCAGTCGGCTGCTGAGTGCCGCAGCGTCGGGGAGACGGGTCGCGGTCTAGGGAACATTCCAGGTACTATACTTAACAGTTTTATTTTTTATTTTCAATGTACCTATATGCAAGTTTAATCTATAAGTGTTGCCAGACTATTTACTGTTTGTTAAGATATTACCAGTCGGTTTAAACTTTAAAATTGAAGGCAACTAGTAATTTCAATTTTAAAAAGTTGAAATATACTATTAATAGGTACTTACTACTATTTTTAGGGTTCCGTACCTCAAAAGGAAAAAACGGAACCCTTATAGGATCACTTGTTTGTCCGTCTGTCTGTCTGTCAGTCTGTCAAGACCGTTTTTCTCAGGAACGCGTGGAGGTATCAAGTTGAAATTAATATCAAATACGTAGATCTGTGGTCTTATATAAAGTACCATATGTGTTAATCCAGGGTGTCAGCTACTCTCTCACCAAATTTCATAAAAGTCGGTCGAGCCGTTTGAGTTTGAAAGAGAAGCAAATATATTTGAATTCCTTGCTTATCCCACGGGAACACTACATTTTTTCGGGATATAAAGTAATATATGTGTTAATCCAAAGTGTCAGCTACTTTCACACCAAATTTCATCGAAATCGGTCGAGCCGTTTGAGTTTGAAAGAGTAGCATAATATGTATTTGAATTCCTTGCTCTTCCCACGGGAGCACTACATTTTTTGGGGATAAAAAGTAGCCTATGTGTTAATCCAGGGTATAAGTCTGTCTACATACCAAATTTCATTCAAATCGGTAAAGCCGTTTGAGCGAGCGTGAAGAAGTAACAAACATACACACACACACACTCACAAACTTTCGCCATTAGTGTGATTATCTTTTCCATCATCTTGTGTCTCATCATGTGGAGGTTTTTCATAAAGAGAAGTATAGAAAGCCGTTCCACATTCTATTATACCTTTTCTATCTTTGGTTTCGCCCTTTTCACTGTTCAAACTTTGTATCCAATTTTTGTGAGTGGATGGTTCTTTAAAGGCTCTTTTGGAACTTCGGAAAGTAAACATATTTTTTTCTATAATTGTTCTTCTATGGTTAGCGTAATCTGTTTTGATTGATCTGTTGGTTTCTTGAACAATATCTTTAGTTCCTCTCTCATTTCTTTGGACTTGTTTTTCGTGAACATAAGTTCAGTTCTTCTACAGATTAAATTCTGTGTGTGTTCGCTAATGATCTTTTCTTTTTTTTTATCGTTTTCATCCATTTTTAGGCTTTTTGTGATTGCTTCTTCCAGTTTGTCGCTGAAGGATTGTACAGTTTTATTTTTCTCTAGAAATTCTTGTAGTCTAGGTAAGTTCTTTTTTAGATTTTGTATGTAGTTGTTTTTCTCATGTGAAGACTTCAATTTGTTGGGCATGGTTTTGAATGTTCCTCGGTTGATTATAGGTTTTTGAGTTTTTAAAGAACATCTTAGCATCCTATGGTCTGACGGGAAGCACATTTTGTTCAGGACTTCTACATTTGTTACATATTTTGGGTTGGGGCTCAATATAAAGTCTATTTCATTTTTTGTTTTATGGTCTGGTGCTAACCATGTCCATTTTCTGGAACTTTTCTTCTTGAAATATGTGTTCATTACTGCCAGCTTGTTCTCCTGTGCGTATTGTATTAGACGTTCACCTCTGTCGTTCCGTATGCCGTAACCATATTTGCCCATTATAAGATTTTCGTGAGGTTTAGGTTGTCCAATTTTAGCATTGAAATCTCCGATGATTAACCTGTTTTTTATCAGCTAGTTCTTGCGCTCTTGTTAAGTCGTTGTAGAATTTTGTGATTTCTTCTTTACTTGAACTCTCAGTGGGAGAATATACTTGAATCAGCGATAGTGGTCCTTCCTTGAAGTTCAGTTTTAGCAGAGCCACTGTCTCCGATATACCCAAAAAGCTTAATATGTTGCCCTTCAGTGATTTCTTTATGAGGAAGCCTTGAAGTCCCTGTGTCTCTCCTATATAACAAAATATGTATTCTTTATGTTCTTCAATGGTATATCCTATCTTTTTAACTTTTGCGAGTCCTATGATATTCCATTTTATTTTATATATTGCATTATTTAGTTCTAAAGTTCTTTCTTTTGTTGATAGGGATCTCACATTGTATGTGCATATCATAAGGCCTTGTTCTCTTCTTGACTTTAAACTATTGCTAAGGTTGTGTTTACTAAAATCATTCTGTTTATTTTTATTTGATGGAGGGTAGTGGTCATCTTGCGGCATGGTGACCAGCTGGCCTGGGGTGCTTTTTTTAGAGGTTGGTTTAAATAATGTTCTGGTATTTGTTTTGGTTATGTTCCGGGTGTAACACGTACCTATACTAAAAGATAAATAATTATTAAAAAATTAAAAATAAATTATTTTTACAATGGTAAAGATTTCATAAAAATAGCTAGGCTATAAATTATATTTATATTATGCATATTAGCCGAGCTATCCAAATTTTTGCCTAGCATGTAAAAGAAATACCTCTTAAAACATAGTTATTTGCATGCGCTGCCTAAACAGTTGTTTAAAATTGAAAACAATGTATGGCACAACCCTAACCTGTTGTAACATACTATCGATCGGAATTTGAATCATTTTGAAGCAGATTGCTAATCCATTGCTTCGTATGTTCGAAAAATTTGTCTTCTCAACACCGTAAATAACGCAATGAACGTTGTTGAAGTTGGACTGTCCAAATGAAACCGATTCTGATTGATAAGTGTGCAACTAGGGAGCTGCTCCGTCTTCAATAACTGTACAAAAAAGTCCGCGGCAAAACAATAAAAGAAGTATAAAAGATAGAAATATGGTTTTTATCTTTTATATTTCTTTTATTGTTTTAAAAAACTTTTTACAAAAAAAAAAATAATAACCGACTTCCTTAAAAACACTACAAAGTGAAAAATAAATTTAATTTCAGAAGTCGGTGTCTTTGATTTTTTGTTTACTTTCGTTTCGTTTAGCCACCGACTTCCGAAATTAAATTTATTTTTCACTTTGTAGTGTTTTTATGGAAGTCGGTTATTTTTTTTTTTTTTTTTTGTAAAAAGTTTTTTTTTTCACTTTTTAGTGGTGCTTACCCCACACAAATCTGAATACCACTCTGCAATATAAATTAGAGGAGCATCATCCACATAGACTAAATGGGAAAAATACGTATTAAAATTATTTAAGCTAATTCAAAAGCCACTCATCAGAACTTGAAGATATTTTTATGCGACCATCTCAGGAGTATACCATTTCAAATAAAAACTTTGCAAAAAGGCAACTACGTCGCGCTCGTGTCAGAAGTTTGGTAGGCGCAGTTTTAGCTGACGGAGATAACGAGGCTATGAAATCTGCCTTCTGACAAACAAGGCCACACATAACGTACAACTCAAGTATAGGTACTTGAGCGCAATTTGAAGCGGCATATAGTTACCATTAAATCATCTATAGCCAGAGTGCACCTCGTGACAATTCAAATAAGCCCAAACACGGATAGGATGCAGTGTTTTATTACTGAGTTCCGATGCCTACCTTCCGGCTTCTTCATCAGATCGGTTCGATGGTACCATTTTCATCAGAACCATTTATTTAAAGCTTCGTCATAGTCGCTTAACTATTTTAATCGAGATATCTTATCGCCACCCGTGAAATACTTATCATCGTTGAGGAGTTCCCGTGGCCGTCTGTGGTCTTCTTCATCAGTTCCACTTTACCAGATGATACGTTTTGAATGCAAACGCTTGATTTGTTGATGAAAATACCAAAATTGCTATATGTATGCCTGTGATATTTGAGGAGTTCCCTCGATTCCTCATGGATCCCATCATCAGAACTGGATTTTGATAAAAATGGGACCAATCTGGAAGTATACCCTTTCAAATACAAAAAGAATTTTCCGAATCGGTTCATAAATGACGGAGTACTGAAGTAACAAACATTAAAAAAAAAAATACAACCGAATTGATAACCTTCTCCTTTTTTGAAGTACCGGTTAAAAAAGTATTTTGTCAACATACTTACGTTTGGATGATTATTACAACAAAATATTAATCCTTATCAAAATAAATTATTTTATGATCACAAAGACATCTTTTATATAGATAAGATTTGGTCTTTACAGCATGTCAATTGGTCACATAGTTGCGGAGATAATATAAAATTACTAAAACGCAAAATAACTGTCATTCACACCGCTCGAGCACAGACCATGCTTAGTGCGGATGTTTTATCCATTTACCCATAGATGGCGTTGTGCAAATACGTAATTTTTCTGAATTGTGAGATTTTCCGCGGATTGATGACTCGACTCGATTTATTATTTCATTATTGTCGGTGGACGTTATAATATTTATAACAATATCGAGAACGGGTGTTATCGCGATATTCCTTTTTACGAGGTAAACAGGTTACATTTCTAGCGACCTTCAGCTGTGGCTGTGGCGCTTTAGTTAATCTTTTATTAACTTGAGAGCGACACAATATACCCGTCTGGCGCCGTGTTAATAAATCCGTATGAGGTGTTAAAAATAGTTTATTACAACTCTTATAAAATGACGTAAACTTGTTGCCTTCAACAAGTTTAAACCAGTCTGGTAATATCTTAACAAACAGTAAATAGTCTGGCAACACTGATAGATGATTGTTTACTTTACATAAACATTGAAAATAAAAAAATAAAACTGTTATAGTACCTGGAATGTTCCCTAGACCGCGACCCGCCCTCCTCCCGGACGCTGCGGCACTCAGCAGCCGACTGCCATAACGTAATGGAGTCAAGCCGCGCCACAACACAACTATAGCCGTGCGCGTTAACAAGGCACCGGGCTCGAATGAGTTACGTATACAGGGTGACTGGTATTAGTGACCGATACCTACACTGATTGTGCTCGTGATAACAAACAACTTGCTATGGGACCTATAGTATCTATTTATTACACTCCATCACTTACTACATTTACTTACACTTTTCATTCAGTATTATTACATTTTGTAAATCGGTCTAAACCGATTCTTTTTCTTTATATTTTTCTTTGTTATGACACTTACGTCAGGCTGTCATGCTGTAATTACTTTTCTTCTATCTGGCTTTCTCTCGTAGAGTTTCTTACTGGCTTAGAGTATGAACTTTCCTTTTGATTTATATAATTTAAATTCTTTTTATCAATATGTTAGGTCAAATATTGTATTTTTATAGATAATTTTGATTTATTATTGAATAACTATCTTAAATTACTTTTATAAAATGAATCCATACGCGCTCAGAATTCATCGAAGAGGTTTTACAACGTATGATTCTGGCCATTTCAAGCACTGACTATTGGCATTTGGCATTCTGATGACGGAAAACTTCAAATGTAGAAAGAATCTAAAATTGGAAGATGGCTGAGAAGATGGATTTTGAAAACGCTGATGAAAATGATTGGAATACTCGGAGACGGAGGCAGTTCTGCCATAGATAATACACTATATAAAGTAATATAGATGGGCCACTGAGGTTTTCGTTTTGTAAAAAGCAAGTTCTCTGACTGAGAGATGGCGCTGCATGTCTCAATGGTTCATTCGCTTGCTCACTAGATGGCGCTTTTCGGAGTTTTTGTTTCTAGTATTAAATCCCTAAACATTGTATTGAAGAATGATTATGTTATTTTATTTGTGGAATAAATTAATTCTTATGTGTATTAAATAAGACTATGTTGTCAAATTCATATTCTAGAGGAAATGTAGAATTCGAAACGTACACATAAGAATTTACTTATTTCACAAAATAAATAATATAAACATTCTTTAAAATCCTAAATTAGAAATGCCATCATCAAGAGACATACCAATAAATGAAACGGAATAAAATGATAGATAGAAATGAAATGATATTTATTTAAGAAAACAAGCACAGTCATATGTTGTAAAAGAGCACAAAACAGAACACCAGAATACACGAACACACGACACAGAAACAACGAACGAAACTGTAGGCAATAGGTACAATTAATTCATGAAGTGTATTAACAAAAATAATAGTGACGATTTAAAATCAAAATGAAATGGAATAAATAATAATTCCTAAAATATTGTTCTAAGGAATATCAAATTTGAACGTAACCATAGAAACGAAACAAGAAATGTTTTCAAAAGTCAACAGTACTGACTGTTTCTATGTCATCATTTACGTCTAGTTTCATTTGTGGAAAAGGTGTTATATATTTTGCTACTATATTTAATAAATTTATTTCTAATAGTAAAATAATCAATAATGCTTATTTATTATTATTAAATCTGTATAGTAGCTATACTTTTGTTGTAGAAATTAAGATAGGTAAAAGTAGCTCTATCTATCTGCTAAAATGTAAAACTATGGCCAAAGTTTCCGTTCCTTTTCCTTCAGATGGCAGCATTGTCTATGAATATTTTGTTTGAAGCCAATGTATGGAAGTTTCACCCCCCTGAGTTCTGCTCTGGAAGCTATAAAACTAACATCTCCTTCGCTAAAAATTAATTTACGTCCGGGAAAACTTATACTTGCGATTTGTGTTATACCCAACAGCGGCCAAGCCCCAAAGGAGGGTTATAGAAAATAACCATTTAATTTAACGGAGCGACTCAATTCCAATTCTTCATCTTCCATGCTATCCGTGCGTGTTTGCCTAACCTGGCCTGACTCAAATTTCTACTTCAAGCTAACCTCTATCTTCCTAACTATCTGTGCGTTTTAGGTAGGGTGTGTTTTTAAAACCGGTCTGTATTTTTTATCTTTTAGTTTTAAATATATTGTTCAAATCTAATTCCTTAGCCCCTTTTATTTCATTAGGCTAGTAGATTTGTTACAGACCTAACCTGAAATCGGGAAAAAAAATCAGCTGCTCCCTACATTTTGAAGAGTTATGCGAACATTAATGTATGGCGCAGGATGGGGGCAGCTTTTTTTTCGCGATTTCAGGTTTGGTCCCATAGTAAAAGTTGTTTGTTATCACGAGCACAATCATGTGTTTAGGTATCGGTCACTAATTACCAGTCACCCTGTATAGAACTGAGTGCAAAACATTTTTGAGTTTTATTTTAGTTATTTGAATACCAACATTTAATTTGCGCTGAGTAGTTTCTCATAACATACTACTTTACGATGCTATAAACGTGACAAAACATATTGTTTAGACACAATTTTGTTTTCGAGCCAGGTGCCATGTGTATGCGTTTTGTGGGGACTGTCTTACTGTAATTTTGACGTTCAAAAAGTGCTGATTCTCAGCCTAATTTGAATAAAGGACTTTTGATTTTTTGATTTTGATTTTTTATGCGCTCGGGGTATAAAGTAATCTTATTTGTTATAAAATGACGTGCGATCCACGCTGCCAGCTCGCGGTGTACATTTCGTTGTGGGCCTCCCGCGTCACCGGCTCTGCTGTGGCTCCTTGCGGCCAGTTCTGATAGTAATGACGGCGCTGCAGGTGTGCCTGTTCGGCGCGGCGGAGGTGTCGCTGCGCGAGCGCCTGCGCGCCGGCGACTCGGACGCGCTGCTGCTGCAGCTGGTGCGCGCCGCGCTCGCCAACAAGAAGGCGCGCCACGCAGGTACCGAGCCGCACAATTCTACATCGGCTACACTCATTTTGGGTAACATTGTACACACGGGCTACATGTATACACTTCCAATATAAGCTGATCTCGCATTGTAATATACATATAAATTACATTCTTAAATATTATAAGTAATGTGAAAAATATAAAAAAAATAGCCTACCGGTATCGGGAACAGGGCTACCGGCGGTCAGGGCTCCAGAGAGAGGAACCTCCTAACAATGCGCGCCGTGTCCAGAAGCCCCGCTTTCTGAATCAAGCCCTTGATCCAGCTGCCCAACGAGAGCCTCCTCAGGTGTCGGTCGCGGCTCAGGCGATCAAGCCATCGACTGTCACGACTTTACTGACATCCTACCTTCATTCCTTTTTCTACATTTTTAAAATCTAAAATACGCCATTATACGAAATGCCTTAAAACTACCATTACAGGAGTTATCCTAATGCGATAGCTAAGTCACACGCCTAAAATTAAAATGAAATAATGATTATGCTTCAGTGGCACCATTTCATTCTAAACTTAAAACTAACATTTTTATTTACAGCGTTGCCTACAGTACTATCGAAAGCGTTGCGCCTCACCCTTTTAAAACTTTTTCGGTTGCACGTTAAAATCGTAAAATAAATAAATTAAATTAATAAAAAAGTTATGACGTATAAACGTCCTCTTTTATAGTAACCTTGTACAGTGCAAGGCGACCCCAGCCTGACAGAGAGACTACAGTGATCAAGCCGCCTCCTACATCCATGTGCCTCACTCATAAAAGTAACCTTGTTCACTGCAACCCAGGCTGACAGAGAGACTACAGTGATCAAGCCGCCTCCTACATCCATGTGCCTCACTCATAAAAGTAACCTTGTTCACTGCAACCCAGGCTGACAGAGAGACTACAGTGATCAAGCCGCCTCCTACATCCATGTGCCTCACTCATAAAAGTAACCTTGTTCACTGCAACCCAGGCTGACAGAGAGACTACAGTGATCAAGCCGCCTCCTACATCCATGTGCCTCACTCATAAAAGTAACCTTGTTCACTGCAACCCAGGCTGACAGAGAGACTACAGTGATCAAGCCGCCTCCTACATCCATGTGCCTCACTCATAAAAGTAACCTTGTTCACTGCAACCCAGGCTGACAGAGAGACTACAGTGATCAAGCCGCCTCCTACATCCATGTGCCTCACTCATAAAAGTAACCTTGTTCACTGCAACCCAGGCTGACAGAGAGACTACAGTGATCAAGCCGCCTCCTACATCCATGTGCCTCACTCATAAAAGTAACCTTGTTCACTGCAACCCAGGCTGACAGAGAGACTACAGTGATCAAGCCGCCTCCTACATCCATGTGCCTCACTCATAAAAGTAACCTTGTTCACTGCAACCCAGGCTGACAGAGAGACTACAGTGATCAAGCCGCCTCCTACATCCATGTGCCTCACTCATAAAAGTAACCTTGTTCACTGCAACCCAGGCTGACAGAGAGACTACAGTGATCAAGCCGCCTCCTACATCCATGTGCCTCACTCATAAAAGTAACCTTGTTCACTGCAACCCAGGCTGACAGAGAGACTACAGTGATCAAGCCGCCTCCTACATCCATGTGCCTCACTCATAAAAGTAACCTTGTTCACTGCAACCCAGGCTGACAGAGAGACTACAGTGATCAAGCCGCCTCCTACATCCATGTGCCTCACTCATAAAAGTAACCTTGTTCACTGCAACCCAGGCTGACAGAGAGACTACAGTGATCAAGCCGCCTCCTACATCCATGTGCCTCACTCATAAAAGTAACCTTGTTCACTGCAACCCAGGCTGACAAAGAGACTACAGTGATCAAGCCGCCTCCTACATCCATGTGCCTCACTCATAAAAGTATAGCTACTAGAATTTATTCCCAGTTTTTCAATATCAGCACAAATGAACTAGTTACGAGAGACGACGACGACAATGAGAGGCCAGCTTATACTGGAAATGTATAGCTTAAGAGCGCCTTCACACTAGCGTTTGTCCAGCGTAGGCGTTCGATAAACGTATGCGCAACGCAGACGCCGCCTGCGCCGCGTGCAGGCATCGCGTTGTCGCGGCGACTGACGCAAGGGTAAATGCATACGCTGCGTTAGCGCCGCAAGTGCGCGACGCTTTAATTGCATTGCACGAATTGTGTGACGTCTGCGCCGCGTTAGCGCAGCGTCCAATTGACTCCAGAGGAAACGCCGCAACAACGCGACGTCTGCGCCGCGTAGTCGCGGCGTCTGCTCTGCGCATACGTTTATCGAACGCCTACGCTGGAAAAACGCTAGTGTGAAGGCGCTCTTAATGTAGTCGTGTGTACAGAAATAACTTATATGTATGTAGTCGTGTGTACAGAAATAACTTATATGTAGTCGTGTGTACAGAAATAACTTTGTTGTTGTGTACAGAAATAACTTTGTTTTTCAGTTTAATACCTACTTATAGGTGCTATGAAATTCTTATTTTTTTTTTATATTTTTCTTTCATAAAAAGTATTTTTGTCAAAATCTGATACGCATAAAGCTGTCAAGTTACTGAATCGAATTAAGTCGAACTATAAGCACAAATTAATACAGATGGGACACTCCACAAAATCATTTTAATAAAAACTCTTAATAACGCCTCTTGCTACGACACAATAAAGTGCAATTCAGGTCGCACAACGCTTATTACCTACAGTTTTATTCAACTACAAGTTGCCTCTCTTTCTATCGCGTAACTCTTATACCTTCTGACCTACTGAATTGGCCCCGTGAGAGGGGCCGCCGCGTACTTGTATTCATACCTAAACTGCGGAGTGTCCCATCTGTATTAATCTGTGCCTAAACACTACACACTAGCACTTGCACTTCGCACTAGCAGAATGCTTTAAATTATTAACTTTCGAGTAGTGTTTGGGTCACCAAGATACAGGCTGTGCCTAGTTTGGGACCCGCTGTTAATTTTTTTTAATGTAGAATTTCTGTTGGTAGGATTTCATGCATGGTCATTTATTGTATGTTTGTGAACTATGTGTAAGGATAATAAATGAATTTGAAACGTACACACCACAACACAAAATAAAAACCCCAGCATAATATTACTTTTCATGACATACGACATAGTCGGAGGATCACGTCACGTGTTGGCAGAAAGGTGCCTCAGGAGGCTACCTGTGTAGTGTGTGGCAGGCGCCAGGTGCTGGCGAGTGGCAGGCAGGTCACCTGTCGGCGTCGATACCTGTGTAGTGTGTGTGGCAGGCGCCAGGTGCTGGCGAGTGGCAGGCAGGTCACCTGTCGGCGTCGATACCTGTGTAGTGTGTGTGGCAGGCGCCAGGTGCTGGCGAGTGGCAGGCAGGTCACCTGTCGGCGTCGATACCTGTGTAGTATGTGTGGCAGGCGCCAGGTGCTGGCGAGTGGCAGGCAGGTCACCTGTCGGCGTCGATACCTGTGTAGTGTGTGTGGCAGGCGCCAGGTGCTGGCGAGTGGCAGGCAGGTCACCTGTCGGCGTCGATACCTGTGTAGTATGTGTGGCAGGCGCCAGGTGCTGGCGTGTGGCAGGCAGGTCACCTGTCGGCGTCGATACCTGTGTAGTATGTGTGGCAGGCGCCAGGTGCTGGCGAGTGGCAGGCAGGTCACCTGTCGGCGTCGATACCTGTGTAGTGTGTGTGGCAGGCGCCAGCTGCTGGCGTGTGGCAGGCAGGTCACCTGTCGGCGTCGATACCTGTGTAGTATGTGTGGCAGGCGCCAGGTGCTGGCGTGTGGCAGGCAGGTCACCTGTCGGCGTCGATACCTGTGTAGTGTGTGTGGCAGGCGCCAGCTGCTGGCGTGTGGCAGGCAGGTCACCTGTCGGCGTCGATACCTGTGTAGGATGTGTGGCAGGCGCCAGGTGCTGGCGTGTGGCAGGCAGGTCACCTGTCGGCGTCGATACCTGTGTAGTATGTGTGGCAGGCGCCAGGTGCTGGCGTGTGGCAGGCAGGTCACCTGTCGGCGTCGATACCTGTGTAGTATGTGTGGCAGGCGCCAGGTGCTGGCGTGTGGCAGGCAGGTCACCTGTCGGCGCCGATACCTGTGTAGTATGTGTGGCAGGCGCCAGCTGCTGGCGTGTGGCAGGCAGGTCACCTGTCGGCGTCGATACCTGTGTAGTATGTGTGGCAGGCGCCAGGTGCTGGCGTGTGGCAGGCAGGTCACCTGTCGGCGTCGATACCTGTGTAGTATGTGTGGCAGGCGCCAGGTGCTGGCGTGTGGCAGGCAGGTCACCTGTCGGCGTCGATACCTGTGTAGTATGTGTGGCAGGCGCCAGGTGCTGGCGTGTGGCAGGCAGGTCACCTGTCGGCGTCGATACCTGTGTAGTATGTGTGGCAGGCGCCAGGTGCTGGCGTGTGGCAGGCAGGTCACCTGTCGGCGTCGATACCTGTGTAGTATGTGTGGCAGGCGCCAGGTGCTGGCGTGTGGCAGGCAGGTCACCTGTCGGCGTCGATACCTGTGTAGTATGTGTGGCAGGCGCCAGGTGCTGGCGTGTGGCAGGCAGGTCACCTGTCGGCGTCGATACCTGTGTAGTATGTGTGGCAGGCGCCAGGTGCTGGCTTGTGGCAGGCAGGTCACCTGTCGGCGTCGATACCTGTGTAGTATGTGTGGCAGGCGCCAGGTGCTGGCGTGTGGCAGGCAGGTCACCTGTCGGCGTCGATACCTGTGTAGTATGTGTGGCAGGCGCCAGGTGCTGGCGTGTGGCAGGCAGGTCACCTGTCGGCGTCGATACCTGTGTAGTATGTGTGGCAGGCGCCAGGTGCCGGCGTGTGGCAGGCAGGTCACCTGTCGGCGTCGATACCTGTGTAGTATGTGTGGCAGGCGCCAGGTGCTGGCGTGTGGCAGGCAGGTCACCTGTCGGCGTCGATACCTGTGTAGTATGTGTGGCAGGCGCCAGGTGCTGGCGTGTGGCAGGCAGGTCACCTGTCGGCGTCGATACCTGTGTAGTATGTGTGGCAGGCGCCAGGTGCTGGCGTGTGGCAGGCAGGTCACCTGTCGGCGTCGATACCTGTGTAGTATGTGTGGCAGGCGCCAGGTGCTGGCGTGTGGCAGGCAGGTCACCTGTCGGCGTCGATACCTGTGTAGTATGTGTGGCAGGCGCCAGGTGCTGGCGTGTGGCAGGCAGGTCACCTGTCGGCGTCGATACCTGTGTAGTATGTGTGGCAGGCGCCAGCTGCTGGCGTGTGGCAGGCAGGTCACCTGTCGGCGTCGATACCTGTGTAGTATGTGTGGCAGGCGCCAGCTGCTGGCGTGTGGCAGGCAGGTCACCTGTCGGCGTCGATACCTGTGTAGTATGTGTGGCAGGTGCCAGCTGCTGGCGTGTGGCAGGCAGGTCACCTGTCGGCGTCGATACCTGTGTAGTATGTGTGGCAGGCGCCAGGTGCTGGCGTGTGGCAGGCAGGTCACCTGTCGGCGTCGATACCTGTGTAGTATGTGTGGCAGGCGCCAGGTGCTGGCGTGTGGCAGGCAGGTCACCTGTCGGCGTCGATACCTGTGTAGTATGTGTGGCAGGCGCAAGCTGCTGGCGTGTGGCAGGCAGGTCACCTGTCGGCGTCGATACCTGTGTAGTATGTGTGGCAGGCGCCAGCTGCTGGCGTGTGGCAGGCAGGTCACCTGTCGGCGTCGATACCTGTGTAGTATGTGTGGCAGGCGCCAGGTGCTGGCGTGTGGCAGGCAGGTCACCTGTCGGCGTCGATACCTGTGTAGTATGTGTGGCAGGCGCCAGGTGCTGGCGTGTGGCAGGCAGGTCACCTGTCGGCGTCGATACCTGTGTAGTATGTGTGGCAGGCGCCAGGTGCTGGCGTGTGGCAGGCAGGTCACCTGTCGGCGTCGATACCTGTGTAGTATGTGTGGCAGGCGCCAGGTGCTGGCGTGTGGCAGGCAGGTCACCTGTCGGCGTCGATACCTGTGTAGTATGTGTGGCAGGCGCCAGCTGCTGGCGTGTGGCAGGCAGGTCACCTGTCGGCGTCGATACCTGTGTAGTATGTGTGGCAGGCGCCAGCTGCTGGCGTGTGGCAGGCAGGTCACCTGTCGGCGTCGATACCTGTGTAGTATGTGTGGCAGGCGCCAGGTGCTGGCGTGTGGCAGGCAGGTCACCTGTCGGCGTCGATACCTGTGTAGTATGTGTGGCAGGCGCCAGCTGCTGGCGTGTGGCAGGCAGGTCACCTGTCGGCGTCGATACCTGTGTAGTATGTGTGGCAGGCGCCAGCTGCTGGCGTGTGGAAGGCAGGTCACCTGTCGGCGTCGATACCTGTGTAGTGTGTGGCAGGCGCCAGGTGCTGGCGTGTGGCAGGCAGGTCACCTGTCGGCGTCGATACCTGTGTAGTGTGTGTGGCAGGCGCCAGGTGCTGGCGTGTGGCAGGCAGGTCACCTGTCGGCGTCGATACCTGTGTAGTGTGTGGCGGGCGCCAGGTGCTGGCGTGTGGCAGGCAGGTCACCTGTCGGCGTCGATACCTGTGTAGTGTGTGGCAGGCGCCAGGTGCTGGCGTGTGGCAGGCAGGTCACCTGTCGGCGTCGATACCTGTGTAGTATGTGTGGCAGGCGCCAGGTGCTGGCGTGTGGCAGGCAGGTCACCTGTCGGCGTCGATACCTGTGTAGTATGTGTGGCAGGCGCCAGGTGCTGGCGTGTGGCAGGCAGGTCACCTGTCGGCGTCGATACCTGTGTAGTATGTGTGGCAGGCGCCAGCTGCTGGCGTGTGGCAGGCAGGTCACCTGTCGGCGTCGATACCTGTGTAGTATGTGTGGCAGGCGCCAGCTGCTGGCGTGTGGCAGGCAGGTCACCTGTCGGCGTCGATACCTGTGTAGTATGTGTGGCAGGCGCCAGGTGCTGGCGTGTGGCAGGCAGGTCACCTGTCGGCGTCGATACCTGTGTAGTATGTGTGGCAGGCGCCAGGTGCTGGCGTGTGGCAGGCAGGTCACCTGTCGGCGTCGATACCTGTGTAGTATGTGTGGCAGGCGCCAGGTGCTGGCGTGTGGCAGGCAGGTCACATGTCGGCGTCGATACCTGTGTAGTATGTGTGGCAGGCGCCAGCTGCTGGCGTGTGGCAGGCAGGTCACCTGTCGGCGTCGATACCTGTGTAGTATGTGTGGCAGGCGCCAGCTGCTGGCGTGTGGCAGGCAGGTCACCTGTCGGCGTCGATACCTGTGTAGTATGTGTGGCAGGCGCCAGGTGCTGGCGTGTGGCAGGCAGGTCACCTGTCGGCGTCGATACCTGTGTAGTATGTGTGGCAGGCGCCAGCTGCTGGCGTGTGGCAGGCAGGTCACCTGTCGGCGTCGATACCTGTGTAGTATGTGTGGCAGGCGCCAGCTGCTGGCGTGTGGCAGGCAGGTCACCTGTCGGCGTCGATACCTGTGTAGTATGTGTGGCAGGCGCCAGGTGCTGGCGTGTGGCAGGCAGGTCACCTGTCGGCGTCGATACCTGTGTAGTATGTGTGGCAGGCGCCAGGTGCTGGCGTGTGGCAGGCAGGTCACCTGTCGGCGTCGATACCTGTGTAGTGTGTGTGGCAGGCGCCAGGTGCTGGCGTGTGGCAGGCAGGTCACCTGTCGGCGTCGATACCTGTGTAGTGTGTGGCAGGCGCCAGGTGCTGGCGTGTGGCAGGCAGGTCACCTGTCGGCGTCGATACCTGTGTAGTATGTGTGGCAGGCGCCAGGTGCTGGCGTGTGGCAGGCAGGTCACCTGTCGGCGTCGATACGCGCTAGGCGCCGGTAGCCAGCTCGCCGAGCTCCTCGTTCGACATGTATTTTTAGGCATGGAGAATCTGGCCACCATGGAGAACCGACCGATGATCCTCATCGGCGGCTAGCGCTCCCCGCGCCCGGCCCCGCGCCTCCTAGTGATGTGGACACGTTCACAGCGCGGAGCTCGGCGACGCCGCGCCTGCCGCTGTGGGCGCCGGCGGGGCTGGCGGGCCGCGCGAGCCGCGCCGGCGCGCGCGCCTACAGCTCGCGGCCGCCGCCCGAGGACGACGAGGAGGCCGCCGGGCCGTTCTCGCACCTGGACGCTGCGGGCCGCGCGCGCATGGTGGACGTGGGCGGCAAGCCGGCCACGGCGCGCGCCGCCGCCGCCGAGTGCGCGCTGCTGGTGAGCGGCCGCCTGCTGCGCCTGCTGCGCGACGCGCGCCTGCCCAAGGGCGACGCGCTCACCGTGGCGCAGCTGGCGGGCGCCATGGGCGCCAAGCGCACGGCCGAGCTCATCCCGCTGTGCCACCCGCTGGCGCTGGACGTGGTGCGCGTGAGCGTGCGCCTGCCGGCCGGCGAGTGCGCGGGCGGCGGCGCGCTCACCGTGCGCTGCGAGGCGCGCGCCACGGGCCGCACGGGCGTGGAGATGGAGGCGCTGACGGGCTGCGCGGTGGCGGCGCTGGCGCTGTACGACATGTGCAAGTCGGTGGACCGCGGCATGCGCATCACGGAGCTGCGCGTGCTGCACAAGTCGGGCGGGCGCAGCGACGTGCCGCCGCCGCCGCCGCCGCCGCTGCGCGCGCCCGACCAGTCGCCGCTGGGCGAGGGCGAGACCTACGCGCCCACCAACGTGATGCACTTCTAGCCGAAGCGCCGGCGCGCGCCTCGCTCACTAGGTCTTCAGACGTGCGTGTCCACAGTTAACGTCACGAACTACTCCAGCTCTAGTCGTGGTAGTTTTACATGCTTAGGTATATCTTGTTTTGTATTTTACTTAGATATTACGGACAAATTAGCATGCCTTCCGTTTATTGAATTCGTGATGGTACAACATATGAACCACCCCGCCACGCTGCCCACGTACGTACACTCGGAATTCCGTTTCCGTTTCCGTTTTGGTTGCAGTTCTTCTAGCATCAAAAATTGAGGCATTAAGCGGCGTTCGCACGGACGTGAAAATATTCGCGGCGATTTTTTTTCGCGCACTGGATTTTCAACGCTGTTTAGCGCCGAGAGTTAACAATCCAACAATGTGTTTTTCGATGCGCTGGGATGCACTCTGTTGTTGTTAGGTTGGATTCTCAATGCTCGGCTCAACAACGAGAGTTGAAAATCCAGTGCGCGATAAAATCCCGTCGCGACATTTTTACGTCCGTGCGAACGCCGCTTAATGCCTCAATTTTGGATGCTAGAAGAAGTGCAGCCACTAAGGTACGTCCCACTCATTGACACAGATAGTAAGGACCGGGCACCGGGCCAGCCGCGCGAACAAATGGCACCAGCGCGCGGGCCAACGTGACTCAGTCGGCCGCGGTCCGCGCGCGGAAAAGTTACTCTGTCAAAAAAATGCCAAGCAGCGTTGTAAGGCTGCAAAAATTACGATACTAAGATTAAAAGTAACATGGGATATCGTATCATCAGTAGGTAACCTTATATTACTTTTTTTGCAATTAAATAAACACATCTTTAAAGTGATTACTACCGAAATCCACAATGGCGGCCATTGGCGCGCGCATGGCCGCCATTGTGGATTCATCGCGCACGTAGTTAACGAGGTAATCAGTAGTTCGTATGAGTTATGACTAGAGATCGGATAATCGGATGCATATTAACCTAAAGTTAATATTTCGCTAACAAAGTATGGGAGCGGCTCCTTAGCATTTTTTTTCTTACTATATAATCCCGGGATTCCAGAAAATGTGGGAATGCACAACTAATCGGATTCATGGTATGGAAACGACTTCATAAATAACGTGGTTTTATTTATTTTGAAATACCGGGAAATCGAGATCACATAAATATTCCGTTTGTTACACGTGATCCCCGCGAGAAATACAAAGCTGCCGAATTAAAATGGTTGTCCCTGGAAGGTACCGTCACTATATCGGTGGGGTTGTTTTCATGGGTTTCGAGAATGTTAAAGCCGATAGTGACGTGAAAATGTAAATCCAAGATGGCGGCTGCGAACATTTTCAAATTTTTCGTCATGGGTGTCGTTTTCATGGTTTACGAGGGTTTTAAAGCCGATAGTAATGTTAAAATGTAAATCCAAGATGGCGGCTGCGAACATTATAAAATTTTCGTCATGGGTGTCGTTTTCATGTTTTCGAGGGTGTTAAAGCCGATAGTGATGTTAAAATGTAAATCCAAGATGGCGGCTGCAAAATTTTCTAACTTTTCGTCATGGGTGTCGTTTTCATAGTTTTTGAGAGTTTTAAAGCCGATAGTGGCGTTAAAATGTAAATGCAAGATGGCGGCTGCGAAAATTTTCTAATTTTTCGTCATGGGTGTCGTTTTATTGGTTTTCGAGGGTGTTAAAGCCGATAGTGACACAAAAATGTAAATCCAAGATGGCGGATGCGAATGTTTTTTAATTTTTCGTCATGGGTGTCGTTTTCATGGTTTTTGAGCGTTTTAAAGCCGATAATGGCGTTAAAATGTTAATCCAAGATGGCGGCTGTGAAAATTTTTTAACTTTTCGTCATGGGTGTTGTTTTATTGGTTTTCGAGGGTGTTAAAGCCGATAGTGACACTAAAATGTAAATCCAAGATGGCGACTGCAAAAAATTTCAAACTTTTTGTCATGGGTGCCGTTTTCATGGTTTCCGAGGGTTTAAAGCCGATAGTGGCGTTAAAATGTAAATTCAAGATGGCGCTGCGAAAATTTTAAAAAAAATTGTGATGGGTATCGTTTTCATGGTTTTGGGGGGTATTAAAGCTGATAGTGTCATTAAAATGTAAATCCAAGATGGCGGCTGCGAACATTTCGGTCGGTTTTACAACCCTCGAAAACCATGAAAACGACACCCATGACGAAAAATTTAAAAATGTTCGCAGCCGCCATCTTGTATTTACATTTTAATGTTACTATCGGCTTTATAACCCTCAAAAACCACGAAAACGACACCCATGACGAAAAATTAGAAAATGTTTGCAGCCGCCATCTTGGATATACATTTTAATGTCACTATCAGCTTTAGTACCCCCCAAAACCATGAAAACGACACCCATGACGAAAAATAAAAAAATATTTGCATCCGCCATCTTGGATTTACAATTTAGTGTCACTATCGGCTTTAACACCCTCGAAAACTAATAAAACGACACCCATGACGAAAATTAGAAAATATTTGCAGCCGCCATCTTGGATTTACATTTTAATATCACTATCAGCTTTAACACCCTCGAAAACCAATACAACGACACCCATGACGAAAAAGTAGAAAATGTTCGCAGCCGCCATCTTGGATTTACATTTTAATGTTACTATCAGCTTTAACACCCCCGAAAACCATGAAAACGACACCCATGACGAAAAATTAAAAAATATTCGCATCCGCCATCTTGGATTTACATTTTAGTGTCACTTTCTGCTTTAACACCCTCGAAAACCAATAAAACGACACCCATGACGAAAAATTAGAAAATTTTCGCAGCCGCCATCTTGGATTTACATTTTAATGTCACTATCAGCTGTAACAGCCTCGAAAACCATGAATAGTACCCCTGACGAAAAATTTGAAAATATTTGAAGCCGCCATCTTGGATTTACATTTTCAGCAGCTTTCACTAGGGGACCAACTCTGAAATCACAAAAAAATTACGATGTTTGAAACAAAAGTTCAATACCTACTCGACCAAAATGTATGAACCAGCTGACTTATGTTTCGTGATTTACGGGTTGATCCCATTGTGAAAGTTGCTAATGAGTAGAACACCCTATGAAAATTTAGTGATAAAATGTTACCCTTTCAAAAAATACTTAATTTATCAATTCCGGAATCGCGACATTTTGACGATCGACACAAAAGTGCATTCCTTAATAGCCAAAACCTAAACGTAAGTAAATATACATTCGATTCTATAATCAGAACTATAAATTTGTGAATCCCGGAATCACGGGATTTTTTTAATACAAAAGTACATTCCATATTAGCCAACACCTGAACGCAAGTACCTAACTAAAACTTTCGATTCCAAAATCAGAACTTAAAAATTTTCGTTCTGGAATCCCGGGATTTTGTTTTTTTTTAAGTGCAATCCATATAACATCTGAACTTAAGAAAATTATACATTCGATTCTATAATCAGAAGTCAAAATTGGGCGATACCGGAATTCTGGGATTTTTTAATCCAAAAGCCCACTCCATACTTAGCCGACACCTCAACTTTAGGTTAATATGCATCCGATTATCCGATCTCTAGTTATGACAGATGTCACAGATGGCGCTACTTTTTGCTTGTATGAAGAAGGTTTAGGTGAAATGTTCAGACGGGCGTATCCTTACTTTAGAAATCATTGGTCCCGCTGTGTTATATCGTTAGATGAATGTTGTTTGGAGTTGTAGGTGTCCAATTTTTAGAGAAGACTGAAAAATAAGGATAATGACGATGCACCGTAAAATGTTAGTGTAGCAGACAGAAAGTAAGAGTAGTTCTGAGCTGCCTCATGCGACGGAGCTTGTTAGCGTTCTGTCGCAAGTGACCAAACTGTACATACATTATGTACACTACACTACCTGCATGACGTGAGGCAATAGGTATTTTGGGTCAGACTATGAACCAAAGTTTCGTGAAGTACAAGTAAGATACTGTTCAATTTGTGATAACATTATTGTAAAAACATTGTTATTTTAAAAGGATTTGGTGCTACTAAACTTATACTTAAGAGAAAAAAAAATTAAAATATAAGTAACAGTTTCACTGTTCATAAATGTATACTTTTGTAGTTAAGGGCCCTCGCTCACGGCGACTTTTTGTAGCGATGCTGTCGCGCGTCCGCATCGATACAGTCGCCGTCCGCATCGATACAGTCGCGATGCGGTGCTAGCTGTTTGCCCCTCGCCCACTGGATTCTCCATTCGAAAGTCGCCGTGGGCGAGGGCCCTAAGGTGCAAATCATATTATTGTAGCTATTAATATTGACATGTTATAAAATTGTTTATATTTTTTTATTATATTGTAACATAAATGCAATAAGGATTGTAGTTTCAATATAAACATGAGCCCTTGCCCTTGACTTTTGGTACTACAATCAATACTTACAGTTTTTATTCTGTACAAGCATAGGCGCGCGTGCGAGTCGGAAGTTATCCCACGGGAACATACTACCGAGATAAACATTTCTAAGGGGATTTATTTGATATTGCATCAGATTGCAGAACTGTTTTCTGCTTGATATTTATGCCATGAAAATATCTTGGACAGGCCCACCTAGCCTACTTTGAACAGCCAGACTTGAGTTCTCATGAACCCTTCATAGATACACGTGAGACACAATGGCCTATGACTTTGTTTCAGGGGGTCTACTCCCTAAGTCCGTCCGTCTGACATAACAATCCATCAAAACAAGTGTAAAAGTAAAATTTTTCGGACAGGCAAAAACACATTGGGAGTAGGGCAAATGTCAAATTGTGTTGTCTGTCGTACTTCGTTTGGGCCCTGAACCAATCATTCATCCGTAGGTGATATGGAGTAGGAAACGCCCATAACGAAGGCCGAAAGTACGGGCTTCATGCTTAGGGAGTAGGCTGTAACTGTGGTTTACTGAATCCTAGTACACATTTTTTTGTCCATATAAACAAGGGGTTTATTTATAAATGTTGCTTAGTGAGACGTCTAAACATCAAAAATGTATAGCAACATTTATAAATAAATGTGATGAGGGTGTGTTTACAACACAACAGGTTTCCAGATTAGGGAAGGATAGAAAATATGCTGTAGTGTTATGTCAATTTATATTTGTAGGAAAATAATAACTATGCATGTGTTATTGCTATAATGTGCTCAAGCAGATCATACAATACAAGCAAACAAACAGGTGGAGAGCTTTGTACTTGTACCTATAAATAGTAGTATATTAAAGGAAGTAAGTAGTACATAGACACATACTGTATTAGTGAACAATCAACAAACAGCCACGACACTCCCAGGACTGGGGAGTATTGTAACAATAGATATTGCATCTCATTAGTTGATGCTTGAGTTATATAAATATACAATGCGTTTCAACTAAGAATAGGAAAAAGTCAATGACCTCTAACTGTCAACTGAAGCTAGAAATCTAAGGCTTGCAAAGTTTTGTAGTGTTATCCTTATACATTTTAGTTCTGTTTTTGGAATTTGTTTTTGTTAAAATATGTCACTGACTTTGCAATTGTGTAAACGAGATGCTATTTTGCTAAATTTATTTATTTATTTATTTGTTGACAATATATAAGGCCGCCAGTAACAGTCACAATACCCCCCGTACTAGTTTATACTGTATTACAGTAGGGTATTATTCCTCATTGCTGTGACCCCTAGAGTAACAAACAAGTAAGAATTTATTTTCCTTAGGGGTCTTAATTTCTTAAGACCCCTAAGGAAAATAAATTTAAACAAATGAGAAACTTCACTAATTTTAAACAAATGAAAATCTTCACAATATGGCGCAAGGTCATTCCTATTCTTAGTTGAAACGCATTGTAACTACTTACATCATAAAGTGAAAATATTTACACACACTGCTTTTACAATGTGGAAAAACTTGAAAGCAATCAGTATGGATTAAATAGATGCTAAATAGTTGAATACCTATCCTACATTAACCACTAGCAACCAGAACATTAGACTTTGCAGGCTGCTCCGGGGCTACTTCAGCAGGGGGGCGGTCCACACGCTGCAGGCGGATGTCGTGACACTCTATGTATTCATTAATCTCTCGACCTTTCTTAGAGAGTTGTTCTTCCAATGCTTTGAGAGCTTTAGGCAACTGTTCACTATTATTCTCTAGCTCTGGCAAAACTTCTGCCACCGTGCGTTCAACTAACACACCACCCACCATTCGAAAACATTTACGAGTTTTATCCACTCCTCGCAGAGTTTCAATTACTATTCTGAAACATGAAACAAGTCTTTAAACATCGGCAACAAGAGTACCAGCCGTGACAAATCAATATAGCGTGCAAGATAATCAACAGTGGGGAAACTTACTTATGCTCGTTGAGATCCATTTCTAACTCGGAAATCTTATTTGCGAGTTGTCGCTGTTCACCGCGAAGAGTTTGAAAGCCAGAGAAAATCTCCTCGCTAGATTTCGCTTTAGGGTTTTTGGCAGCTACTTTTTGAGCCATTGTTTCAAGGTTAATTAATACTGTTTATATCTAACTAGTATTCTGCCACAGTGAAACTGCAGTTAAAATAAACGAATTTAGTAAATCTATTGTAAAAAGTTGACCATTTGTCCCATTCGTTTGACAGCTGGCAGGAATTTTAGGTTAGCAAATACACAGACTATATAGAGTATCCTTGTCTGTTGTCTGTGGTGATCAGAGAGGAACCATGAAATCGGCTAAAAAATAGTGCCGTGGAGGGAACTTACAAAGATCAGGTGTTCGTTGTTCGTTTCGACCGCGCGGCCATGGCATTAAAAAAAAAAAAAACTATACCAACATTTTGTAACAATTTGTAAAAGTTGACTCCCAAAACCTCAAATCTGTCAAAGCTATGGTTAAAAAGTTAGAAGGGTTTGAACGTGGCCGCGCCATCGAAACGCGGAGAACCGCGCGGCCACGGAGATCTCAGAAACTAAGCGTTGCACAGACCTGAAATTTTGGTAAATAACTGATTCAATTTGTAAACAATTTGTAAAAATATAGAAAAAAATCCTAGGTTTATATTTCAGGAGCTGTTAGACTAAAACTCCGTGGCCGCGCCATCGAAACGGTGACAAAAACGTGATAGCCGATATCTCGCTGAAAAAGCATCGCAGACGTCTAGAGTTTTTTGTAAAACCCAGATTTGAATTTGTCAAAACTTACAAAAATGCAACAAAAAATCCTAGGTTTATATTTCAAGAGCTGTAAGACTAGAACCTCATGGCCGCGCCATCGAAACGGTGAGAAATACGTTATCACCGATATCTCGCTGATTAAGCATCGCAGAGGTCTGAAGTTTTTTGTAAAACCTAGATTTGAATTTGTCAAAACTTGTAAAAATACAAGAAAAAATCCTAGGTTTATATTTCAGGAGCTGTAAGACTAAAACCCCGTGGCCGCGCCATCGAAACGGTGACAAAAACGTGATAGCCGATATCTCGCTGAAAAAGCATCGCAGACGTCTAGAGTTTTTTGTAAAACCCAGATTTGAATTTGTCAAAACTTACAAAAATGCAACAAAAAATCCTAGGTTTATATTTCAAGAGCTGTAAGACTAGAACCTCATGGCCACGCCATCGAAACGGTGAGAAATACGTTATCACCGATATCTCGCTGAAAAAGCATCGCAGAGGTAAGTTTTTTGTAAAACCTAGGTTTGATTTGTCAAAACTTGTAAAAATACAACAAAAATCCTAGGTTTATATTTCAGGAGCGGCGCCATTGAAACGGTAAAAAACACGTTATCGCCGATATCTCGCTGTTCTTGCAAAAATATTTGCTTGGTAGGTACAGATTTTTTCTTTTCTCCTTTCGCTGGCAAAAATGTACATAAGTAAATCATAAAATAAATTAATTAAAAGCCTGTGGGCAATGAATTTGCGAATAAAAGTTTTGGTAAACGCTTAGAAAGTACGGGTTCGCGGCACTTTGCGGCCTTGCGCTCCTGACTAAAACGCTGGATGTTGCGGCCGTTGCGGGTGAAAAAAATCGACAGTGAAAAATAAATTGATTTTTTATTAATCGATTGTTTGTATTATGTAAATCGATTAATCATTGATTGATTAATCGATTTACATCATCGATCATCGATTTTTTTCATTTTTTTGATTGATTTTAAATCGATTTTTTCCATAATCGATTATTTTTTCACATCCCTACATCTACTAGACGTTGCTATGTTGATTTGATTACAGTCAGAGTGAAGTGTGGAACCAATACCTAACTTGTACTTGGTCATATAAAAAAGTACTCTGTGACTTGGTCCTGTGAATCCAACCAAAACAACAACAATGTATTTTTCTATTGTATTATTCTAAGTATGTTCAACTAAGCTAAAATAATATTATATGGCTAACCTGTATTAATGATTGGAGCGAGAGGCACCAAAATAAAAAGAAGAACCTAAATTAAAAATAAGATAACAAACTTGAAAATTTTAACTAACGAAAAATTAAATATATCAAATAATAAGCCGCTGTTTTTAAGGAAGAATTGAGATGTCTTTATTTCCGGCTTATGCCCGAGATTCAAGTGAAAATAAAACCGGAAATGAAGGTGATTGTTAAAAACCAGTGGTTTTACACAAAATCTGACTTAAGGTAAATACAAATTGACAAGTTTGAGTATTGATTGCGCAGTAGAGGAGCTGTCCAGTGAGTCGTTAGCGTTGGAGGCGCAGCTGCTGGCCAGCGACGACGACGAGGAGCCCGAGAGCGAGGCGGCCGCCGCCTCCGTTAGCTACGAGCTCGGCCTGACCGACCAGCAGGACTACTACCTGGACCGCAAGTTTGATGTTGGTAACTTGCGGGTTTCCACTCTCTACTATCCTGGAAGACCACAGTAAGTGAATTGAAAAAGTTGCAAAATAAATAATATAAACCTACTAAATAGAACACAGGCTTTAAAAACAGATATTTACACATAACAATTGCTTTACCACATTTTTGACAACAACTGTGATATGTTGTCAAAAATGTGGCAAAGCCTTAATCATGAAGACAACCGTCAAAGTCAAATAATTTATTTCAAATCGGCACAATTGTACATGGCATTTTTGAATGTGAAAATTTCCAAAAAAAAAATAGAATTGATTCTAGTCGCGCCTTCCGAGGCGTAGTTTAGTATGGAGAAGAATGGGCAAGTAACTCCGCTGTTACACTCCTACGCTCCACTGTACTTTTTAAGGAAGAAACATGTGATCCTGAAATTCAGCTCACTCCTTCCTATTGCTACAGCCACAATGTACTTAGGAGCAGTGGTGGCCCAGTGGTAACGGTCCCAACTTTCGAGTTGTAGGTTGTGGGTTCGAACCCGGGCAGGCACTTTACTTTGTGTAAATAATTTCATCACCACTGCTCTCAAAACGGTGAAGGAAAACATCGTGAGGAAACCGGCATGTCCTGGAACCAAAATTAAATTATATGGTTATATTTGAAGAATGGATCCTCCACTTGACTGTCTGCTGTTTCGTGACACACAAATGTTGCAAGTCAGTCTAGTCAGTGCAGCGGGCCGAGCCGCTTGATGTGAGCATTGCAAACGCAAGTCAGTGCAGGCCAGGGGTATCAACTTTGTATTGGCCAATGTAGGAGAGGTATCTAGGGCAGAAATATTACATTGCCAACATTAATGTTTTAGGGTTCCCTACCTGAAGGGTACCAAACGGAACACTATTACCATGGGGTCTCAACTCAAACAAATTAGAATTAGTCTGAAGTAAGATTTGAAGAACTTCCGTGTTTAATGTGATTTATCTATCTACACGTATTTTCAACAAAAAAGATAAATTAGGCTCTTTGCAATATATGGCATTTACTCAATTTCTCGTAACTGTAACAAGGATACAAGTAGATACTGTATGTACATGTACTATCACGACTTTTGTCCGTAACCCCCATAAGGCTGCTTTTCTTATGCATGGGCCAGTGGCTAGTGGCCTGCATTGTTTTCGTCCACCAATAGCGCTTCGGCGCACATAAAAAAAGATTTTAGGATTTTAGCCATAGTAGATTTGGTATAGTATTGAACTCAAACTCAAAGCATTTATTTCAATTAAACCAATTACAGGCACTTTTAAATTGCCAAAGAGTCGGTCAGTAGGTAAGTCAGAAAGTTGAAGCTAGTTGCCCATTCCAAAACGTAGATCTATGGAGAAGAACTTGACAGATGACATATTTAAAAATATTTTTTTATGTGATAAAATTATAAATTACCAATTTTCGGACTTTTTCCATTACTTGTGGTGTAAGACCTTGCTTTCTACCAAATTTCATGATTCTAGGTCAATGGCAAGTACCCTATAGGTTTTGGTTTACTTGCGAGTATCAAAATATGTCGCATAAAATGCCGTACTTTTTTATTGCGTTGACTTAGAACTTAGAAGCTTGATTTTTTTAGAACTACAAGGGACCACAGATTTTTTCGTATTTGAAATTATTTTCAACTTGATACCTCCACGCGTTTCTGAGAAAAAGGGTCTTGACAGACAGACAGACGGACAGACAGACATACAGATAGACAGACAGACAGATAGACAGACAGACGGACAACGAAGTGATCCTATAAGGGTTCCGTTTTTTCCTTTTGAGGTACGGAACCCTAAAAACATCTAAATATTGGTTCGCTGTATTTATCAGCTCAATATATGAATGTCACGCAAATGCCACGCCATAATTCTCGTTCTGTATTCTACGATAAAACACCTTTTTCCTTCCAAAGAAAATCCCTAATTCATTTAGTTTATGACGATTTGAAATCAATATAGATTAATTTTTGCCATGTAATGCAAACAAATTAATGAATGAATACTTTTTATGCAACCTAATCAAAATTTAAATCAAATCAACTCAAATCAGTTTATTGCAAACATATTTTGTACTGAGGTTGGGATAAGATTGGTTGGACCTTAAATGTTAACAGGACTAACCGTAGAAATAGGTACAACAGATTTTTTTAAAATACGATTGCCTATGCGTGACGAATATAAATGTCTTCATTACCAAAATGTATACAGCATACCCTACTAGCACTAGTTGGTAACCACTCCAGTCGTCCTCTCTTCTTTCAAAGCGGACTGTTGTAATCCACTGTAATCATTGAATCTCTTTTTTGGGAGTGCTCTAAACTGAAGTATACGATACACTAACAGGAAATCCCATCCATCCATTTATAAAAACTCTGTAGGTAGTAGGTACATACAAAATATTACATTATAGTTACGTATTAAAAACTGGCTGATTATCTGGTTGCATAATACAGACAACAATATTTTTACTCGAGGTTGTCTATCAGCCTTAGATTATGAAATGCTATCAGCGAACCAAACACGAAATTTTGTCACTTTCCTGTGATAATGTTATCCCGGTTTGTTTTTTACTTCCTTCATTCCGTCTTTTACACCACTTTACCACACAGAAGGTCATTTTTAGGGTTCCGTACCTCAAAACGAAAAAACGGAACCCTTATAGGATCACTCGTGTGTCTGTCTGTCTGTCTGTCCGTCTGTCACAGCCAATTTGCTCCGAATCTAATGGACCGATTAAGTTAAAATTTGGTACACATATGGATTTCTGTGACCCAAACACGTACAGCTAAAGTAAATATATGAATTTTGAATATGAGAGTCACTTTTAGGGGGAAAATAAGAAAATTAAAAAAAAAAGTTTTGTAAACTGTACCGAGTGACATATCAAATGAAAGGGCTTACTATGAGGGTCTCAAATATTTATTTTTTATAATTTTAAAATTTATTGTTTTAAAGTTATTTAAGAAAATAGACGAAAATTGACCATTCCCCCCCCCTTATCTCCGAAACTACTGAGCCTAAAATTTTGAAAAAAATATAGAAATTAGTTCTATACCTGTAGATTACAGGAAAACCTATAAGAAGTCTGTGGTCTTAAAATAACATGGTAAATCTATATATATAAAAAAATCAAAGCCCTGACTGAGTCACTGACTAATATACCAACGCACAGCCCAAACCAATGGACCTAGAGACTTGAAATTTTGCACATAAATACCTTATATAGTGTTAACATTCACTAAGGAAGGATTTTTGGAAATTCCATCCCTAAGGTGGTAAAACAGGGGATGAAAGTTTGTATGAAAAATCCTATCCCTTGAGTTAATAGACTTGAAACTTAGCACGAATATTCATCAATAGTAAGTAAATTATAAAGTTTATCATTTTTTAGTTTTCCTAAACTTACTAAACTTTGACACCCCAATCCCTCCTTAGGGGGTACCCTAAGGAGGGATTGGGGGTGTCAAAGTTTGTATGGAGGAACATTAACACGCGGTCCGATTAACTCAAAACTCAGTTTTTATACTTGAAACCAAAAATTAAGACTAACGTGTATTAGGGTTTTCCAAAAATCTTCCCCTAAGGGGTGAAAAGTTAATTTTATAGCGGAGAATTTTAGGGGGGGCTTGATTAACTCTAAAATTGGTGTAAATAATGTTTGAGTCAAGTTATGGAAACATACCAGACGATTTTTGAAATTCTTTAGGTATCTGTGTTCGTGAAAACAGAGATACAGTTTATATGAAAAATCTTATTAATTTGGTTAATGAACTTGAAACTTAGCACAAATACTTGCATAAGTAAGTAATAATGTTTGTCATTATTAGTTTTTCAAAACTACGCCTCAAATAAGGTTTAGGGATGTTAAAGTTTGTATAGAAGAATTTTAAAGCGCAGTCCGATTAAAAAAATGGTACTTTGAGTCAAGTTAGGAAACTTGCCAAACGAATTTTCACCGATTTTGAGGAGATAGCTGATGTTTTAAGGAGTAACTTAGGCTATTTTTATTTGAAGAAAAATAATTAGGGTTCCGCGCAAGAAAATTAAAATCCATGAAATCAGACAACCACACGTACAGCCCAGTACAAACTTACTATGCCTCCGCTGTCTATTACGGCTATAACAACAAATAATAAAAATAAAGCAAAGTTAAAAATTTAAGGGGTCGGTCCCCGTACAATAAACTTTTCATTTTGAAAAAAAAATAAAAAATTTAATCTAGCATGTGGGGTGTCATGTCATTATTTCATCACCGCTGCTCTCAAAACGGTGAAGGAAAACATCGTGAGGAAACCGGCATGTCGTAGAACCAAAAATTCGAAGACATGTGACATCTACCAAACCGCACTGGGCCCTCGTGGTGGATTACGGCCCACTCCCTCTCACCGAGAGGAGGCCTGTGTCCCAGCATTGGGAACATTATAGGCTGATTATGTGTTATGTGGGGTGTCATCGTCTAGAACTCATTAAGTAGAGTACAAACATATTTTTTTTTATCTTTTAAAATTAAGAAATAGGGGGCCGTAAAAGTTGTTTTAGACCATTTTTGTACGAGCTCTAGCGCAAAATTTCAACAAATTAGGAATTCGAAACTTCTTTATAACATGTTAGTACCATGAATACTGTATTTAATCAACAATACTAAAAACGGCGATTCATAAGGTATTTTGTTTAAACATGGGTGATTTTCTGCAACTGCAAAAAATAATCTTGTAATTCACAGTATCATTATAAAATAAGTAAAAAGTTATGTTTGCGATTGTTACACATATAATATGGTACGGAACCCTTCGTGCGCGAGTCCGACTCGCACTTGACCGGTTTTTTTTTTGTCCTCGAGAAACTAGTTGTTTCTTGGATTTTTCACTAATCGAAACGATGTAGGCGTCTGTCACTGAGCGCGCGACAGACTGAACGGCGAGCTGGTTGTAGTTTTTTCGCCCCGCCCCGCCGGTTGGAGTTTGCGTGGAACCATTTTTGAGCGGAATTCGTATTATATATCATTCTTAATTCGTTGGAGTAAGGCCACGCCTACACGATGACAGGACCTAGTTGAGAATCCCAGTGCACAGTTGCGTAGGGCGTCTCCTGTTTGTATTTGCTCCGTGGACCTGTGTGAAATTAAGGGGGAGGTTACTAAAAGATAACGTAGGGTATCATTATTTTTTAACACTAGCATGTCTATTTTTGATACCTATATGAATTTTAACCCAAAGCTAACCACCCCAGCTCATTTTTGACCCCATTTTACAGAGGTAGAAGGATATTTGGTAGTTTTCCCGCCCTCACTATCCTTCTACCTAAAACTGGAGCAGGAACAATCAGTGAGGTGTGTATAGTTACAAGTGTGTAGTAAGTGTGAATGTAATGCACAGGTATAACTCCGTGGCGCCGTGCGCGGCGCTGGGCGCGGCGGCGCGCGGCGGCGGGCCGCGCCTGCGCGCGCGCCGCTACTACGCTGCGCCCGCGCCCGCGCCGGACGCGCTCGCCGACGCCGAGCTAGCGCAGCGCACGCGCGCTTTCCGCGACATGCTCGCTGAAAACCCCACGGACGAAACTCTGTGGCTACGGTTTATCGAATTTCAAGTATGTTTCTATTGGGTTCGAGTGTTTCGTCTGTAAAGAATGAGCGGACTCGCAGTCACATTTATACCCAACATGAAACAGGAGCGGTCGCGCGACGCCGACGCGGCGCTGGCGGCGGCGGGCGAGGCGGCGGCGCGCCTGCGCGGCTCGCGGCGCCTGCGCGCGGCGCTGCACCGCGCGCGCGCGCTGGCGCTGGACCCGCCCGCGCGCCTGGACCTGCTGCGCCAGGACCTCGCCGCGGCCGGTGAGTACGCGCGCTAGTGAAGCCTGTCACCCGGCTTTACTAGTTTACACAAATTGTTTACTGTGCTACACTACTCCCAACCGTGCGAAAGTAAATTTATAGATTTTCTGTAGCACCCCCCGCCTCCCGCCTCCGTAGCAAGGTGTGGTGACTCCACGACGCATGAGACCGAATCACAAACCTCGTATCGCTAGGGAGGGTTCTGAGGAGAACGCTTCATTACCTCTAGCTCAACCGATAAGTACTCACCTATTATGGTTTACCTAGTTCTTTACCAAAATGCCTAACTCTCTGAAATTACCATTAAAATCGATCCGTAGAAACTATGCTCAAATGGGTCTCACTCTCTCATAGGATACTAGCTTTTGCCCGCGGCTTCGCCCGCGTGGATGTCGGAAAATATCACGCAAAAATCTTTCCTTCTTGCCTACATTATAAAGGGAACCTCTGTGCAAAATTTCAGCTTTATAGGTCCAAAGGTTTGGTTTGGGGTTTGGTTTGGGTTTTTATTTTTATTTTTTTTATTTTTTAAAGGTTTGGGCTGGGCGTTGATGAGTCAGTCAGTCAGTCAGGACTTTTCTTTTTATTACATTGAGTTAGCTTTGCCCACGACTTTGTTCGCGTGAAACATCTTGTTCCCCCGACCCACCCCTCGCATCGCATTGCCTGCCCACGCTATTACTTCGTTTTCGCTTAGCGTTCTTTCTGATTTTTTTATTTTTGCACGGCACCTATGAATTCTAGAGTGATGTTAAATATGCCTATAGCCTTCCTTAACAATTGGACTATCAAATGCAAACATAATTATTAAAGTCCAACTGATAGTCCCAGAGATCAGGGCGTTCAAACAAACAACAATAAGCTGCAACGCACGACTGGAGTTTACTCCTGTTTTTCTGCCGTTCCGAGTTTCCGACTTTCTATTTTTCGGTCATTTCTGTCGGGCTAGGTTTTTTCAATGAATCAGTGCTATACAAATAGCAACTTTAAGGTGTAAAGGCACTCGTCCCCCCTCTCCCTCTTATTCCTCCTCCTCTCACCCTTACCCCCCTCTAACCCCCTTCACTGCCTCCTCTCACCCTCACCCTCCCCAACCCCACTCCCTCTCACCCCCTCACTACATCCCCTTCCCGCTAACATACCCTCTCACATTAAATAAATCGATAAATCATATGAGCTTCCATGATTCCGCAGAAGATGTCGCTACTAGTAACTTAAGTTTTTATTTTTGCATCGTCGCAAGCCGTGCCATGGCTTGCGCCCAGCACAGCCTAGCATACAAATTACAAACCACATGAAATATACAGGGTGTTTGGTAGAGGTCGACCAGCAAAGCTATACACAAAGGTACGATACGCTTTCGAGCCGTTAGTGCCGTACTTCCGTACGGCCAATAATACTATCGACGATGTCGTAAAAACAAACTAATTTAGGCATTATCAGAAGTAAACTAAAATTTTATTATTGTTTCGACCGCTGCATAGATACAAGTATTTTAGGTGCTTAAATAGGTACGCACGTAACACTTAAAATTCGTTCTAGACTTTGATTTAAATTATTCGGGTAGATGGAGTACTCTTACGTGATTGTGCGATCCAGAGGCAGGAGACAGTGCCTCGTGGCGGAGCCGCTCGCCGCCCGCGCTGTCTGTATGGGCCACGTCAGGTGGGAGCCGGATAAGGATCAGCGAAATGAAACCCTACTTTTGGTAACACACGTTCTCACATAACTATACAGTTCAAAAGTTCAATGCTATTTAAAGGAGATGGATAACGGTCACATACAAGCTTGGCCCAGAAATGAACACAAATAAAACAAAATGTATTATGAAGCTATAATAGTGCTTCATAGCCATTTTCATTTTTTTTGTCGTAAAACTAACTTGGTCAAGGAACATAACACTTCCCAAATCAAAAAATAAATTCAAACCTGTCGATTGCGGAGTAATCCACTGGCTCCCAACAGAATGAATTTCACTCAAATGTAACGACTGTATCCCAAATCATTCATTTATGCTATGCCCCAGTTAGATACCGTAAAATGCTGCAACTTTGCACGGATTTTGACGTTTTTCTTCGATAAATCTTTAATCGTTAAGAAAGTCGTATGTTTTTTCAATTACTGTCCAATATTGGACTTTAAGCTATAGGAATACATTTGCTACTAGTAAAAAAAACACCTATAAAGCACCAAAAAATTGCTTTGAAAACGTAGGCAAAGTTGAGGTAAAAACTACAACATTGCCTGTCATAAATATCTTTTATATATTTTGGTTTGATATAATAGGTTTTTTGGTTTAACGGATTTGACACCCATATTGCCATGAAGTTCTTTTCCACGTCAGACTTCACTGAATCTTGAATAGCACAAGAGTTTTTTTTTTTACAATGCTAGGCAAAGTTGTGCAGATTAGCACAACTTTGCCTAGCGAGTATCCGCACCACAGACCGCACTGACAATGAAACTGACACTGACAGTTTGTTAACTAAAATTTGGAGTGACGTATGATCGAATGTTGCCATACAGATTACCGACTTGCTTTTAGTAATACCATAGACAATAAAAAACATTTCGCAGCGGGAATAATTTAACTTTTTTGAATTTAGGCAATGTTGAGCTATAAAGGCAATGTTACAGCATTTTACGGTACCAGGCAAAATCAGAGTGCTCCCAGATGGAAGGTCCATAGACAAAAAACCGGTCAAGAGCGAGTCGGACTCGCGCACCGAGGGTTCCGTTCCGATTTCTGAAAAAGTGTGCTATTTAGAGATGTCGTTTTATTTTTCCTGTAATCTTTACATAAACTTCTATCACATAGAATAATTTCAGATTTTTCTCTTTGCAAACTTCGTAGATAAGGGGAGGGGGGAGGGGGACGGTATTTTTTTTACATTTTTGAATAAAAAAAAAATGCTTGAGAATTTGCAAACAGCGTTTTTTTATATGATACCCCACATGCCCTAGTAGCCCCCACTTTGAATTTTTAAGACCCCCTCCTTCAGCACCTGTTGGAAGAAAAACATAAATATTTTTATTTCTTTCTTATATGCAAAATAGTTGTGTAAACGTCATCTAAAACTGCTCCAAAATTCAAGTTGATAGCATTAGTAGTTCTTGAGATATCCAACTGTGACAGACAGACAGACAGACAGACTGAGTCACACCATAAGCGTTCCTTTTTTAACATTTTGGTACGGAACCATAAAAAAGGCGAAGTCACTCAGAAATGCAAAAAGATAACCAGAAACACAGCCATTGATATTTTTGAACAAATCACAAGAAATCACAACAACACATTAATGATGCTGTCACAAACTTCAACTTAGATGTCAGCTTTATTTATCAGCGGCGACAGAGCGCCCGCGTTGGTGTCAGCGTGCGGTCTCGGCGGGCTGCGGCCGTGCCACAGAGATCTGGGCCTGTCTGTTCTGTACTGTCAGCTGCACAGTGATCTTGGGACCTTGGCCATGTCGTCACCGACTTTCTTGGGGGACAGACCAAGGGGCCAACGACGAAGTGGCACCATCTCCACCGACGCATCGCAACTTTACGATTTTAACTTCATTAGGATCGAACTTAGGCGACATTGTGCTGTATTTTTAACCGACTTCAAAAAAGGAGGAGGTTATCAATTCGGTTGTATTTTTTTTTTAAGTTTGTTACCTCAGTACTCCGTCATTTATGAACCGATTCGGAAAATTCTTTTTTTATTTGAAAGAGTATACTTCCAGATTGGTCCCATTTTTAGCAAAATTCAGTTCTGATGATGGGATCCATGAAGAATCGAGGGAACTCAGGGAACTCCTCAAATATTATAGGCATACATATAGCGATTTTGGTATTTTCATCAACAAATCAAGCATTTGCATTCAGAAAGTATCATCTGGTGAAGTGGAACTGATGAAGAAGACCACAGATGGCCACGGGAACTCCTCAACGATGATAAGTATTTCACGGGTGGCGATAAGATATCTCGATTAAAATAGTTAAGCGAATATGACGAAGCTTTAAATAAATGGTTCTGATGAAAATGGTACCATTGAACCGATCTGATGAAGAAGCCGGAAGGTAGGCATCGGAACTCAGTAATAAAACACTGTATCCTACCAAACTTCTGACACGAGCGCGACGTAGTTGCCTTTTTGCAAAGTTTTTATTTGAAATGGTCTATGTACTCCTGAGATGGCGCATAAAAATATCTTCAAGTTCTGATGAGTGTCTTTTGAGTCAATAATTTCATACGTATTTTTCCTATTTAGGATATGTGGATGATGCTCTAATTTATATTGCAGAGTGGTAATCAGAATTGTGTGGGGTAGGCACCACTAAAAAGTGAAAAATAAAAACTTTTTACAAAAAAAAAACAACCGACTTCCGAAAAAACACTACAAAGTGCAAAATAACTTTAATTTCGGAAGTCGGTGGCAAAAAAACGAAAGTAAATAAAAAACCAAAGACACCGACTTCCGAAATTAAAGTTATTTTTCACTTTGTAGTGTTTTTTTGGAAGTCGGTTGTTTTTTTTTTGTAAAAAGTTTTTAAAATACAAATTAACGTATTTCAAATTATTCCAAGGTGATTAACTTGTATTAAAATTTAAAACAGGCGAACTGCAATCGAACGTTTCGCAACGTTGACAGCTCACCGAAGAAGCACGCAGCGCCAACAGTTATACATATAATAGAAATCGACGGAGCTGCGAATAGCGCTCTGCTCGGGTGATCCAGCAGCGTCCTCGTGGATCTATAGCTATGCAGGATTCCTTTCATAATATATTAGCTATTTTTTTTTGTAATTTTATTACATCACATAATGAGCACCTCATACAAAATCCAAGCGAACAAGACGCTGGTGCTGGTGTGAACTGACTAAACAGTACTCGATGGTGTGTTGCAGGCGGGGGCGGCGCGGCCGACGAGCTGACGGAGCTGTGGCTGCGCGTGCTGGCGGGCGCGGCGGGCGCGGGCGCGGGCGCCGAGCTGGACGCCGCCGCCGGCGCCGCGCTGGGCGCCACGCGCGCGCACGCGCCGGCCTACCCGCACATCCTCTACGTGTACGGTGAGCGCGGGCGCGGCGCCGAGCCGGCAGCGACGAGATCGATGAGCTGTGCTTCATACTTAGGCTTACCAGTTTCTACAGTACAACTTTGTTTCAATGCTTTTAAGTTTTGTGAGACAATTATTATTTATTACAGACTTATACAGGATGTCCCCGGAAACCTGTACCAGTGAAGGTCTGTGTTCACGGGTGAGGGGACTCTATTACCCATCGATTGAACCCCCATGCATGTTCCGCGATATTTTGTGTTAAACGATTTTTTTAAATTTATTTTCAGATTTTTTTAATTGTAAGCGATTTTACTTACAACTTTCTCCGAGTGGTGTTTGTTTGAGTTTTGTTTTGTCAGTATTATGGCTAGAATGTATGTTCACCTGTTTTGAAATACAAAACACCCAAATTCTAACTAGTTAGTTAGTAGCTCAAGCATATCGACCCACCACTGTATGGGTAGAGGACACACAGACGAACAAAAAATGTCAAGTAACGTGGTACCTCAAGTGTCACGTTACCTACCGAGATATCTGAAGGTAGACATCGACATGTGAGTACACCGACAATCATTAAAATAGACTTACGTGTCTATAGGCGTCAGATTGTATCCAAATAATCGTTTCCTGCTTGATTATTATTATTACTGTATTTAAAGAGAGTACACGACTACACACGACAGCGAGCTTCGAATTCTATCGACTGATCTGGGATGTTGTTTTGTGTCAGCCAAGTAGAGGTCCCTCCCACCAAAGATTGTGTTTGACTAGTTGTGACGGAAGTAAGCCACGACTAGCGCAATCCGCCGGGTTTTCCTCGGATTTCGCATGTCTCCAACACGATGGTGGCAAAATGTTTGAAATTTTCGTAACTCTGTTTGCTACGAATGTCTTCCAGCGGGACACGTCGCCATGTAGCCATCCCAGAACGACCGTTGAGTCAGTCCAAGCTTGTATTGTTACTGTCTGTTTGTTTAACGACTCTATGACCTTTTGCGCTAGTCTAGATAATAAATGTGCGCCGCACAGTTCGAGTCTGGGCAGTGTCATCAATTTTCTAATAGGTGCGAGCTTGGTTTTCGCTGCAACTACTCTTGTCATGTATTGGCCATTGTTTTTGATGCATCGGCAATAAATCACACATGAATACGCCTTTTCTGATGCATCGCAGAACCCATGTAATTCAATTGGGGTATTTTTAGCTCCCATCCGTCGAGGAATAGCGATCTGACCTATGTATTTGAGGTCGTTCTTGAACTCTTCCCATTGTTTTTGTACATGTTGTGGTACGGGATCGTCCCAGTCGAGGTTTGTAGTCCACAGTTGTTGGAAAATAAGTTTGGCCTTTATAGTAGCAGGTGAAAGCCAACCTAGTGGATCATGTAGCTTCGACAGTTGAGATAGCAGCGATCTTTATAGTAGCAGGTGAAAGCCAACCTAGTGGATCATGTAGCTTCGACAGTTGAGATAGCAGCGATCTTTATAGTAGCAGGTGAAAGCCAACCTAGTGGATCATGTAGCTTCGACAGTTGAGATAGCAGCGATCTTTATAGTAGCAGGTGAAAGCCAACCTAGTGGATCATGTAGCTTCGACAGTTGAGATAGCAGCGATCTTTATAGTAGCAGGTGAAAGCCAACCTAGTGGATCATGTAGCTTCGACAGTTGAGATAGCAGCGATCTTTATAGTAGCAGGTGAAAGCCAACCTAGTGGATCATGTAGCTTCGACAGTTGAGATAGCAGCGATCTTTATAGTAGCAGGTGAAAGCCAACCTAGTGGATCATGTAGCTTCGACAGTTGAGATAGCAGCGATCTTTATAGTAGCAGGTGAAAGCCAACCTAGTGGATCATGTAGCTTCGACAGTTGAGATAGCAGCGATCTTTATAGTAGCAGGTGAAAGCCAACCTAGTGGATCATGTAGCTTCGACAGTTGAGATAGCAGCGATCTTTATAGTAGCAGGTGAAAGCCAACCTAGTGGATCATGTAGCTTCGACAGTTGAGATAGCAGCGATCTTTATAGTAGCAGGTGAAAGCCAACCTAGTGGATCATGTAGCTTCGACAGTTGAGATAGCAGCGATCTTTATAGTAGCAGGTGAAAGCCAACCTAGTGGATCATGTAGCTTCGACAGTTGAGATAGCAGCGATCTTTATAGTAGCAGGTGAAAGCCAACCTAGTGGATCATGTAGCTTCGACAGTTGAGATAGCAGCGATCTTTATAGTAGCAGGTGAAAGCCAACCTAGTGGATCATGTAGCTTCGACAGTTGAGATAGCAGCGATCTTTATAGTAGCAGGTGAAAGCCAACCTAGTGGATCATGTAGCTTCGACAGTTGAGATAGCAGCGATCTTTATAGTAGCAGGTGAAAGCCAACCTAGTGGATCATGTAGCTTCGACAGTTGAGATAGCAGCGATCTTTATAGTAGCAGGTGAAAGCCAACCTAGTGGATCATGTAGCTTCGACAGTTGAGATAGCAGCGATCTTTTTGTTATGACAGCGCATGTGTTAGTTGTTTCCACTGGTTGATGAAATGTAAATTGATCTGTAGCGGTATTCCACATTATTCCCAATGTTTTGTTTGTTTCAGCGTGCTTGAAGTCGATCATGTTTTGACTAATTTGATCGGGTGCAAGGTCTTCTAATATGCGTCCGTCGTTGCTCGCCCACTTGCGTAGGTTGAAGCCACCCTGTTTGAGTAGGTCGATTAATTGTTGTCGAGTGGTTTTGGCTTCTTGGATATCATTGCGACGTGTCCCGCTGGAAGACATTCGTAGCAAACAGGGTTACGAAAATTTCAAACATTTTGCCACCATCGTGTTGGAGACATGCGAAATCCGAGGAAAACCCGGCGGATTGCGCTAGTCGTACACACACGAGTACATTACATACTACTATGAGCACGAGAAACTAGAGAACACAAAACTGCTCTACAATTAATTATTTATCCACTAAATCGTATCGGTACAGGTTTCCGGGGACACCCTGTAGTTAAACTCCGCAGACGCGATGGCTCGATATCTAAACGTGATGGAACAATCGATGGGTAATAGTGTCTCAGACCTTCGCTGGTGCAGGTTTCCGGGGACATCCTGTAGTTAAACTCCGCAGACGCGATGGCTCGATATCTAAACGTGATGGAACAATCGATGGGTAATAGTGTCTCAGACCTTCGCTGGTGCAGGTTTCCGGGGACACCCTGTAGTTAAACTCCGCAGACGCGATGGCTCGATATCTAAACGTGATGGAACAATCGATGGGTAATAGTGTCTCAGACCTTCGCTGGTGCAGGTTTCCGGGGACACCCTGTAGTTAAACTCCACAGACGCGATGGCTCGATATCTAAACGTGATGGAACAATCGATGGGTAATAGTGTCTCAGACCTTCGCTGGTGCAGGTTTCCGGGGACACCCTCTAGTTAAACTCCGCAGACGCGATGGCTCGATATCTAAACGTGATGGAACAATCGATGGGTAATAGTGTCTCAGACCTTCGCTGGTGCAGGTTTCCGGGGACACCCTCTAGTTAAACTCCGCAGACGCGATGGCTCGATATCTAAACGTGATGGAACAATCGATGGGTAATAGTGTCTCAGACCTTCGCTGGTGCAGGTTTCCGGGGACACCCTCTAGTTAAACTCCGCAGACGCGATGGTGGTAACGTCATAGGCTGATTATGTAATCCACTGTAGCCACCCAAACCCATAGTCCAATTAGTTTTGTTTCCATGTTCTACAATAGTCCTGCACCAACCGGTTGTCGTTGGGTGTACTTGCATAGAGCAAACAGGGATAGTCGTTGGTTGGTGCCAAACAGTTTATCTCACTAACTACATAGCTAATAATTCAATTTATCACATTATGCACCCAGTTTTCTTCCTCCTCTCTCCTACTTGATCTATGCTGTGCCCGACAGGGTCCATAATTGTGACTATATAATAATTTCCCTACAAACTGTATACATTATGGTACGCAATAAAGAAATTGAGAATTGAGAATTGGTGCCCCTCCTACTCCTTCCAAAGGTCCGGGACCCCAGGGTCCCGAGATATGTCAGACTTTTAAAGAACGATAATAAAATTGTACAGAGAGAAACACATATTACGAGTAGTCATACACTAAACATCATTGTACAAGTGGTGGTCAGAATCCACAACAATCCAGAGACAAAACAAGTTAAATAAAAACAAAGTTTTAAAACGATTAAACGAGATCGCGATTCGCGAACGTCGTGTTTACAAACAGCGCGTACGGGCAGACTGCCGCCGAGTCCGCGAGCTGTGTTGCTATCCCGTTCTGGCCCTGGTTCGCTTTGTAGACAGCGAGTTAGGTTTTGAGCTATACGTTGTATTGGCTCTGTGTGCAGGCGGGTACCTGCGCGCGGCGGGGCTGTGGGAGCGGCTGGTGCTGCTGCTGGAGCTGGTGTGCAGCATGAACTTCCCGCCGGCTGCCTTCCCGCCGCGCGAGGCGCCGGAGCGCCTCGAGGAGCAGGAGCTGCAGCTGCAGAGCTTCGAGGACAAGGTATTGCCCGGCGGGTGTACTATACGTCGGGTGTACTATACGCCGCTGATAGCTTTAGATTGCTGCCTGCCAGATTATTTGCTGTCTGAGTAAACATCCTTTACTAAGTCACTTTTTGAAAATAATAAACATGTAATTCAGATAAGACGCGCAGCTTGCAAGCAGCCATCACTCTGTAATACAATAGGCTAAGAAGACATACCACAATTTATAACCGGCGTCAAAAAAAGGAGGAGGTTCTCAATTCGGTTGTATTTTTTTTTAAATGTTAGTTACCTCAGTACTCTGTCATTTATGAACCGATTTGGAAAATTCTTTTTTTTATTTGAAAGGACATACTTCCAGATTGGTCCCATTTTTAACAAAATCCAGTTTTGATGATGGGATCCATGAGGAATTGAGGGAACTCCTCAAATATTATAGACATACATACATATAGCGGTTTTAGTATTTACAACAAATCAAGCATTGTTTCTCACAAGTATACTCAATAACTGTGCGTATTATGATCAGAAAGACCCAGATGTAAAAGTTCACCTTTAGCAGATTAGATGTTGCTAATTAGATGATCTATACAAGAATTTTGTCGTGTTGGTTCCTGAATATGAAGCACTAGATCATAAATTTTGAACAATTTCGATTAATAAATAAATAAAATAAATAAATAAATATCCTTGGACATTTCACACAACGCCATCTAGTCCCAAGCTAAGCAACCTAATGCTTGTGTTATGGTAACGAGATGGCTGATAAACTACTTATGTACATTTTTTTTGTAAATACATACATATTATAGATAGAAAAACACCCAGACTCGAAACAAATACTTGTAGGTCGTACAAATATTTGTTCCGTGCGACAATCGAACCCGCGACATGCTGCGCAGCAGTCAACCGCTCCACCGCTGCGCCAACCGTGTCGTCATTAATGCCTTACATTTATTATTTAGTTGTAGTGCGTTGATATGTAAGTCACCGGCTATAACTATTATGGTTTCGTACCAAAATGGTAAAAGAGCAGTGGCGTGCACTCCATACATGCAAATAAGCTCTGCATACCCTGTAGTCCCATACATACCCCTTTAAATGATAAATAACTATAACTCAAGAAAAATCATGGTAATTATTTTATTTAAATCTAACCATAGTCACCATCTCATCGTTTAAAACGTGCCATCTATTACTTTTTATTGGAACTAACTTACTGGAGCGAGCGGCGAACACCGCGCAGGCAGCGCTCCCGTGGCAAAAGCAGTAACATGCAGTGCTTATTTTTCATACAACGCATCTCGTGTAGTACACAGCAAAAGTGTCACTGTGTGCGTGAAAATGTGTGCGCGTGTTTGAGTTCTGGAAGCAGAGCTTACATTGCAGCCCGTCCAAATTGAGAAGCCGTGAAAGCACCGCTTAGTTGTTGATTACAGAGGGTCGACTTTTTTGGTCGGATTGACCAAAATAGTTTGTAATTGTACAGTTTTTACAAGCTTTTATTCAACTTGCAATGTTTGAATGTTTGTTTTTTCGCCATATTGTTTGATTGTTTTTCTTGTCAATCACTTGATTGCAGTCTAAGTAATTACATTAATATGTACAAGTACAAGTAAGTTTACTTATTGTAAATAAAATAAAGTAATCTGTGGTTATACCTGTGATCCTGTGCCGCCGAAGTGTGTTTTTAAAAATCAACCCGGGTTTGATTTAGCTAAAAGAAAAAGGTAATGCTTCTTGTTACTTTCATAAAAAAGTTTTATGTTAAGTAATTATTACTGGCTAACATGTTGTGTACCCACATACAAACACATTGTATTGTATCCCTTGCTTTTTTTGTTTACAAATCAAGATAAAAAATAATGTTTGGACCTTTGTCGGATATTCTGATTAAAATAATTTAGATAAGTATTCGTGGTGGTCGCAAACATCATGCGAAGCCAATGGCGCCGCCGTGCGGTAGGAGTCAGGGTAAGAGTAAGGTAGGGTAGGAGTAAGGTACCCGTTTGTTTTACCCGACATGGGTAAAACAAACGGTCCGGGAAAAAAAAACTTGTTTGTTTGTTTTTTTTTTTTTTCATTTTAGCCGTGCATACCCTGTCTGAAATCTCTGTGCACGCCAATGGGTGTGATAGTACAGTGGAGCCATAATATTTGAGGAGTTCCCTCGATTCCTCATAAGAGTAAGGTAGGGCAGGAGTAAGGTACCCGTTTGTTTTACCCGACATGGGTAAAACAAACGGTCGGGGAAAAAAAAACTTGTTTGTTTGTTTTTTTTTTCATTTTAGCCGTGCATACCCTGTCTGAAATCTCTGTGCACGCCACTGGGTGTGATAGTACAGTGGAGCCATAATATTTGAGGAGTTCCCTCGATTCCTCATGGATCCCATCATCAGAACTGGATTTTGATAAAAATGGGACCAATCTGGAAGTATACCCTTTCAAATAAAACAAGAATTTTCCAAATCGGTTCATAAATGACGGAGTACTGAGGTAACAAACATACAAACAAAAAAAGTACATAAAAAGAAACAAATAAGAAGTTCCCGCTTATTTTTTTTTAAATTTGTTTAACCGATGCTGCGTCGCAGGCGTGATTCTTTATTACCGGCCAGCAGGGCTCGGAAACTTTATTCAAAATAACGTTTTCAAAATGTTTCTAACAGTTTTTTGTACAATATTTTGTTCGGAATTAAAACGAAATGAGAACGTTTCAAAAACCAGTTGCGGAAGGTACCTTGCTTATTAATTTCGTTTATCAAAAATTAAAAAAAAACGGTTAAAAACGTTTTATTAATCGACAACTTTCTTCAATAACGTTATTTATAACGTTCCGTTCGAACATAACCGAAACAAATAATTTCTTAGGTATTTAAGACGAAACCGTTTCGAAAAATATACCGGTATCCGAGCCCTGCAGGATTTATCGAAACGAATTGCGTTCAAACTTTTTAATTAAATAGTGTTCCAAATTCAAAAGTCATTTCGTCACTCTTATTAAGCGCGCCAGAATGACCCATTTTGCTCGCACTTATCGAGGAACCAATGAGCTCTTTTCGAATAGATGGGATGAAAAAGCACTTGAGCCCACGTTTTCGTGTTTTTGATTATATTCAAATAGTTCATAAATGAAACCAACAATGGAAGTAACGTCATTCGTGACGGCGCCAAAGAATTACAGATAGTAATATAAATCAGCCAAAAACAAATGCAATACGTCACAATAAAAACGCCATTTTCTCTTTTTGCATCGGTCCTCTTTTAATTAAATGCATAAAATTTGTTCCAAAATAGTTATTTATGCAACTGACGTAGGGCTCTTAAAACACGAATGTGGTAGTATCACATGAGTGTTTAATACCCAATTATGTACAGTTGCATACAAGACTTTATCTACACCCATGTTATCAATTCTCTATAAAAGGTTCTGAAACAGTTTTTTGCAATACTAATACTCGTATCGAACATGGCGGCCGGCGTCATAGTATACGACGTGAATTCGAATAAGTTCTTTTTTTAAATTACGGCGCTGTTGTAGTGAAACGCGCGTGCATTACAATGTTCTTTTTTTGAAAACGAGTTGCATTATGAAATTCAGTACAACATTAAAACACCCGTTTGGATGCTATTATGGTTACCATGGTTACTGTGACACTGGCTGTTTTAATGTTGGCAATAAGCTAACTGGCTCAGAAACTTTTATAGAGAATTTATAGCATGGGTGTAGATAAAGATTTTATTATATGTATTCGAAAACACAACAATGATGTGATGAAGAAGATCCTCCTTATGATTCTGTGAAAATACGAGAATATCCCCCCTAAATCAGTAGGAATATCGAGAATACCTTCTTGTTTCTGGCACCTGAGGGCGTCTGTGAGTACTTTACCGCCAATTTAGCTGTCACCTGTCAAGCGTCATTGCATTCTTGTGATTCTTTCGAGTTAAGTCGAAACTTTTATCTAATAAGAAAAAAAGTATTCTAAAGTGCCTTTTAACCATTGTAACCGAGTTATATGAGTGTTAAAAGTGTTAGTGAGTGTGTTTTTAGTGATTTTAGGAAACACAACATTGTATTTCACCAATAAATGGAGCCGGTAAGTAACGGTAAGGAGAACCACGAGCGGGAGCAAGTCGATAATGTTGCTTCGGATGGAGAACAATTATCGTCAACAAGCTCGGCATCGGAAAGCAGCTCCTCCTCATCCTCGGAGTTTGAGGAGGGCACTGCATCACCATTGCCCAATAAGCGTTCTCGTGCCTCGGGGCGAAACCGTAAGTACAAGTCAAAACCGGTTCGCACCGATCCTCGTATTGATACTTTAATGTCGCAAATGTCTTATATTTCGAATTATCTAAGCCATTATCCCGTTTGTTATGATAGTGCAGAAGCACGAAATAGTGGTAATGGGATACCTAGTACTAGTAAAGGTAGTGGCTCGCAACATTTTGTTAATAATAACAGTGGAAGTATTTCGGAACCGTTTATTACATTGCCTCCTCAGCCCGAGTCACTGTCTCTCAATTGGGGTTCTTTAAACACAGATATTGATGATAAGAAGATTATCCCAGCTAGTGATAGGGATAGATTTTTAGAACTAAATAAGTTGCAACAGTTTGACTCTCAGGCATGGAAAGGTATTAGGTACAAACAGGTCTTGCAGGGCTGCTTGGCAACCCCAGGATTTACGGGCCTTAATATCAATGATGAATTATGTCACTTTAATAAAAGTAAAGACTATCTGGCTTTGACAGAGTTGATTTTAGCTGGCTTATCCAACAAGGTTTTGGAACAGAGGCAGATGTTAAGAACAGGTTTACAGTCTATTGTTGACTGGGCTAGTGCTAATCCACAGGACTTAAATGCAAATACTTTGTTTGAAAAAATTTCTGTCATTTTTGGACCGGGATCATTATGTCATAAGAACTCTGAAACTACCATGCAAATTATATGCGGAAAGCGTTCCGAGTGCATTGAAGTTAGGCGTGAACGTATTTTAAAGGAAATTTCTAATGAAAATCTTAGAAACACGCTAAGAAATGTCCCACCCAGCTCTGAGTACTTATTTAGTAGAGAAGCTTTGCAGCCTATAATACAGTCCCTCGGAGGGTCTCAGGTCTGGTTGAATACTCCAACCTATTTAAAAGAGAAGAAGGTCTCAGAGCGCGGGGATCATACTTTCCATAATAGAAAAGGCTACAATAAAAATAAGACAAGGAAGTCGGATAAGAAGTTTAAGCATAATAATTTTGTTCGAAAGACTCGGCCCTTTCGTCAACGTCGTTCCAATGCGGAGGGGTCAAACTCCAAGTTCAAATAAAATTGACTCGCACCGGGATTTCAGAGGGGGATGCCTAAAATTTTTCACAGAAAAATGGGCTCAATTAGGGGCAAACCAGTTTATTTTAAAGTCAATAGCGAGTTACCGCTTGCCTTTCAGGAAAAAACCTCCTCTGAAATACCCAACCAAAAAATGTTTAGAATGCCTAGCCACCAAAGTTACCCCGGAAATGACACAAATGGTCGAGGAGTTGAAAAGCAAAAATATTTTAGAAAGACCAATGACTCTAGACCCAGGCTTCTTTTCAAAAATGTTTCTAATAAAGAAATCGGATGGGGGATTGCGCCCAATTTTCGACCTCAAAGCTCTAAATATGTATGTAGCGACAAAACATTTTCATCTAATATCACAGATAGATGTAGTAGACTTTCTTCAGCCAAACGACTGGTTAGTGAAGATCGATCTTCACCAGGCTTATTTCCATCTGAGTGTCGCGGAGACTCACAGAAGGTTTTTACGGGTTGTTTACGATGGAGAAATCCTTCAGTTAACAGCACTACCATTTGGCCTGTCCTCGGCACCCCTTGCATTTGCAGCAGTTTCGAACTGGGTGGCCGAAATCCTCCGAGATCGAGGTGTACGCCTATTAGTATACCTAGACGACTATATCCTGGCTTGTCAGGACAAATCCAAGCTTATGGCACAGGTTGCGGAAACGCTGGCCATCTTGGAATCTTTGGGTTGGCATGTAAATTACCAGAAGTCCGTAACCAAGCCCACACACAAGTTGGAATATTTAGGGCTGGTCTGGGACACTCAGAACCAGACAGTAGCCTTGCCCACCCGGAAAGTTTTGGGTATAAAAAACTCTCTGACAAACATGTTAAGCAGGGACAGCTGCTCTTTAAGACAGCTGCAAAGTTTGTTGGGCAAGCTAAATTTCGCCAACCAGGCGGTCCCTCGAGGCCGGCTTTACTGTCGCAAGGCACAGCTCTTTCTGAGAAGATTTACTCAGAGAGGCCAGAAGAGAGCACTGTGCCCCAGAGTGCGAGAGGACTTGCGGTGGTGGTTGGATGCGATAGAGGGCAGTCCAACCCCACTACACAAGAGAGAAATAACTCATTACCTAACTACAGACGCAGCGGATGCGGGCTGGGGAGCGAACTTAAACAGTCAATACCTCTCAGGAAAATGGGCTACAAACCAAAAACCCTGGCACTCCAATATGAAGGAGATGTATGCCGTTTTTGCCGTCATCAGGTCCCAGGGTGCACTGTTACAAAATGCCCACATTCTAATACAGTCGGACAACAGGACTCTGGTAGCATACATCCGAAATCAGGGTGGAACTCGTTCGCTAAACTTACTAGGACTAACAACCAGGTTATTGGAATTGACTTTCCGATTCAACATAACAATGACAGCATTCCACTTACCAGGGAACCTGAACGGCATCGCAGACTGCCTATCAAGGGGAAGATCAGTACCCGAGTGGCATCTGTTACCACCAGCCACGGAGGCAATATTCAGACAATGGGGCGTTCCCGAAGTCGATCTCTTCGCAACAAGAGAAACCGCTGTCGTCCCAAAGTATGTGACTTTAGACTCAAGAGATGGCTCAGCGCTTTTCTGCGACGCTTTCAGTCAAAGATGGGTGTTTCAAGCAGCGTGGGTATTCCCACCTCCGAGCATGATACCCAGGGTCCTGGCACATCTAAACAGGGCAACAGGGACATACTATGTGATAGCGCCACGATGGACCCAGTGCTTCTGGTTCCCGGATCTCCAGGCACGTGCGCTAGCCCCCCCTCTGCCGATAGAGAACCTAAGGGAGGTTCTGTTAGACTGGACCACGAAGTTGAGCCCTCCTCAAGTAGACAAACTAAGGCTTCAGGCTTGGAAAGTTGGGGGTGGGAGGATCAAGTAACTGATTGGAGTCGGGACGAGCAGCAGTTATTGAAAAAGAGCTGGCGTCCCTCTACCTTGAGTACCTATAGTGCCCCATTAAAAAGATGGTTGCACTGGAGTAAGTCACATGGTGTAAACAGTAAGTGTCCAGAGGGCAAGGACGTAGCTAGGTTTTTGGCCAATCTATATTTACAAAATAAGTTTGCATATAGTACAATTCTGTTACACAAACCAGCTATTTCCACATATTGCGCAGCAACAGTAGATAATCTATCAAAGAACTTTTTTATTCAGCAAGTTTTAAAGGCTGTCTCTTTTTCTAATCCACACCCAACAAAGCTCCCTATATGGGATGTAAATATTTTGTTTGACTGGCTAAAGTCATCTACTTGTTCATATTCTCTGTTTGACCAAAGCAGACGGACTGCTTTGATTCTTTTACTGGCTTCTGGTCGAAGGTTACATGACCTTACCCTCTTGGAACTCAGTGAGCAGGGGTTTACAGAGTCTGAGGACACCGTGACTTTTTGGCCAAAGTTTGGCTCGAAAACTGACACAGGTTCACACAGGCAATCCGGCTGGCTACTATTACGGCATCAAGACCCTAAGATTTGCCCAGTAACGCACGTTAAGGAGTTGATTAAGAACTCGGAAGCCAGACGCTGTCAGGATAGCCAAACAAAATCTCTTTTCATCTCCATCACAGGAGTGGTCAGGCCTGCATCTAAAACAATGATTGCAGGTTGGGTGAGGTCAGCTTTTAAGCTTGCTAAGATTGATGCCTCCCCAGGTAGTATAAGATCAGCTGTAGCTTCTCGGGGATGGCTGGATAACAGACCAGTACAGGAGATATTAGAAAGGGGAAATTGGAAATGTGTAGAAACATTTTCAAGATATTACTGCAAGGAAGTAAATAGATCTGTCAGGGATAATGCTGCAGAAGGTTTACTTTATAATAACTTTAAAACTGTTTAATAAAACATAATGTGATACCTAAGATTTCATGGTGTGATCTCAATTTTAAAACTAAGAGTTACTTTTAAGTTTTCATTGATTTTAAAACAGGCTTGTTTGTTCTGTTATTGTTTGTTAATCACTTTGTTTAACTTAGAAATTTAATACATAATTGTTGATTCATGCATAAGTATTTTAGCAGTGGATATGACTGCATAATTTCTTGAGTTTATTGAAAGGAATAAGTTTTTATTTTTGTTTTGTTTACTTACAAAGTCAGTGGAATTTAGTGACTTTAGATGACTGAATAATTGTTAAATTTGATTTAATTCGTTTTCCCAATATTAGAGCTTAAGAGTTCAATATAAGAAAGTTCAACAAAGAAAAAATTGGTTTTATTTTTCTTGGGTTAATTTAACAATTTGCTTTCACATTGCATTCTTGTGTTTTACTTTTTCTGGTCACCAGCAGATATCAAACAGGTCTTCATCACATCATTGTTGTGTTTTCGAATACATATAATATGACTGTTTTGCATTCAGACAAAACAGGTATTATATGTTGGAGAAAACACAACAATGAGTCAAGGAGCTTGCTGATGATGAAGACTGCAATGACGCTTGACAGGTGACAGCTAAATTGGCGGTAAAGTACTCACAGACGCCCTCAGGTGCCAGAAACAAGAAGGTATTCTCGATATTCCTACTGATTTAGGGGGGATATTCTCGTATTTTCACAGAATCATAAGGAGGATCTTCTTCATCACATCATTGTTGTGTTTTCTCCAACATATAATACCTGTTTTGTCTGAATGCAAAACAGTCATATTTTTATCACACATAACATACAATACCTAATATCACGTAGGTAATATAAAGCAAATCGGTGTGGTACTTACACAAATTATCTTCTTCATTTAAATGTTTGTTGGTTGATGGTGATGGTTGCTTGTTTGTTGGTGTATATTGCTATATTTTTTACGTAGTACCAACATTGGGGAATGTGTATTGTATTATTACGTTTGTTATAGTATCCGACTGAAAGACTTGCATCTATGGTCATGAATAAAAACCGGCCAAGTGCGTGTCGGACCACGCACAATGAAGGGTTCCGTAGTTGAAAAGAATTTATACCAAAAACAAACTTAACATTGGATCCCAAAAATTTTTTTTTATGTCAATAATTACATATTCACAATTTTCGGACTTTTTCCTTTACTTGTGTTGAGAGACCTTGCTTCTTGCCAAATTTCATTATTCTAGGTCAACGGGAAGTACCCTAAGGTTTTGATTTACTTGCGACAGTTGCGAGTATCAAAATGTGTCGCAAAATGGCCGTATTTTTTTATTGCGTTGACTTAGACGCCTGATGTTTTTAGGACTCTAAGGGACAATATAGACTTACGTATTTAATATTAATTTCAACTTGATATCTCCACGCGTCCTTGAGAAAAATGGTCTTGACAGACTGACAGACTTGAACATTTTTTTATGTGATGGAATAAAAAATAACAATTTTCGGACTTTTTCCTTTATTTGTGTTGTATGACTTTGCTTCTTACCAAATTTCATGATTCTAGGTCAACGGGAAGTACCCTATAGGTTTTGACTTACTTGCGAGCATCAAAATATGCCACATAAAGTGCCGTATTTTTTATTGCGTTGACTTAGAAGGTTGATTTTTTCAGGACTCCAAGGGACCATAGATCTACGTATTTGGTATTAATTTCAACTTGAAATCTCTACGCGTTCCTGAGAAAAAGGGTCTTGATAGACTGACAGACAGACAGACGGACAAACAAGTGATCCTATAAGGGTTCCGTTTTTTCCTTTTGAGGTACGGAACCCTAAAAAATATAAAAAAGTGTAATGGCAGTGACATTGACATAACGCATGCTTAATGGAATACTGACTTCACTCAAAAAGACGATTTTTGGGAAATCTCAAAAGAAGATCTTGTTAAGAGGACTTATCGTATTTGTTGATGCATAAAAATAAAACTGATTTATTGCTCATGAGCGCTTGTATTTTGAACGTCTATGATTAACTAGTGATGAGATTTGAATTGATTTTGAAAAAAACCGGTAATAAGTTTTATTTCTGACCTATCTACTAATGGGTCAATGTTCCATTAAGCATGCGATAATTATACGTGGAAAGTACATCAGTACAAAGTAAAAAAATACTTTTATTTTTGATGTCCGAAATCCGGGAATCTTTCTCGTAACAGAAACGTAAATCTGATTAAAAAAATAGGTAGTAATTTAGGAAAATAGTAATTTTATGAACTAAATTTGCTTGTGACACGCTCCCCCGCAAGTTGGTAGGTAAGTACTGCCCTTCGGCATTCTCTTTTATAGCCTTTTTTTTTACTTTTTTTTTGTATCGTTGTTAACGAACACAGTCAACGCATAATATTTGTAACTAGACGTCTAAATGTGGAAGCTTGTTATCAGCAAATTTTCCGACCTACGAACTATTGCACATTTTTGCTATTAGTCTGTAAGCTTTCTGTAAAATAAATAAATAATAAAAGGAAAGTGTCCCGACTGACACATTATCGGCCAGCCTAAATCACTTATGGTAGGAATGTACATCGACACTCACGCGCCGCGTCGCACAGGAAGACAACCCTGACTAGTCGGAAGGTGTAAGAGTAACGCGACAGAGAGGCGACTTCTATAGCTGGATAATTATCACTAGGTAATTGACGCTGTGCGACCTGAATTGCACTTTATTGTGTCGTAGCAAGAGTCGCTATTTATTTAAATGATTTTGCGGAGTGCATCTTGTTACTTGTAGTATTATGTGTTCTGTGCGGGCGGCAGGTGGTCAGCAGCGGCCTGCCGCTCAGCACGGTGTGGACGCGCGTGGAGCGCGCGCGCGCCGCCGCGCACTGGCGCCCGCTGGCCGACCCGCTCGCGGACGCGCGCGCCGACCCGCAGCGCGCGCCGCTGCCCGCCGACGTGGCCGAGCTGCTGCGGCCCGCCGCCGGCCCGGGCGCCGCAGCGCTGCTGCTGGCGCAGGCGCTGCGCCTGGCCAAGGTGCCGCTGCTGCCGTGCAGCGGCTACGCGCTGGCGCCGGCCGACGCGGCCAACGAGGCGCTGGGCGACGCGCTGGAGGCGGACGGCGGCGAGGCGCTGCTGGCGCTGCTGCGCGCGGCGCGCCGCCTGCCGCGCGCGCACCCCGCGCGCCCCGCGCCCGCGCGCGCCGCGCCGCTCGTGGCGCTGTTCCTGGACCCGCCGCACTACTTCACCAACGACGCCGGTAACTATCGCCGACCACTTCAACAGTAAGCAAAAGGATTGTGCGTGTCGGACCACGCACAATGAAGGGTTCCGTAGTTGAGATTAATTTTTCGTCTATTTTTAGCCGCCTTCTGAAAAAAGGAGAACGTTATCAATTCGGTTGTTTTCTTTTTTTTTATATGTACGGGCATTACTTCGTCATTTAGAGACGGATTTGCAAAATTATTTTTTGGTTTGAAAGTGTATACTCTCTGATTCTAACAATGGGTGGTCCCATTGTCACCAAGTTAGAATCAGATGAGGGGATCCCACGGAAATCAAGGGAAACCCTCAAAGAACATCGGCCAAATTTCTATAGAAGCTGGACCTGAGTTTTATTTTCAGTGTACAGAAGCAAATTATAGTGAGATTTGATTGTTTTATGTAGTAAACACCATCCCTTTCGAAAATAATATCTAAATAGCCAAGATATTTCAATAATGCAAAAAATGCTTTTGAGGTTATCGGTGTCCGGAAATCAAAAGCACAGAATAATCGTCACAAGCGGTACCTAGTTATCAGTCTGTAAAACAATGCCAAGGTCAAACAACTGAAGGAAATCCAAAACAGTACAGTACGTATCACAATATTCACACTAACAACAACAACACAACAATGCGAGATCGCCGGGTGCAAAGACTACACACTACAGTATATTAGTGTCAAATTGACACCCGTTGTAATTGACAGTATTGACACTGTCAATCCATGGCGCGCGTCGATGACATATTATAACGTTCCGTTGTACACAATTGAACAAAATACTGATACTTACTATGAACCCACATAATTATTTTTATGACAAGAATCCAATACATAATAAAAACAGCACTAGTTGGTTTGATACACAGAATTACATCTAATAACTATTCAGAAAAACGTGAATAATTATAATCTTTGAGTACTAAATCATTTCTTAAGCAAAATGAATCGTCAAAGGTGCGTTCTGAACATGTTATTCTAAATAATTTGCAAATTATGCTATTAAAAAAATGTGTTTGTGCTTTTTTTTCTGGCGACTTAAATATCTATTTCTTATGTTTTTTAAGACCTTAAAAAATACTAGTTTTTTTCATATATATGGCATATCTGTACACCACCGCCTCGTAGTCAGGTACGATTTGGCCGTCCTTCTTTTATAGGCACACCTATAGCGATGTAGCAGCTCATACTTACGTACCTACAACATACAAATTAGAAGAGCTCATACGGCCGTGCGCCACCGTAGGTCAGCGCGTACTGAGTAGCCGAAATACAAGCAATGCCGGACGCCCGGCTGTATCATCGCGCTAGTTGTACGACGGGAGCGCGGCACGTACTACCGACATTACCGAATTGTGATTGTAATAAGTTTGTTAATGTACCCTATTTATTTACATTTATATTGACTATATAGTACTGTATATAAGCAGCGCTTTTTAATAAACCATACAGATCGTTATTCGTCTTCTCACTTGCAACACCTAATCCCTAAAGCGATTTGGGTATTTTTTATAGTAACTCGTGCATTTGCTCTCGGAAAGCACCATTTGGTGAAGTGGAACTGATGATGAAAACCACAGATGGCCATCGGAACTACTCAATTGTACCTAAGTATTTCACGGGTTGCGATTCGATTACTTTAATATGGTTGATAAGTAATTTATGCTCGTCAAAATGCATAATGGTGATGATGACTTCACCATGGAGCTCCAGTTCTCCTGGTTCTTACTAGGAGAACTCCTCACCAATGAACCTCCCTGCATCGGGAAAAGCAATAATTTCTAAAAGGTGAATATGAGCAGTTGACATTGGGCTATTGTAATTTAGATTAAATTACAAACTGACCCACTAAAAAGTGAAAATTAAAAACTTTTTTACAAAAAAAAAAAAAAAAAACTGACTTCCAAAAAAAACACTACAAAGTGAAGTGGAAGTCGGTGGCAAAATACTAAAATACAGATCCATAGACACCGACTTCCAAAATTAAAGTTATTTTTTACTTTGTAGTGTTTTTTTTTGGGAGTCGGTTGTTTTTTTTTTTTGTAAAAAAGTTTTTTCTTATATAACTTTAAAACTAAAAATTTTAAAATTTAAAAAAAAATCTGCTTAAGATCCTCACACTAAACCCCCTTTCATTTGATATATTACACGATACAGATTGCAATTTTATTTTTTTTAAATTTACTTATTTGTCCCCCAAAATGACCTCATATTCAAAATTTATTTATTTAAGTTACACGTCCGCGTTTGATAAAGAATACTTCAAAAAGAGTTGATTGTTTCGACTTGGAACCATCGCATCACCGAACGTCGTCATACTCATACCGGCAGTTTGACGGACTAGCGAGCCCGTATGAAATGCGATGAAATTGTTATCTACCATCGCCCGAGTCACTTTATCTTTATGTCTCTGTCTAATCGACAGATGCTATAATTTGAGGGTATTCATTAATATTACTTACTTACTTTTTTTTATAAAATTAAACCATACCCACAAGTTATAACTACAACAAACACAAACTCAAAGCATTTATTTCAAATAAACCAATTACAGGCACTTTTGAATTGTCAAGGGGTCGGTCTTGGGTCGGTCAGTCAGAAAGATGAAGCTAGTTGCCCCTTCCAAAGCGTACTAGATCCCTGTGCAGAAGAACGCGCAACAAACTCCGCGACACTCGTTTAAATCTAATATTTTACAAAATATTGGTTACTTACATCGCCATCGTTCATGTTGAAAATATACTTGTGAGAACAATGTAGAAACACGTGCACGTTAAAAGCATCCTTAATAAACTAAAGATAAAAACTAAAAACAACTGCATCAATTAAAATAAGCCGTGGCAGTAAGAGACGGCCAGTCCCAACTGACGGCGCCCGATACAGAGTAAACGGCTACGATTTATGCATTTAGTATTTTTTAAAAATTATTTCTAATTTATGATAACTGTGAATTATCAAATCAAATTGCAAAATATAAATCTTTGTAGTAAAATAAGATCAAAGTTTTGATACGTAGTAGCAATAATAAATATTATTATTTTTCATTTATACTTGATTTCTAAATTATTTATAAATATTACTAAAACAAAATAGAAAAATACTTAATAATATTAAAAAAAATATAATGCATGACAAAAAGCACATTCTGTGCTTAGTATTTGAACCTCCAATCTTATGCACGGCAAGCGGTCTTGAAACCTCTGCTCTATTTAGACGTTGAATAAGTCATCGTAAAAGTTAATCGTATTAATGCTTGTCGTTATACGCAATAATAAAATTATTGACGTTTTATTGAAAAAGATAATAATAAAAACAAACTTTTAAAAATAAATACTAACTTATACTTATTTATTCACTAAAACAATACAATATTTATAATAAAATGTTTTTTCAAAATACAAAAACCAACTTCGGCCTATCACGTATTTGAACCCGTTGCCGGAGAGTAGTATTCCGAAGTATTCGCCGAGCTAAGTACATGTGCGGCCACGCAAGGCTATCTATTAAAGTTTGACTGTTGGCCGCTAGATGGCGTTGGTGCCAGTGACTATGTCACGTCGTGTGTGTCGTGCGTTGTTGTCGTATGTTGCGTTTCGATTTGAAAACTTCGGAATATTTCTTTACATCTACTTAGATAAGTACTTATTTAATAAGTTTTCGTATGCGGTTTAGGTGTGAAAGTGGTAGAGAGGTAAATACATAGGTAGTGTTACGGACGCGGAGCGCGGTGTGAACAAAAAACTATAAAGTGATTAAGTGAATAAATGAGTGTGCGTAATAATTAGGTAGATATTGATGTAGAACTGTGATACAATAAGATTGAAATGTTTGACACTAGGCGGCGCTACTGTATGTTGTAGGTTGCGTTAGCATAAGTACTAGCGGAACTTTACCTTAACGAGAACCGTTGCAGACAATTGTAAATTCTAGCGTTATAATTAGGATATTTTGATACAGTTTTTTGTATTTAGGTAAAATAAGTAAATACCTAGGCTATAAAAATAAGACAAGTCGCTGTAACCAACTTTTACATAAGAAAAATTGTAAGTCCCATACATTTTGTACGTTAGTGCCGTGTGCAAAATTAAAGCGCTGTGATTGGTCGGCGCATTTTTGCCAATTCCTAGAAATTCCCAAACTAGATGTGTAGTTGCTAGATGTCACGTGTCTTCGAATTGTTGGTTCTAGGACATGCCGGTTTCCTCACGATGTTTTCCTTCACCGTTTTGAGAGCAGTGGTGATGAAAAAATTTACGCAAAGTAAAGCGCCTGCCGGGGCTCGAACCTACGACCTCATACTTGTCAGTCGCGGCCACCACTGCTCTCAACTTTTTACATACAATGTAGATACTTAATATTCACCAGTTCTTACATACATCCTTTCACAAAGTACAGTGAACTACCTACATATTTATCACAAAAAAAAACTCGAAAGTTGTCCTTTTCTTTGACTCGTGTCACCAACTAACAACTCCTGCCCGCGACTTGGTTCGCGTGGCCGCCGTAACACACCACAGTATCATTAGTTATCTTTACTGGTGCGCACTTGCCGGCAGGCTACCTGAGCTGGCTGACGGCGCTGTGGGACGCGGGCTGCGAGTGGCTGGCGGGCGAGCGGCGCGCGGCGCTGCTGTGCTGGCGCCTGCGCTGGCTGCACGCGCTGCTGCTGCTGCTGGACCCGCAGGTGACTCCCGCGGCCGCGCGGCCCCGGCGTGCCGCCCGCGCTAACGCTCTGTTGTCTGCGCTAGGAGGAGGCGGGCCGCAGGGAGACCAAGCGCATGCGCGGCGAGGCCCGCGCCGCGCTCAAGAGGTTCGCGGGCACGTCGCCGCTGCCTTTCGCGCAGTTCGCGCGCATCGAGCACGCGGCCGGCGACGTGCCCGCCGCGCGCCGCGCCGCGCTGCACGCGCTGCGCGCCGCCGTGCGCGACCCGGCCGCCGCGCCGCACCTGCGCCTGTACGTGGCGCGCGTGTGCGGCGAGCTGGGCGACGACGCGCTGGGCGCCTGGGCCACCGCCAGCGCCGCGCTGGGGCTCGCGCCGCCGCCCGACGAGCGCCTGGCCGCGCCGCCGCCGCGCGAGCTGCTGCAGCGCGCGCTGCGGGCGTGCGAGGCGCGCTGCGACGCGCTGGAGCAGCAGCCGGACGACGGGCGCGCGGCGCACGTGCTGGACGCGCAGCTGCCGGCGCCGGCCGAGTGGGCGGCGGCGCGCGCGCGCCTGGCCTCGCCCGCGCGCCGCGCCGAGCTCGTGCGCCGCGCGCGCGCCGCGCCGCCCGCGCAGGTGAGCCGCCCTCGCTGCTGTCCCTTCTGCCGCAACAAACAACAAACTAAGCAAGCCAGTTGGTTTGTCAATAAAAGACTATTCAATAAAAGTAACATTGGCTAACTATCGGTATAAAACAATCCTGTAAAAATAAAAGACTATCAGTATTGGAAACTTAAAGCTATCTATATTGGAAAATGTTATTTTATTATGAAAACGATATAGATTATTTAAATAGGTACTATTTTTGGTCAAAGAATATGTTTTACTTTGCAAGTTTTTTTACTTCAACTATCCGTCAACCGCACACCATTATTAAACTAAGTAGGTAGGTATACATTGTATACGACTGTACATCGATTGTCATTTTCTTTATCAGACATATAAACATTCAGACATTTTGAGTTTCAGATGATATGAAAAGATGGGACATTAAGTCCAAACCCCCCGGACCGCGTTCGTCTATGTACTTCTCACATAGTCCTCTAATACTGATCTAAGTTTCATTACGGGCGAAAGAAAAAATATGATGCTAAGGGTCCATACAGAAGGTTGCATTGGCCTTTAATAATTAATAGATATGACTGATTATCAGATAAATAAAACAAAAATAAATTAGTTGAAATCCATACTATCCATACTTATTACTTATTTACTTATTAATATTATAAATTCGAAAGTAACTCTGTCTGTCTGTCTGTCTGTCTGTCTGTCTGTCTGTCTGTTACCTTTTCACGCCTAAACCACTGAACGGATTTTGATCAAATTTGGCAAGGCTGTAGATGGCATCCTGGGGAAGGACATAGGCTACTTTTTTTTTTTCAAAAATAATCCTAAGGGGATGATATAGGGAATGAAAGTTTGTATGGGAAACCCGGCATTTCTTAAGTTAGAGATATTTATGACAATTCAAGTTTATGATTTTGGTAGAAAATAAAGAAATATGCGGTTCAGCGTTTTTGAAAAATCATCCCTGGTGGTAAAATAGGGGTTGATTTTAAAATTCATAAAACTGCATGGATTCCGATAAAATTTGGCAAGGCTATAGATAGCATCCTGGGGAAGAACATAGGCTACTATTTGTCGTAAAAAATAATCCTACAGGGGTGTTAAAGAGGATGAAAGTTTGTATGGGAAACCCAACATTTGTTAAGTTTGTGATATTTATGAAAATTCTAATTTAAGCTTTTGGTAGTAAATAAAGAAATATGCGATTAAGCGTTTCTGATCAATCATCCCTTTTGGGCGTAAAATAGGGGTTGATTTTAAAATTCACAAAACTTTTCGGATTTTGTTAAAATTTGGCAAGGCTATAGATGGCATCCTGGGGAAGGACATAGGCTATTTTTTTCTCAAACATAATCCTACAGGGGGTGATATAGGGGATAAAAGTTTGTATGGGGAACCCAGCATTTCTTAACTTAGAGATATTTATGACAATTCAAGTTTATGATTTTGGTAGAAAATAAAGAAATATGCGGTTCAGCGTTTTTGAAAAATCATCCCTGGTGGTAAAATAGGGGTTGATTTTAAAATTCACAAAACTGCATGGATTCCGATAAAATTTGGCAAGGCTATAGATAGCATCCTGGGGAAGAACATAGGCTACTATTTGTCGTAAAAAATAATCCTACAGGGGTGTTAAAGAGGATGAAAGTTTGTATGGGAAACCCAACATTTCTTAAGTTAGTGATATTTATGAATATTCAAGTTTATTATTTTGGTAGGAAATAAAGAAATATGCGGTTCAGCGTTTTTGAAAAATCATCCCGGGGGGTAAAATATGGGTTGATTTTGAAATTCACAAAACGGCACGGATTTCGATAAAATTTGGCAAGGATATAGATGGCATCCTGGGAAAGGACATAGGCTACTTTTTGTCTTGAAAAATAATCCTACAGGGGGTGATATAGGGGATGAAAGTTTGTATGGTAAACCCAGAATTTCCTAAGTTAGTGATATGAAAAATTCTTTATGCTTTTATGGCTTTTGGTAGAAAATAAAGAAATATATGTTACAGCGTTTTTGCAAAATCATCCCATAAATTGGGTTGATTTTAAAATTAACAAATAATATTAAAATGTTTGTGTACCTTTCTATTTTTAAGAGATTCAAGGGATTGGAAATGTAGTCATAGTTCGTATCTAAAATATGACGATGATTGTTGAAGACGTCGGAAAAAATCATGCTGGGCAACGATATATCGCAGCGATTTGAGTTTGCATAGTTATATCGGACGGCCCTATGTTTACCGCATGAACGTTCCCATGAGATATTTTCCGACATCTACGCGGGCGAAGACGCGGGCAAAAGCTAGTAAATAATAATTATTATATTCATTTAAATAAGTATTATATTCATTGTGTAGTTCGTAAAAAATAATCCTACAGAGGTGAGAATTATTTTTTACGACAAAAAGTAGCCTATGTTCTTCCCCCGGATGCTATCTATAGCCTTGCCAAATTTTATCGAAATCCGTGCAGTTTTGTGAATTTTAAAATTAACCCCTATTTCACCCCAGGGATGATTTTTCAAAACCGCTGAACACATTTCTTTATTTTCTACCAAAATCATAAACTTGAATTGTCATAAATATCTCTAAGTTAAGAAATGCTGGGTACCCCATACAAACTTTTATCCCCTATATCAACCCCTGTAGGATTATTTTTGAGAAAAAAAGTAACCTATGTCCTTCCCCAGGATGCCATCTATATCCTTGGCAAACTTTATCGAAATCCGTGCCGTTTTGTGAATTTCAAAATCAACCCATATTTTAACGCCCGGCGTGATTTTTCAAAAATGCTGAACGGCATATTTCATTATTTCCTACCAAAATCATAAACTTGAATTTTCATAAATATCACTAACTTAAGAAATGTTGGGTTTCCCATACAAACTTTTATCCCCTATATCACCCCCTGTAGGATTATGTTTGAAAAAAAAATGGCCTATGTCCTTCCCCAGGATGCCATCTATAGCCTTGCCAAATTTTATCAAAATCCGTGCAGTTTTGTGAATTTTAAAATCAACCCCTATTTTACCCCCAAAGGGGATGATTGATCAGAAACGCTTAATCGCATATTTCTTTATTTACTACCAAAAGCATAAATTAGAATTTTCATATTCCTAACTTAAGAAATGCCGGGTTTCCCATACAAACTTTCATCCCCTATATCATCCCCCCTAGGATTATTTTTGAAAAAAAAAAGTAGCCTATGTCCTTCCCCAGGATGCCATCTATATGCCATCCTTGCCAAATTTTATGAAAATCCGTTCAGTGGTTTAGGCGTGAAAAGGTAACAGACAGACAGACAGACGGACAGACAGACAGACAGAGTTACTTTCGAATTTATAATATTAAGTATGGATGGGTGTAGACTCTTTAGAATTGAAATAAAGACGAAATTGCGTTTCTCTGTAAATATCAAAGACTAGCTTCTGCCCGCGACTTCGTCCGCGTGAAATTTCTTGTCCCCAACGACGCATCGCATCGCAACGCTTGCCCGCGCTATTACTTCGTTTGCGCTTAAGCATCCTTTCTGACATTTTTTCTTTTTGCTCGGCTCCTAAGGTCCCTAACGTGATGTTAAATAGCCTATATCTTTCCGCATCGCCTGCCCGCGCTATTACTTCGCGCTTGGCTTCTAAGGGCCCTAGCGTGATGTTAAATAGCCTATATCCTTCCGTTACGCCCGCCCACGCTATTACTTCGCGCTCGGCTCCTAAGGGTCCTAGCGTGATGTTAAATAGCCTATATCCTTCCGCATCGACTGCCCGCGCTATTACTTCGCGCTCTGCTCCTAAGGGCCCTAGCGTGATGTTAAATAGCCTATATCCTTCCGCATTGCCTGCCCGCGCTATTACTTCGCGCTCGGCTTCTAAGGGCCTAGCGTGATGTTAAATAGCCTATATCCTTCCGCATCGCCTGCCCGCGCTATTACTTCGCGCTCGGCTCCTAAGGGCCCTAGCGTGATGTTATATAGCCTATAGCCCTCCTCAAGAACTGGGTTATAAAATGCAAAAAGATTTTTTCAAATCCGACTGGGGTAGTTCCAGAGATAGCGCGTTCAAACAAACTAACAAAGAAACAAACTCTTCCGCTGTATTCCACCGACATTATTGAAATAATAAATCGAGAGGGTCGTCAATCCGCGGAAAATCTCGCAATTCAGAAAAATTACTTATTTGCACAACGCCAACTATGGGTAAATTGATAATACGTCCGCACTAAACATGTTCGCTCAAGAGCGACCGGTATGAATTAAAGTTATTTTGCGTTTTAGTAATTTTATATTATCTCCGAAACTGTATGACCAATTGGCATACTGTAAAGGCCAAATCTTATCTCCATGATGTCCTTGTGATCATAAAATAACTTATATTGATAAGGATTAATGTTTTGTTGTTTAAATAATCATACAAACGTAAGTATGTCTAAAAAATACTTTTTTAAAGCAATAAAAGATGTATAAAAGATAAAATATAAAAGATAGAAATATAGTGTCCAGGACTTTTTTGTAGAATTATTTAAGACGGACCAGACTGCCATACATTGTTCTCAATTATAAACAACCGTTTAGGCAGCGCATGCACAAAAGTCTGTTTAAAGAGGTATTTCTTTACGACTTGTTTGACAAAAATTGTGATAGCTCGGCTAGTATGCATGATATAAATATAATTTATAGCCTATAGCACTCAGGAATAATGTAGCTTTCTACTTGTGAAAAAATTTTTAGAATTGGATCATTAGTTCCGGAGATTACCCCCTACATACAAACTTACAAACATACAAACTTACATACAAATTTTACCTCTTTATAATATTAGTATAGATTTATTTACATCGGTTTCATACATGAACAAATTAATCTAACATAACACTTTCTTATGAACCAAATAAATATCTCACCTGTAAATATCAAAGAAACAACATTTAATGCCTCTATTTCCAATAAGTAAATTAATTTCCAATATAATAATTGTAACCGAAATACGAAAGACACGAAAGACGTGTCCTAACACTATGGCCATAGTTGTCAGTTCTATGAGTATCAAATAAGATTAAAGAGGCGATAACTCTTTACATATATATAGTTTTTAGCAATAGCATGTAGGTGGGAAGTTACATATCGCAAATTAGTTTAGGAACTTGAACGATTGTATGGTAAGTTATGTAGGTGTAGGCACATATCTCAGGGCCTGGGTTGTTATACTCTGGGGCTGCAAGACCGAGACCCTCCAGGTGCGGCCAGTCATTGTGTGGTCAGTTGCCTGGACATGACATAAGCTTCTACGTGCATGTTGAATTCTGGTTTCCTTCTTGATAATATGTATGTTTAGCTGAGCCACGTGTTTAATTGGTGCTTGCATAGAACCCACACCTGTTACAGTACCTTCAATTGATTTTCTTTGTAACTTCAATAATTGAGTTGCCTTTTCACTTATGAAGCTCGCTTGTGAGCCTTGATCTACAAGAACCCTTAACTGTGTCGCTTGTCCATGTTTTCCTTTTGCTTTGACTAGTGCGGTTGCTAATAATGCTCTTGCAGACGCTCCGATAGCAACATGAAGCGTTGTGGTGGCCTGCTTGTTGGCTTCTTGTTGAGATGTCGATGGTTGTGTTGCTCCTGTCTCTGTGGCGTCCTGCGACTTCTCTGATGTGTGAAGTAAGGAACGGTGACGTCTTCTACATCACGGCAAGTAACTGGTACCTTGCATTTGTAAACTGAATGACCCGGAAGCAGGCAGTTGAAACAAAGCTGTTTTTCCTTCACATAATTGTTACGTTGTGTAAGATCCATTTTAATATTTTTTTTGCAATGACATAAGGTATGCTTTTCAGTACAAAGTATACAGCTTTTATCTTAAACAACATTCGCGGTATGGTAGGATCGCTCTTTGACTGCACGATCTTTATTTGTTACGGGTTGCATCATTTCCAGTGTTCTAAATTTTGATTCCAAATATCTTTTTAATTCTTACCAAGATGGCACTTTTTTTGACTGTTCCTTATAAGCAAAAGCTTCCCACTCTTTATGTGACTCCTGGTCTAACTTTTGAATCACCAGAAATATAATGAAAGGATCGCAGGTATCGGTGATCATTTTCAAGTTTTTTAGGTTATTTATGCACTCTGTCGTAGTATCTAATAAATTGTTCACACTGTTAGCTGTCTGTGTTGTGATTTTCTTTTGGTTAAAAAAGTCTTTTTAAAACAGAGAACACAGTAACACGTTTGTTGCCGTACCTGCCTGCTAACAATTGCCGCTCGATCGCAACTGCTGTCCGTAACTTGTATGTGCCGCCATGTTATTTCCGCTTCACCGGTTACACTCGACATTAGGTAATGCAGTTTTTGAACGTCACTGATTGAAGTATTTTTATGCACAAGTGATGTAAACATGTCTTGGTATGTGGCCACTCCTCGTATTGTCCCGAAAATGTTGGTAGTTGTGTCCGCGGCAGTTTTACGATCGAACATTGCCCTTGAGGTTGACCGCTAAATTCTGTTGTTGTTTGTTGCTGCTTGCTCAAGCTCAACATATCTGTCAAGTCTGCTTGTAGACAAAGGCACAGGCCTTCAATAGCGAAATAGTCTTCATTGACAAAGTAAGACACTTCTCCACGCTTGTCTCTCGGAATACTTTGTGTCAAGTCAACATCTCATGAGCTTGCTTAAAAGAACTCCAATACTCTTCAATGCACTTCATTCTAGCCCTTACGTAACCATCTGTAAGTCTCACTTTAGGACATTTCTTAAAGTTCGATTGTGTTTTTTGTAACAATTTTGCCACGTCTTCTAGCGTATTCAAATATTTTTGTTGTTCCGAAGTTAAAGTAGCCATTGTAACTTTCTACTATATTATTATGTATCACTCGTGCAATGAATTGCCAACCACACTGTCTACACTTTATTAAAATATCCAACTTCATAAAAAAACTGCACAGTTCTGCGTAAACAAGTCGTCTTATCTCTGGAATGCCTATTGTTCTCAGCTCGCTCGGACTTCCGATTCACTAATGACTCACAGGTGCGCCAGTAGTAATTATCCGGCTCGAAGGACCATATGTTAACGACATTAGGTTGTTTATGCGTTGTAGAACTTTGGAGAGATTTTAATAAATAAAATAACGTGGCTGTTTGCTAGCTCTGTATTGAGGCAACTGAACGATGCTAAACGATCGGACAAATTAAATAATTAAATAAACAATAATAATGTATAATTTAATACATAATAAATATTATAATAGTTTTACTTAACTTATTATTATAATAAATTCAAGTAATAAATAAATGAGTGATACTTTAAATCATTAATAAATAAAGGAAAATAATAAAAGCGCTCTTCCTCTCTCTTACTTATAAGCTTGCTGTGCCCGACAGGCTCCATCATTGTTTCTAAAACTATTACTTACCACCTGCACCACACTATGGATTGCAATACAGATCATTTGATTTGACTTGCAGGGCGCGGCGGCGGCGCGCTACTGGGAGCAGAGCGCGTGCGCGCTGGTGGTGGCGGCGGCGCGCGAGCAGCGCCTGGCGCAGTACGCGCGCGCGCTGGCGCCGCTGTTCCCGCACAACGGCCTGCTCGCACTAGGTATTGTGAGGGCTCGAACCTCACAGCGGGAGGCTAACTACTTTATAATAAAAGACAGTAGTGTACTGAAGGAATGGGGCTGAAGCCCGCTATATTAAAATAGAAATAAAATTATAATTCACTCCCTAGGTCCTACGCGGAGCCCTAGCTATCAGCTATCTGACAATCCTTATAAAAAGCGAGCATCACTTTTTATAAGAATATTCGATGTTTGAATGATCGGAATGTCAGCCAGTTATCCATACTTTGGCTTGTACACAATAAAACCTCTACAGTATGTACAGCTCTGAAGGACCCTCACATCTTTGGAACCGTTTATAATAACGTTTCAGGTTCAACTCTAAATATTTTATATTAGAATTAAATTGCAGATCTTTCTTATCTATCGTTTCGGCTCGTGGCCGCCTGACTTCTGTCACTTGTTCTAAAATTCATAGTTTGTCTCATAGTCTATTTAAACATCCACGAGGTTGCGTGCTACAACGCGTCGCGGCTCAAAGCCTCCGCCTGACCTGTGTGTCCGTCCGCAGCGTGCAGCGGCGCGCCGCTGTGGGCCTGGGAGAAGGACGGCACCGCGGAGGAGCGCCTGCGGGCCATCACGTGCGGCGCGCGCTCGCACCGCGCCGCGCTGGCGCACGTGCTGCCGCCGCTGCTGCGCGCCGCGCCCGCCTGGGAGCCGCGCGACGCCGCGCGCGTGGCGGCCGCGTGCGCGCGCGCCGGCCGCGGGGGCGCGGGCGGCGCGCTGCTGCACGCCGTGCGCCTGGAGAGCGAGGCGCGCGCGGAGCGGGCGCGCCCCGCCGCCGCGCTCTACGCCGCGCTGGACCGCCACCCGCACCACAAGGTGAGGCTCTTGACAGACTGACAGACTTACATTTTTTTTACGTGATAGAATTACAAATTAACAATTTTCCTTTACTTATGCTGTGAGACCTTGCTTCGGACAACGGGAAGTACTCTACAACGTGTAATGCTAAATGCGCAAAACCTCTTAAGGGGTCATTGTACTCATCATTATGAACAACTTTTACTATGGGGCCAAACCTGAAATCGCGAAAAAAAAATCAGCTGTTCAGTACATTTTGACGAAATTTGCGAACATAAATGTACTGAACAGCTGATTTTTTTTTCGCGATTTCAGGTTTGGTCCCATAGTAAAAGTTGTTCATAATGATGAGTACAATGACCCCTTAAGAGGTTTTGCGTATTTAGCATTACACGTTGTATAGGTTTTGATTTACTCGCGAGTATCAAAATATGCCGCATAAGTAAATGGCCGTATTTGTTTATTGCGTCATGCAATAATGTGCCGTGCTAACATTTAGGTTCATACGGATGAGGAAGACCACACATGGCCATCGAAACTACTCAATAATAATTTCACGGGTTGCGATTCGATTATCGCTAAGCAATTGATGCTCGTCACAATACATATGTTGAAGTGGAGTTGATGGTGACTTCACCGTCAGTGCCAGTTCTCCTGGTTCGTTACTGGGGGAACTCCTCAACAATTAGCGTTCTTATATCGGGAAAAGCAATATTTTGTAAAAGGTGATGAATAGTTGACATTAGGCTATTGTAACTTAGATAAATTACAGACTGACCCACTAAAAAGTGAAAAATAAAAAACTTTTTACAAAAAAAATAACCGACTGCCAAAAAAATACTAGAAAGTGAAAAATAACTTTAAGTCGGTGTCTTTGGATCTGTATTTTAGTTGTTTGACACCGACTTCCGAAATTAATGTTATTTTTCACTTTCTAGTATTTTTTTTGCAGTCTGTCGTTATTTTAAAAAAAAAAAAGTTTTTTATTTTTCACTTTTTAGTGGGTCAGTCTGTAATTTATCTAAGTTACAATAGCCTAATGTCAACTGCTCATCACCTCTTTACAAAATATTGCTTTTCCCGATATAAGGACGTTAATTGTTGAAAAGGGTCTGAAAATTGTCGTGTTACCTTATTATGTGCTGCCAATTAATCGAAACTAGAAAATTGAAATATTCCTGTCAGGGAGCAGCGCCCATACTTAGCCTGCCAGGCCTTTAATAATGTGAAGTTTGTTGCAGTCTGTCTTATTTGTTGAATATTCTGCCAAAGCTGCTTCTCTCTATCACGGAATGTCACGGATGGGTACAGTCAGTAACTGTGCAGTAGTATGATCAGAAAGGCCCGGGCGTAGTTCACCTTCAGATGTGATGTTACTGATTAGGTTGTTGTTTAAAATGTAGCATTTGTTTAGATACGTGTTTACGTGTAGAGTGCGTGTTGCAGTGGCTGGCCGTGCGCGGCGCGGCGTGGTGCCCGGCGCAGGCGGCGGCGCTGGCGGACGTGCTGCTGGAGCGCCAGCTGCGCGCGCACACGCTGCTGGACGAGCTCGCGCCGCCGCCGCCGCCGCCGCCGCCGCCGCCGCCGCCGCCGCGCGCCTCGTGATCTGCTACAATAAACATCTGCCAAACATAAATGCTCCTTTCATTTGCCGACCTTTTTAAATTAATTTCCGTGTTAGCAGTCACTACCAGTCACTACCAGTCACTACCAGTCACTACCAGTCACTGCGCGCCATTGGAACATATTCCTGAATGTAGTTTTTAGTATCGACGATGTTGTCCTTTCGGAGGTCGGTCGTTCTCCTTTTCTGCCGACACCTCCGTCACACTGGACGTTCTTCTCTACCGACAACACCTTTATATACCTAATGAATCTAAAAGTCAAAACATTGAACTAGTAAATATTAAATCAACCCTTTCAATCAGTAACCTTTATTAATGATTATTTCGTAAAGGTTGGCAAACAGCAGGCCCAACTAAATGATGAGCCTAATTAACCTAATTAACAGTCAACTGTCAACACAAGTTATGTACTCGTGGACACAGACCTCAATGAAGTGGAATACTACATTTTGATACAAGTGGAGAACGTTTGTTATTGCATTCGAGGCGGTATTAACACCCGCGCCGTAGGTGAGGTTGTTTTTGAGCCGAGAACTGCAATAACAAATGTCCACGAGTATCAAACGACGTTTTTCAATACACTTTTGAAGAAATAAAATAAAATAACGGAAAATATTTTTGTCATGAATTATTAGGAAACTATGATTTAAATTTTCTTTTTTTTCTCGCGCTTTTCTTTCGCCAGGTTGAAGGAGAAGCAAAGGTATAAAGCCGATAAACAGCCTAATATGAAAAATTGAAAATTCAAATATTTTCGAGTTTAGAACACAAATAAATGTTAATTTGTTCATAAACGTTTTTTTTATTGTAATAATCATAGTTTTTAATGATATTGTAAGGGCAATACCCTTACATATAATGAAAAATGTTAATGTTCTTAAAAGTATTTAATGTTAAACTTCACTAAATTAATTCAATTAAAAAGTAATAAAAAATGTTGTAAAAATTTTTCTAAAATGTTATAAAAATGTTACAAAATGTTAACTGTTGCGAGAGCTCGATATCAAAACGAAGACTGACGTACTTGCGTACGGGATGACTGATGAGACCATATTTTCTTAATTTACAATATTAGCAGTATTTAAAACTAGGCCAAAGTACAATGTGCGGTTGCTGACCGTACATCTTGGCGGGGCAACAATTGAGATAACTTATAAAAAAATATTTTACTAATGTAATTAAGAATAACTAATGTGAATAAAGTTAATTAGAGTTAGTTAAATGTTAAAAGAATGTGGTGTCGCGTAGGTAGCATTTCTGATCGAAGTCAGTTCCATGTTGTCATTGGATGCTGTAGCTCTTGGTGGCTTCTGTGGCGGTAACTCATCAAGAAGCTGGAAAATATTGGTGTGCGTGGAATGCCTCTGAAAAATTTTTAAGGATTACCTAAAAAATCGTAAGCAATGTATTAAAATTGATACTTGTTTAAGTGATGAGTTTCTCGTGTCCTGTGGTGTTCCGCAGGGAGGGATCCTTTCCCCGACATTATTTCAGATCTATGTGAATGACTTCTGCAGACTGAATCTTCCAAATGGTAGAATTTATGCTTACGCTGTCGACACGGCAATTCTTGTAGACGGAATCACTTGGGACATTGTGAAAACAAATGCGGAGACGGCCATGGCTAAGGTTATGATGTGGTTAAACTCAAATTTTCTTACATTAAACCTACAAAAGACGACATATATTCCTGTCGCAATACGACGTAACACAAAGCCACCTCCTTCTTTTAGTATAACTGCTCATTCCTGCTCAAAGCCGCTCATGCACTGCACTTGTCTTGCGCTTGCAAGATCCGAGTGTGTTAAATACCTCGGAGTACAGATAGATGACGGACTGAGATGGGAACAACAAACAGACGCCGTCACCACCAGAACATTGCGTCTCATACATATATTTAAGTCTCTCAGAGAATCCGCCAAACTAAAAATCCTTAAGATGGTGTACCATGCACTATGCCAATCAGTGATTGGTTATTGCATAGTTGCGTGGGGCGGTGCCATTAAAACTAACTTTCTGAAGGTGGAGAGAGCACAGAGAGCTATACTTAAAGTCATGATGAAAAAGCCGTATAGGTATCCAACAACTGATCTGTTCTCTGACTGTAAAGTACTTACGGTTCGTCAGCTTTATGTGCTCCAATCCACCCTTAGAAAGCACGCAGGCCTTCCACCTCTTACAAATAAGCGCACGTACCTTCCACCAAGTATCCAACACAAGACTACCTTCGCTAAACATCAGTATTATATACTAAGTACTCATACTTATACAAACATTAACAAACACCTCAATATTATAAATCTAAACTCACATGCAGTAAAATCTAAAGTAACAAGGACTACTCTTACACGGAGTCTTTACTTGCCTATCTTGTGTAATACACCTATCCACACACCCCTTCACACATACACCACTCACACACCCCTACACACACACCCCTACACACACACACACACACACTACTCACACACACAAACCTACAATTTTATTCTTTTTTATTATTATTTTTGCCCTTTTATCAGTTTTAGTAAATGGTCTCTGTTGTTTTGCAATGTTTCTAAGTCTTTTTTATATTGTATTGCGAAACTTTCGTCTAGCACGCCAAGTCTTTTTTATATTGTATTGCGAAACTTTCGTCTAGCACGCCAAGTCTTTTTTATATTGTATTGCGAAACTTTCGTCTAGCACGCCAAGTCTTTTTTATATTGTATTGCTAAACTTTCGTCTAGCACGCCAAGTCTTTTTTATATTGTATTGCGAAACTTTCGTCTAGCACGCCAAGTCTTTTTTATATTGTATTGCGAAACTTTCGTCTAGCACGCCAAGTCTTTTTTATATTGTATTGCGAAACTTTCGTCTAGCACGCCGAACAGGCTGTTTGCAAGGTATTTATTCCATTGACAAGACCTCGAGTAACGCGACGAACGAGTTGTTATGATCAAGTTCGTTGAGTTCCTGTTCGAATTCAGTCATAATAGTTTTGCACATCGTTTGATATGCAAATTGCTCACACTTTTCTCCCAGGTGTTTCACAACTCGATGTATGTTTTCCATGCCTTGCCAGTAAGATGTCATATTGTAGTAGGTAACAATTTTCCAGTCATCATGCACGCTTTGCAAATTGCCGATTTTGTCAAAGTACACTGCTCTATTTGGATCAAACGGTGTGACATTTATGGCGTCACTACTTTGCTTAGTGGGCTGAAATAATGTTAATAATGTTACACAGCTGGCTGGAACCTATTTTCTTTGATTTAGGTCGATGTTTTCGGTTAGTGTTATTTGTTGTTGATCTTTGTTTTTCCTTACAGATTGTTTCATTTGAGGTGGTGGTATCAGGTTTTTCTATATGAGATTCTGGTACCTATTGGCACTTTAACTAATTTTGTGATTGGTCTTGTTAGTAGTCCTGTCTTTGATGTCATCGTCACTGCTCTGACCAGATTGTCCCTACCCGGATGAACTTCCTGTATTCTACCAAGTGCCCATTTCGCAGGAGGAAGGTTGTCCTCTTTGATTAAGACAATATCCCCTATTGTTAAATTGTTTGTTTTGTTTAGCCATTTACTACGTACCTACTTGAAGTTGTTGCAGGTATTTTGACGACCACTTGGTCCAAAACCCTTGTTTCATTTTGTTTAGTAACTGCCATCTATGTCGAATGTTAATGTTTTAATCTTTGAGATTTTCAGTTGGTAGGAATGTTACTGGTCGGCCAATCAAAAAATGTGCTGGAGTTAGGTAATCAATATCGTCCACGTCCTCTGTTAATGGGCAAAGTGGTCTAGAGTTCATGCAGGCTTCGATTTGTGTAAGTAGTGTTAAAAACTCTTCGTATGTCAACTTTTGTTCTCCTAGAACCCGCTTTAGGTGATATTTCATAGACTTCACTGCAGCTTCCCAAAGTCCTCCCGCAGTCGGCCAGCTTGGGGCGTTGAAATGCCACTCTATTCCCATTTCGGTGCTCCTTCTCGACAAAGTGTCGTTGTTGAATGTATGTGATATATGCAGTTGTTTAGCTAACTCCCTTCCGGCTCCAACAAAGTTTGTTCCGTTGTCGGAGTAAATATGTTTCGGGCAGCCTCGTCGCCCAATCATGCGGTTGAGAGCCAGTATAAATGTTTGTGTTGATAAATCTGAGGCGAGTTCTAAATGCCTTTGTTGCCATGCATATAAATACCACGACATAACCTTTACTCGTTCTGACGCCTCGACCCTTGTTTAGTTTGACGCTAACGAATCCCGTGAAGTCCACCCCTGTGTGATAGAAAGGTGGTGATTGCGTTATCCTCTCACTGGGCAAGTTAGCCATCAATTGGTATTGTTTCGATGGTTTGAAGCGACAGCATTTTACACAGTCTTGCAGGTATTTTTTAACAGTGTGGTTTCCTCCTGTTATCCAATATTTTTGTCGCAATGTAGCCATAGTTAATCTCGCTCCACCGTGTAGTGTTGTTAAATGCGCACGGGCAATGAGAAGGTTTGCCAGCTTGCTGTTTTTTGGTATGATAACAGGATGTTTTGTTTCTTCAGGTAAAGAACATCGGCCAAATTTCTATAGAAGCTGGACCTGAGTTTTATTTTCAGTGCACAGAAGCAAATTATAGTGAGATTTGATTGTTTTATGTAGTAAACACCATCCCTTTCGAAAATAATATCTAAATAGCCAAGATATTTAAATAATGCAAAAAATACTTTTGAGGTTATCGGTGTCCGGAAATCAAAAGCACAGAATAATTGACAGTATTGACACTGTCAATCCAGTGCGCGCGTCGATGACATATTATGACTTTCCGTTGTACACAATTGAACAAAATGCTGATACTTACTATGAACCCACATAATTATTTTTATGACAAGAATCCAATACATAATAAAAACAGCACTAGTTGGTTTGATACACAAGTATATAGAATTGAATCACATCTAATAACTATTGATACCGCATTTACACAATCGTCTTCGCCATTCGCCTCGTCATTCGACGAAACATTCGTATACGAGTGCCGTCGCGAACTACTGTTCACACATTCGCGGTGTGAATTATTTTGACATTCGCACACGAATATGGAGGACGTGAAAATAATGGCGGCATGCGCGCTACGTCTATTGAGTTTATACAATTATATATTTAGATGATGAATCGAAGATGCGTACGAAAGAATTCTTCTTTAATTTTAAATTGCTGACTGGCAATCCCATACTAGTTGGTATACCGTTCCATGCATCGTTTATCTTTTGTCTATTTTTATGATTGATATGTTTTGGGTTTCATAATTATGAGCTCTTCATTTTGATAAAGTTCTAGGAATTCTAAAATTCGCACGTCACTCCACTCCATTTTGTCTACACGTCCTGTTGGGTCGGGCGCCAGCTGTCAACTGAATACAGGCGAATGTGTAAACAGTAAATTCGTGTTCGCCATTCGTGCCCTTTGATTCGCGTCCGAAAAAACGCTCCCGACGCGAGCGCGCGAATCGCGAGGCGAAGCACGAGGCGAATAGCGAGCGCACTGTTTACATATGCGTGTTCGTTATTCGCTTCGCCATTTGCCTCGCGATTCGCACGAATGTGTAAATGCGGCATCAGAAAAACGTGAATAATTATAATCTTTGAGTACTAAATCATTTCTTAAGCAAAATGAATCGTCAAAGGTGCGTTCTGAACATGTTATTCTAAATAATTTGCAAATTATGCTATTAAAAAAAATGTGTTTGTGCTTTTTTTTCTGGCGACTTAAATATCTATTTCTTATGTTTTTTAAGACCTTAACAAATACTAGATTTTTTCATATATATGGCATATCTGTACACCACCGCCTCGTAGTCAGGTACGATTTGGCCGTCCTTCTTTGAATTCTGTAACCTCCCTCCGACGCGTAATATGTTATTGTCATCTAGATAAGGGCAAAGTTTCAGAAGTGCACTTTTGTTGCTAACTTTCCCTTTTGTTTTTAAATCTTGGATTTCTTGTCCATAATGTTCATTTTGCACATGTTTTATATTATGTTAGTAGCGCGTCGAATATGAGCGAGTGTTAAATTTACCTACATTGTTTTGACGCGGGCGGGTCATTCATATTTGTATGATTCATTGCCAAGGCTTCCCTGTGACGTTTACTTTGTGACGAGTTTGTGATGAAACGCGACACCCAAGCTACGATGCGTATTATAGTCATAATACAGCTGTTCTCGATAAGGAGTTGTGTTACAAAGTTCATGTTTTTGTTTTCGTTAGTTCTTGACGTAACTGCATGCACCTTTTTAACTTCTACTTCTGGTGTCACATGTTTCAGGCATGTTTTCACTGCTAAGCCATTCGGGTCCATCAAACCACAGAGGAAAGTTGTGTAACTGAGAAGGTAGTAATCCACGTGACGCGCAGTCGGCCGGGTTTTGCTCCGACCTTACGTGCTTCCAGCTCTCGGCGGCTCAAAAAATTGGTTGAGTAAGATGTTTTTTGCTTCCGGGTACTTATCACCTTCGTTCATCGCTAGCTGTTGAAGTGTTCGGAGCGCTAAGAACGGAGCGGCCTTTTTTTTTTTTTTTTTGAGGGTGGGAAATCATCAAATAACTTCTCCCGCTCTGGGTGGAGTGGAAGGGCGTGTCAGACTTTTACTGACTAAAACCCACCCGTGTTCCTTCAGTTGCCTATGCCAGGGCCGCGGTAACCCCTTCAGACAACCCGCGACCCCAGCGGCGTCGGCCCTATTGGGCCCTGTCACTTGCTGACATCTCTTTGAGGCGCGCGTGGAACACAACGCGCCGTCGACTCGGGCCTGCAGTGCGATTCTGTAACCATCTCACCGTGAAAACTTAGGTGAAGTGAGCGTGGAGTGAGCTGTCAATAGTGTCAATTCCTAGCAAAAACAAACTCACTTCACTTAAGTTTTCACGGTGAGATTTTTACTGAATCGACCGGCTGGTCCTTACCGGACGGCGAGCTACCCGCTGCTCACCGTCCGCGGGCCCGCGCCTACGGTGGCCGGAAATCGCCCTGCGATTCCCGCCGCCCAGGGCGTCTCCTGCGGCGACTGAGGGCGTGAGGCTGCCTCTCCCTCACGCGTTCCGCCTCCTCCTTCGCGAGCATCACTGCTTCGCAGAAGGAGGTGACGGCCTCCCATGCACTCTCGCTCCGCACCATGGCCTGGACCAGGCTCGGACGCGAGAGATCGCCGCCGCCGATCGCCTCCGTGAGAACACGGCGGTGCTCTGCCCAAGCCGGGCAGACCTCCACTGTATGCTCCACCGTGTCCTCCGGGCGATCCACACAATGGAAACACCCGGGCGTTTCCTCCCGCCTTATGCGAAACAGGAACCTCCCGAAACAACCGTGTCCGGTGAGGACCTGCGTCAGGCGGAAGGTGAGGACGCCGTGGCGCCTCTCTAACCACTCCTCAAAGAGGGGACTTATCGCCGCAATTGTGGCGTGCCCAGAACGGAGCGGCCTCAGTACCATACGTAACTGTACACAATTGATATTCTCTTAGCATTTGCCTTGGACAATTTCTCCACACGATTTTCTGTAAGGGTTGATGTTCTGGATGTACCATTATAAAACGGTACATTTTCTCAATGTCTAATGTTAGCACATACTTGTACTGTTTCCATTTCAGCAAGATGCTAAGGATGTCTTTCTGTAGATTCGGCCCCGCGTCCATTAAGTCGTCTAGACTGTGTTTCGAACTTGTTTTCGCCGACGCGTTGATTACAACTCTCAGTTTCGTTGTGATAGCACCGGGTCGCACTACCCCGTAGTGTAGGAGAAAATATTCAATGTTTTTGTTTCTAGTGTTGCTTTCGACTTGCTCCATGTGACCCATTTCTTCATATTCTTCTATAAAAGCTTTATAATCTTTTCCAAAAGCATGATTTTTAGCGATTTTTCGCTCTAGTTGTTGAAATTGGGCTATGGCCTGTGGTTTTGAAGTTCCTAAATGTTCAATAAAATTGTCCTTAATCAGGAAGTCGTTGTGTTGTCTCCTTGTACAAATGTTCGCACTTGTTGTCAGGGTCCATATCTTCTTTGTTTTCTTGCAAGGATTCCTGGAATTGGGCAAGCTCCTGAATGTTGTTGACAATTACATGGCCATTGAATGTTTTGTAATTACCACATACTACCCAGCCTAAATGCGTCCGTTGTGCTATGATGGATGACGTGTTTGTTTTGATTAACCCCTCTAGCAATATTTCGGAATATACATCGACTCCCAATAATAAATCTATGTCCTGAGATATATTGAAATCAGGATCGGCGAGTTGCAAATGTTGTATATGTTGAAAACTGCCTTTGCTCACTGTTTTACTAGGCAGTTTGTTTGTTATTGCCGGCATAATAAGTGCCTTAATGTTAATGTTGAAGTCATCGTATATGGCTTGGCATTTAAGATGAAGCACCCCTTTACACATGGTGGTGGCTGAAGCACCAACACCTGACACCACGGCGTTCATCTTGCTCCGTTTTAACTGCAATCTTTGTGCAGCATTTTCTGTAATAAGGCTGACCTGTGAACCCTGATCTAATAAAGCGCGTAAAATGATCGTAGTTCCATCATTAGCTATCGCCTTGACCTGAGCCGTGGCTAGCAATACCTCATTCGAGTTGTCATGTGCTAAGTGTGTGTTTAATTGTTGACCTAGATTAGCCCTGCCGCTTTTCGGTTTCGCAACGCCAATCGCTTCATGCAAAATGCTACTGTGCGGCTCATCGCAGTGCTTGCACTTTTTTTCCGACGTACATTTTTCGCCGTTATGAGTAAACAGGCAATTTAGACATAAATGCAGGTTGTTAGCGGTTTTTAGGGTTCCGTACCTCAAAAGGAAAAAACGGAACCCTTATAGGATCACTCGTGTGTCTGTCTGTCTGTCTGTCTGTCTGTCCGTCTGTCCGTCTGTCACAGCCAATTTGCTCCGAATCTAATGGACCGATTAAGATTAAATTTGGTACACATATGGATTTCTGTGACCCAAACACGTACAGCTAAAGTAAATATATGAATTTTGAATATGAGAGTCACTTTTAGGGGGAAAATAAGAAAATTTTTTAAAAAAGTTTTGTAAACCGTACCGTGTGACATATCAAATGAAAGGGCTTACTATGAGGGTCTCAAATATATTTTTTTTATAATTTTAAAATATATTGTTTTAAAGTTATTTAAGAAAATTGACGAAAATTGACCATTCCCCCCCCCTTATCTCCGAAACTACTGAGCCTAAAATTTTGAAAAAAATATAGAAAATAGTTCTATACCTGTAGATTACAGGAAAACCTATAAGAAGTCTGTGGTCTTAAAATAACATGGTAAATCTATATATATAAAAATCAAAGTCCTGACTGAGTCAGTGACTAATATATCAACGCACAGCCCAAACCAATGGACCTAGAGACTTGAAATTTTGCACATAGATACCTTATATAGTGTAAACATTCACTAAGGAAGAATTTTTGGAAATTCCATCCCTAAGGGTGTAAAATAGGGGATGAAAGTTTGTATGAAAAATCCTATCCCTTGAGTTAATAGACTTAGTTAATTACTTGAAACTTAGCACGAATATTCATCTATAAGTAAATTATAAAGTTTATCATTTTTAGTTTTCCTAAACTACCCCCTAAGGAGGGATTGGGGGTGTCAAAGTTTGTATGGAAGAACTTTAACACGCGGTCCGATTAACTCAAAATTCAGTTTTTATACTTGAGACCAAAAATTAAGACTAACGTGTATCAGGGTTTTCCAAAAATCTACCCCTAAGGGGTGAAAAGTTAATTTTATAGCGGAGGATTTTATTGGGGGCTTGATTAAGTCTAAAATTGGTGTAAATAATGTTTGAGTCAAGTTATGGAAACATACCAGACGATTTTTGAAATTCTTTATTTGTGTTCGTGAAAACAGAGATACAGTTTATATGAAAAATCTTATTAATTTGGTTAATGAACTTGAAACTTAGCACAAATACTTGCATAAGTAATTAATAATGTTTGTCATTATTAGTTTTTCAAAACTACGCCTCAAATGAGGTTAGGGATGTTAAAGTTTGTATAGAAGAATTTTAAAGCGCAGTCCGATTAAAAAAATGGTACTTTGAGTCAAGTTAGGAAACTTGCCAAACGAATTTTCACTGATTTTGACGACATATAGCTGATGTTTTAAGGAGTAACTTAGGCTATTTTTATTTTAGAAAAATAATTAGGGTTCCGCGCAAGAAAATTAAAATCCATGAAATCAGACAACCACGTACAGTCCAGTACAAACTTACTAAGCCTCCGCTGTCTATTACGGCTATAACAACAAATAATAAAAATAAAGCAAAGTTAAAAATGTAAGGGGTCGATCCCCATACAATAAACTTTTCATTTTGAAAAAAAAATAAAATTTTTAATCTAGCATGTGTCATCGTCTAGAACTCATTGAGTAGAGTACAAACATATTTTTTTTAAATCTTTTAAAATTAAGAAATAGGGGGCCGCAAAAGTTGTAAATTTTAGACCATTTTTGTACGAGCTCTAGCGCAACAATTCAACAAAATAGGAATTTGAAACTTCTTTATACCATGTAGGTACCATGAATACTGTATTTAATCAACAATACTGAAAACGGCGATTCATAAGGTATTTTGTTCAAACATGGGGTGATTTTCTGCAACTGCAAAAAATAACCTTGTAATTCACAGTATCATTATAAAATAAGTAAAAAGTTATCTTTGCGATTGTTAAATATATAATATGGTACGGAACCCTTCGTGCGCGAGTCCGACTCGCACTTGACCGGTTTTTTATCCTTTCCTCTGGTGACATACTTAAGAATTCTCTGTAATTATAGAGACCGTGTTGGTTATTACATTTTGGGCAAGTTATATTGGAATTATGGAATGTTTGCTTGTTATGAAATGTTCTTGGTGTTTTCTTAGTTCCAACTTGACCGTTCTGTTGTTGCACCTTAGGCTTGCTGTATGTTGCATTATGAACTATTTTCTTAGTTCCAACTTGACCGTTCTGTTGTTGCACCTTAGGCTTGCTGTATGTTGCATTATGAACTGTTTTCTTAGTTCCCACTTGACCGTTCTGTTGTTGCACCTTAGGCTTGCTGTATGTTTGGGCACGCCACAATTGCGGCGATAAGTCCCCTCTTTGAGGAGTGGTTAGAGAGGCGCCACGGCGTCCTCACCTTCCGCCTGACGCAGGTCCTCACCGGACACGGTTGTTTCGGGAGGTTCCTGTTTCGCATAAGGCGGGAGGAAACGCCCGGGTGTTACCATTGTGTGGATCGCCCGGAGGACACGGTGGAGCATACAGTGGAGGTCTGCCCGGCTTGGGCAGAGCACCGCCGTGTTCTCACGGAGGCGATCGGCGGCGGCGATCTCTCGCGTCCGAGCCTGGTCCAGGCCATGGTGCGGAGCGAGAGTGCATGGGAGGCCGTCACCTCCTTCTGCGAAGCAGTGATGCTCGCGAAGGAGGAGGCGGAACGCGTGAGGGAGAGGCAGCCTCACGCCCTCAGTCGCCGCAGGAGACGCCCTGGGCGGCGGGAATCGCGGGGCGATTTCCGGCCACCGTAGGCGCGGGCCTGCGGACGGTGAGCAGCGGGTAGCTCGCCGTCCGGTAAGGACCAGGCCCGAGTCGACGGCGCGTTGTGTTCCACGCGCGCCTCAAAGAGATGTCAGCAAGTGACGGGGTCCAATAGGGCCGACGCCGCTGGGGTCGCGGGTTGTCTGAAGGGGTTACCGCGGCCCTGGCATAGGCAACTGAAGGAACACGGGTGGGTTTTAGTCAGTAAAAGTCTGACACGCCCTTCCGCTCCACCCAGAGCGGGAGAAGTTATTTGATGATTTCCCACAAAAAAAAAAAAAAAAAAAAAAAAAAAAAAAAAAAAAAGGCTTGCTGTATGTTGCATTATGAACTGTTTTCTTAGTTCCCACTTGACCGTTCTGTTGTTGAACCTTAGGCTTGCTGTATGTTGCATTATGAACTGTTTTCTTAGTTCCAACTTGACCGTTCTGTTGTTGCACCTTAGGCTTGCTGTATGTTGCATTATGAACTGTTTTCTTAGTTCCAACTTGACCGTTCTGTTGTTGCACCTTAGGCTTGCTGTATGTTGCATTATGAACTGTTTTCTTAGTTCCAACTTGACCGTTCTGTTGTTGCACCTTAGGCTTGCTGTATGTTGCATTATGAACTGTTTTCTTAGTTCCAACTTGACCGTTCTGTTGTTGCACCTTAGGCTTGCTGTATGTTGCATTATGAACTGTTTTCTTAGTTCCAACTTGACCGTTCTGTTGTTGCACCTTAGGCTTGCTGTATGTTGCATTATGAACCGTTTTCTTAGTTCCAACTTGACCGTTCTGTTGTTGCACCTTAGGCTTGCTGTATGTTGCATTATGAACTGTTTTCGGTTGAATGTTTTGCTGTTGACTGTTGAAGTTTCGAGAACGGTTCGAGTTTGTATCCGATTCCATTGACATGAACTTGGTTTCAATGAATTTCAGGAACTCGTTTAATGTTGGCATTTCCCTTGGATTTTCCATGGTTTTCTTGAAGGACTGGCGTGTGTCTGAGTCCAGTTTTTGCAGCAAAATGTGAACCACTAAAGGATCCCAACTAGAAGTATCATATTGTAGATTCTTAATAGCCTCAAGGCACTCGATAGTCGTATCATGCATTCTTTTCAGTATAGATACCGTTGGAGCTTGTATGTTGGGTAGACTAAGTAGAGTGTTCGCCTGGTAGGTAAATAATAGCCTCTTATTATCGTACCTCTGTTGAAGGATCTGCCAACAGGCTTCGTAGTTATCAGCACTAATGTTCATGTGCTGTATTAATCGCTCTGGCTCTCCCTTCAGTTTCGCTTTCAAATGTTGCATTTTTTGAGCATTTGGGATAAAAGTGTTACGATGCACGATTTCTACGAATAAGTCCTTAAATGTTGTCCACTGCGCATAGCTGCCATTGAAAACCGGAAGCTCAATTTTGGGCGTGAATTTTTCCTGGTGTTTGCTATCCCAAATCTTCTTGTTAATTTGTTCCTTGCTGAATTCATACAACCTTTCTAATCTGTTATAATTACTTTCAAATGCTTGCGTGTTGTCCAACATGTTATCCAGCTTCCAATAAGTACTATCGACTTTTTCCCAGCGTTGTGTGACTGTCTTCAATTTATCTTCAAGCTGCCACTTTTCTTTTAAATTTTCAAGGTCAATATTCCGTACGGTTCTCTCGAAAGCCTTAATGTTCGACCGCTGCTCATTCATCATGTCTTTAGTCCGTTGGCTCACGACTAACTCCTCATTTGACGTGTTCTTAATATCATCCGCGACTTCATCGGTCTCCTGTTGTTCTGGAACTTTCTCTTGAGTATATGAACTTCCTTCTTGTTTTTGCAACTGACTGAACGAAGTAAACTTCTCGTCTTCAATTTTCGCCAATAATCTTTGTTTAGATTTATGTATCATACTTTTTGTTTCCTCGTATATCTGTTCTAAACGCTCGTAAACTTGTTTCTCGTAATAGGGTCCAGACTTCTCGCCTTCCAACAAGGCTAACTGAATGTGTTAAATACTTAATGTTGTTAAACTCATTCCAGTACCCCTCCAGCTTTTCCAGTCGGACATGACATGATACTCAAGAGTAGTTTTTCGTGTTTGCTATCTTTCCTAAAGTTTTCACCTATTTGTTTGATAGCATCAAGATTTGTTGACTGAGAGTTAAGTAGGGCATCGGAAGAAGACATTGTTCTTAATTGGTGTTTAGCGCACACAACAAAATGCAAATGGCAATAACGTAAGTAAAATGGTTGGGCTGTTTGCACATTTTCAAACTATTTTTCATTTTTTTTTCAGGCCGCATAGTTTTCGACTTTTGATGTACCTACAATGTAAAAAAAAATACCGTTCCCCGTTAATATTTTAATTTATTTCTTATTTGCAAAATAGTTGGGTCAACGTAATCTAAAACTATTCTAAATTTCAAGTTCATTAGTAGTTCTTGAGATATCCAGCTGTGACAGACAGATGGTTCCTTTTTTACCATTTTGGTATGGAACCCTAAAAAGCAGAGCTGTCTCAATATTTTTCTTCCTGTGGCATATCTTTCGACATCCACGCGGGCGAAGCCGCGGGCAACAGCTAGTTATTAAAAATCATAAGAACCTGACCTGGTGTAAATTCGTATAACAGATAATCAAGTAGGTGGGGAATTAACCAATGCTAGGCTTCTCAAACATTTAAATCAATTGAAATGAAATGAAATGAAATGAAATGAAATGAAATGAAATGAAATGAAATGAAATGAAATGAAATGAAATGAAATGAAATTGTTTATTCTGTAAATAGGATATCGAAATCACTTTTACACGTCATATTTTTTTTTTTAATAAGCTAGATGAAGTCGACATTTCCTATCTGACTACCCTGAGAAGAAATGGCGAAACAAACTCAGGGGTCAAAGTCTCTTTTAAAGTCCAGACATAATCTTGGTCAGATCATGTGAGGACCATGTAGATCAATGTCTGAAATGGTCTTTTGAGGAAAGAACCATAAAAATTTGAGTGGACCTATCCAGTCAGTGCAAGCATTTGTCAACAATCGTGTAGCTCAACTCAAGGATTTAAGGAGCTCAATAACTTGACGAACAATACCAAAGAAAGGACATTTGGGGAGGTCGCATAAAGTACTTACTCAAAAAATGTCAGACCGTCAATAAAACTAAAAAAGAAAAAAAAAAGATCCACATAGTGCTCACATTTACAATAATTAAAGAAAAAAATATATTTTTATTTTTAAACAAAGGTTTGTCATTTTGCATAATATAATGATTTTGGTATTACATATATTACAAGGTTGAGCGAATAGCTCAAACCCAAGCTTTTTTGTCTTCTAAATAATCGGAAATTTTATAGTAGCCCTTTTCACAAAGTTTGGTTTTAATACAGCTTTTAAATCGTTTAATGGGCAAGTTTCGAATTTCAATGGGAAGTTTGTTGTAAAAGCATATACATTGACCCATGAACGAGTTGCCTACTCTGTGGAGACGAGTGCGATGTACAGCAAGATTGTGTTTATTCCTAGTATTTAAACTATGAATATCGGATATCTTCTTAAAATTGGATATATTTTTGTATACATACAATAGATTTTCAAATATATATTGAGAGGCTACAGTCAGAATATTTATTTCCTTGAACTTCTCTCGAAGAGAATCCCTTGGACCTAGATTGTAAATGGCTCGAACAGCCCTTTTCTGTAAAACAAAGATAGTATTAATGCCCGCACAGGTTCCCCAGAGAAGAATCCCATAAGACATAAGGCTATGAAAATAACTAAAATAAACAATTCTGGCTGTATCCACATCAGTTATCTGTCGAATTTTTTTGACAGCGTAGGCGGCCGAACTAAGCCTTCCTGACAATTTTTCTATGTGTGGGCCCCATTGCAATTTACCGTCAATGGTTATTCCAAGGAAAACTGTCGACTCAACAGGGTCCAACTCCATTCCATTAAGTTGAACATTGGCAGTTAGCTGCCTGACATTTGGCGTTGAGAATTTAATGAGTTTAGTCTTTTTTTCATTCAGGAGAAGATTATTTACATTAAACCAATGGACAACTCTAGAGAGTGCATCGTTAACTTGTTCAAAGTTGACTAACTGACGTTTGATTTTAAAAATGAGGGATGTGTCATCTGCGAATAATACAATCTTGTGATTGTCCCTTATGTGATAAGGTAAGTCATTTATATAAATAAGAAACAAGAAAGGACCCAGAATTGAACCCTGTGGAACGCCCATAGTGACCGCAGATCCTGCAGATCTCTTGCCATTAACATCTACCCTTTGAATTCTGTTGTTCAGATAAGAAGTCAGAAGGTCGAGAGCCCTGTCCCTTATACCATAGTGGTACAGCTTCCTGATGAGTGTATCATGATTTACGCAATCGAAGGCCTTAGACAAGTCACAGAAAATGCCAAGAGCATCCTGCGACTCCTCCCAGGCCTCGAATATGCTCTTCAGTAATTCCACGCCCGCGTCTGTAGTTGAACGACCCTTTGTAAAACCAAACTGTTTCAGATGAAGTAAATTATGTGTATTGAAATGGCCTAACATTTGTTTTAAAATTAGTTTTTCAAAGATTTTGCTCAATGTAGGTAATATCGAAATAGGCCGAAAATTTGTGGGATCAGTCGGGCTGCCAGATTTGAACAGTGGAATCACTTTGCTAAGTTTCATTAGATCAGGAAATACACCAGATGCAATACAAGAGTTAAAAACTATTGATAAAAAGGGTGCAATAATATCAATTATTGAAGACATGGTATGTACTGATAATCCCCAAAGGTCAGCAGTTTTTTTTACCTCGAGACCTTTAAAACAATCTATAACGTCTTTAGCGGTAACAATTGCGAATTTAAAGTGTTTATCACATTCTGGTACACATTCTTTTAGTATTGAGTAAGCAGAAGTGGAGGACGACGATGACAGAGTTTTGGTTGTTAAAATGGGAATATTAGTGAAGAAATTTTCAAACTCAGTAGCCACCTCCACGTCTGCCTTAATATCTACATCATTGACTTTTAGATGGAAGTCACGATTCCGAACTGTCGTTCTTCCCGTTTCTGAATTAATAATATTCCAAGTTGTTTTAATTTTATTTCCAGAATATTTTATTTTATTTTTAATGTGTATGGCTTTTGCTGACGAACAGGCTCTTTTAAAAGTTTTAGAGTAATTTTTAACAAATTCTTTAAAAGTTTCATCATAGTTATACGTTTTTTCATGGTACAGTTCATATAACCTCTGCCTACTTTTGTAAATACCTGGTGTTGCCCAATCACTAAATATAACGCGGTCACAAACAGGTAATGTTTTTGATGTGAATACCTTCCTAAACTCACAATTTATGAGGTTAAATAGTATAGTATAAGCTTGATCCGGGTTACTGTGATAAGGCAAACCTGGTAGTTTTTCTATTAAATTCTTTTTAAATTGTTCTAAGCGACTTTTGTTTACCGGAACAAAACTAACAAGTTTTCTTTGAGCTCTGACTATTTTCTGAGGGAAAGTGACTAACTGGCCACAGTGATCAGAGTCCAACTCATTTATAATTAAGTGGGTAGAAGGTCTTGAGTTTGAAAAAATATTGTCAATACAGGTAGCACTAGTGGCAGTTATTCTAGTCGGCTCAAAGAAAGTATTGTACAAATTATATGACTTTAATAAAGTTATAAACTTATTTACAGTAGGTGATGTTTCCAGTATATTAATATTGAAATCTCCACAGATAACAACTGTTTTATTACTGTTACAAGTCTTTAATAATACTTCTTCCATGTATTTCTCAAAAACATCATATGAAGCACATGGGGGCCTGTACACACTCATTACAATGAACTGCTCAAGCTCAATGCAAGCTATTTCAATAACTCGCTCAACAGAGAGGCTCACTATATCCTTACGTTCTTTAAATTTCATATTGTTACGAACAATTATTAGAGATCCACCACGTATCATATTAACCCTGCTGAATGAGCTGGCAACCTGGTGGTTGTTAAAACTGAACATGAACTGGTGGTCTCTTAACCAATGTTCAGTTACACAAAGGATATCAATATAGCTACAGTTCATGAACAGCTCCAATTCTAATTCCTTACCTATCACACCCTGTATATTTTGATGAATTATTTTTAGAGAATTATTATCACATTTATTTAAGGTACTATAATTTGATGGGTGTGCTATTAAAGAAATACTTTTTGTAACATTTAGATGATTTAAATCAGCATTTAAATTTTCTTCATTTATTAAGCAAGAGGTTTCCTCTATTGTCCTAATTTCTAATTTAAATGGTAATCAATGTCATTAGTTGCTGCCAAATTATTGGCAGAATTATTTAAAATGTCATTGCATTGCTCAAAAGAAGCAAGTTGTTTAGCCAAATTTTTGGCTGAAATAGAAAAAAAATATGATAGCGACACAGCTATCTGTCTTTTGAAATAGTTAGGAAGATAGTACATAACAACATTATATCTATCTCTTGTCAAATACAAATTATTACCAACATAATTGTTAGTATCAACTAAATGGAATAGATTATTATTGAATGTCAAATTATGTAGTGTCATGTTTAATTCAAATCTTAAGTCATTTTCTTCCTGTGGCAAACTGTTACTATATGGGAATGTAAACAACACAATTTTTCTTAAACTAAGATTACACAATGTTCTATAATATTTTAGCAATTCTCCTTTGTTCACATTTCTCCTGTTACCCATAAAAATTAATAAAGTAGTATCCTGGTTAAAGTTACATTTAATAATTTGTTTCATAATATCAAACAAAGAACAACCAGGCATACAGTAGTTTATTATGGAGTGTCCTGGATATTCATCTGACAACAAGTGGCCTAAGTCCTTTCCAATCTCATCACAAAAAAATACAATATCATTATTTATAACTTGTTTACAATGTTTCTTATTGCAACTAGCAATAGCAGGAAATGTCAAATTAACACAGGGCTGCGCTAAGGTGGTATTGCAAGTTGTCAATGAATGGTCCGGTGTGGGTACATTGGACGGTGTCTGACAATGCTCACAGTTGTTTGTTTGTGAGTTATCCAGCTCATTCATTGCCAACACAGATTCCCTCATCAGATCTTCGGAGGTATTATATTTATCAGTCATTAAACTGAGTTTCTCTTGTAGATGGTCAAGTTGAGATTGCAAGTCCTGTGTGTCAATGTTGTATTTCCTAGTGCTTTGCTCCAAATTAAAAGAATAAATATCTAATTGTTTAATTAAATTTAACCTATCTCTACGAAGTTTAACATTTTTGGTAAAGAATCTTTGTCTTTTTACCATTTTTTTTGTTTTAACAATGTATTTATTAATTTTAATGTATTTTTTTAGTTTGTTTCTACTGGTGACTAACCTCACTGAATTACTTGATTCTGATTCATCATCACCTGTCAAATCAATATTACATGTGGAGTTTATGGCAGAAACCATTGACGGGGCAATAGACACCAATTCGCTGAACAGACTTTGATTCAGCGAGGCAGTGATGTTTAGATTTGTGGTCTCAAGTTCTGTGATCTGACTTTGAGCCTCATGCAGCTGCTGTTGAAGTAAATGTTTGTGACTAAGAGCTTGTTCATACTCTATGCTACACTGGCTGAACCCGTCCACAACAATTTGGAGTCTATCCCGGGCAAATTCAAATCACTATCCCCAACACAATTTGGGTTTAGGCAAAATAAGAATAAGAATAATTTATTTAGCAAGAAGAAGAAATACAATGCATGTTACAATAATATGGAAGTACATTTGTGCTCAATTTTTGTGAATAATGACCCCCATGCTAGGAAAATCCTGTGTTATAGGGGCCATCCATTCGTCCGTTAAGTTTGTTTTACAAAATTCGGGAGGTTAAAACGTGTAACAGCAGCGATAGTGTGTGAGTAAGCGCATGCGATAGGGTGTAATGGGGTAAGTGTATGAGTGTGTGATGTGTGATGTGTGGAGTGTGTGATTTGTGTATGAGTGTATGATGTGTGTCGTGTGTGTGTAGAGAGGGAAGGTGGTTTGGGTTGTCTGTGGGTGTGTAAGTATTCGTGATACTAATAATTATTTATTTGTATAGAGGTTTCATCAGTGCTTCTGTTTCATCATAATCTAGAGTGAGGAGGAATTCTTTAGTTATTTTTTTACATTTATGTGTGTTTAGTGTATGTATGTTAAGTTTTTGATGTGTTTTATTGTATATGAGGGCACTTAGATAGGTGTAGTGGCGTCTGGCAAATGTAGTTTTTGTATGTGTTGTGGGACAAGCCGCTTTGGGTCTTCTTCTTACTGTCGGGCTGTTATTTACGCTGTATGGAAGAGTCATGTGTTTTCGCATGACTGCGCGTAGTATGTATAGTTGTCGAACCGTTAGTGTTTTAAAGTCCCTGTAAAGTTGCCGCGTTGGGAATCTAAAGGGTCTTTTTAGAATGACTTTGATAACGGCTCTCTGGGCTCGTTCTACCTGTATAATATCGGTCTTGGCGGCCCCTCCCCAGGCAGTGATGCAATAGCTCAGTACTGATTCGGCTAGTGCCGAGTAAACAATCTTAAGGATTTCACTGTTTGCCCTTAGCTTCTTAAATAGGAAAATAAGTTTACGTATTCGTGCGGACACTGTTTGTAAATGTGTTTTCCAGGATAGGCAGGCATCTAATTGAAGGCCGAGATATCGTACCACTGGTGCTCTAGTTACGACGGGACATGTGCAAATGGGGAGAGGGTTGGAGCATTTGTGGGCTTTAAGAAGTATTGAGCCATCTTGTGGTAGGGTGGAACGTTTTGAGCCAAAGGTGATAAAGTTGGTTTTCGCAACGTTAAGTGTGAGACTGTTTTGCTCCAGCCATAACATCACTTTTCCGAGTCCCTTTTCGGCTGTCTCTTTAGCTGAGGCCCAATCATGGCCATAAGATAGGATTGCCGTGTCGTCCGCGTAGGCTATTATCTTTGTGGATGGAAGGGATAACTGACAGAGTTCGTTGACGTAGATCAGAAAAAGGAGAGGACTGAGCAAACTTCCTTGTGGGACGCCGATAATGACAGGATTCGCTTCACTAACGTACTCTCCTATCCTAACGCACTGCACCCTATCAGTAAGGAAGCTTTTAAATAAGTCGTGAGCGATGCCTCGCACTCCGATGGATTCGAGTTTAGAAAGAAGTAGAGGAACAGACACAGTATCGAACGCCTTCGAAAGGTCTAGGAAAATTCCTAGACACTTGAACTTATTGTCAATTTTGTCAACTACAAAATCCAGTAAAGATGACACCGCGTCCTCTGTGGATAGTCCGCGTCTGAAACCGAACTGGTTTTGGGAGATAATTTTGTGTTTATTTAAGTAGTTAATGAGGCGTTTGTACATTATTCTTTCCAGAATCTTGGAGATTGCTGGAAGGACTGAAATTGGGCGATAGTTCGTGACGCTCTTTCTGTCACCCGACTTATATATTGGGTGTACGATGGCTTTTTTTAAAGCGCTGGGAAATATACCTGTGGATATTGCCAGGTTGCATATACGTGTGATAGGTGGAACTAGAACATGCCTAGCGTTTTTTAGCAATTTTGGAGGGATGCCATCCCAGCCCGTAGCACTGTCAATCCGGAGGCTGTTTAAAATTGAATTTACCTCTTCTTCGTCTGTTTCCAGAAGAACCATTGAATTGAGTGTACTTTGTTGGGGGATGTCGAAAGACTGAGAGCAATTTAAGTTAGATATATTGTTTGCGAGATCTAGACCGACGTTTGCAAAGAACGTGTTAATTTTGTTGACGGACTTAGTGGGGCAATTTTCAGTTGATAGGAGTTCTGTTGGTGTCGAGCGCATGTTTTTGGTGTCAGTCACACTGCGGATAGTTTCCCACATTTTTTTAGGGTTTAATTTAGCTTTTTGAAATTCCTTTTCTTCATAGTCCGATTTTATCCTTTTTAATAAATCATTACAGAAGTTGCGATATCTTAAATATATCCACCGAGTATGCAGTTGCCGCTCTGCTCGCTGCTTGAAGCTAATCAACTTGATAATGTCAATAAATGTTTAACCATCTCCCTGGATCTTAAAGGCATTTGACTCTCAGTGGCGAGGTATGAATTTTTGTAAGAGAGAAGCCGGTCTTAACTTACTTATCAATAAAGTAAAAATTAATTTGGTAACTTTAATGTTTTATTGAAATAGACAATAATAAAAACAGACTTTTGAAAAATAAATACTAACAAACTTATTTATTCACTAAAACAATACCTACATTAATTACAATAAAATGTTTTTGCAAAATACAAAAACCAACTTCGGCCCATCACGGATTTGAACGCACATGTCTTTTGGGGGGACCCAGTGGATGCAGCCCACTGTACACCTGTGGACGTGAGACCAGCGAGTCGCCGGCGCGCGGCGTTTAAAGTCACTGCGTGTGTACATAGCATAATACCTAAACTTCTTTTTCTTATAATTCTAAATACAATAAGTACTTCTTTCACGTTCTTTCTGTACAGATGTGATGGAAAATGACAATTACAGATGAGTGATTGCTATTGACATAAAGAATTTTAAGAGTTTTTGCGTGCCATATAATATGTGCGATACGTGTTTGTAGTAAGTAAGCAAGTAATTTTGACTCCAAGCGTTGAAGAGAGACGATGTCATGAAGAGCGCGTTGTTGGCGGCGCTGCTGGTGTCGGCCGCAGCGCTGTCCGCCTGCGGTTAGTCCTGCTCTGTGCACTCCTGCACTCCTCTACAGTCGTTGCAGGGAGACGATGTCATGAAGAGCGCGTTGTTGGCGGCGCTGCTGGTGTCGGCCGCAGCGCTGGCCGCCTGCGGTTAGTCCTGCTCTGTGCACTCCTGCACTCCTCTACAGTCGTTGCAGGGAGACGATGTCATGAAGAGCGCGTTGTTGGCGGCGCTGCTGGTGTCGGCCGCAGCGCTGGCCGCCTGCGGTTAGTCCTGCTCTGTGCACTCCTGCACTCCTCTACAGTCGTTGCAGGGAGACGATGTCATGAAGAGCGCGTTGTTGGCGGCGCTGCTGGTGTCGGCCGCAGCACTGGCCGCCTGCGGTTAGTCCTGCTCTGTGCACTCCTGCACTCCTCTACAGTCGTTGCAGGGAGACGATGTCATGATCGCGTTGTTGGCGGCGCTGCTGGTGTCGGCCGCAGCGCTGGCCGCCTGCGGTTAGTCCTGCTCTGTGCACTCCTGCACTCTCCTCTACAGTCGTTGCAGGGAGACGATGTCATGATCGCGTTGTTGGCGGCGCTGCTGGTGTCGGCCGCAGCACTGGCCGCCTGCGGTTAGTCCTGCTCTGTGCACTCCTGCACTCCTCTACAGTCGTTGCAGGGAGACGATGTCATGAAGAGCGCGTTGTTGGCGGCGCTGCTGGTGTCGGCCGCAGCACTGGCCGCCTGCGGTTAGTCCTGCTCTGTGCACTCCTGCACTCCTCTACAGTCGTTGCAGGGAGACGATGTCATGATCGCGTTGTTGGCGGCGCTGCTGGTGTTGGCCGCAGCGCTGGCCGCCTGCGGTTAGTCCTGCTCTGTGCACTCCTGCACTCTCCTCTACAGTCGTTGCAGGGAGACGATGTCATGATCGCGTTGTTGGCGGCGCTGCTGGTGTCGGCCGCAGCACTGGCCGCCTGCGGTTAGTCCTGCTCTGTGCACTCCTGCACTCCTCTACAGTCGTTGCAGGGAGACGATGTCATGATCGCGTTGTTGGCGGCGCTGCTGGTGTCGGCCGCAGCGCTGGCCGCCTGCGGTTAGTCCTGCTCTGTGCACTCCTGCACTCTCCTCTACAGTCGTTGCAGGGAGACGATGTCATGATCGCGTTGTTGGCGGCGCTGCTGGTGTCGGCCGCAGCACTGGCCGCCTGCGGTTAGTCCTGCTCTGTGCACTCCTGCACTCCTCTACAGTCGTTGCAGGGAGACGATGTCATGAAGAGCGCGTTGTTGGCGGCGCTGCTGGTGTCGGCCGCAGCACTGGCCGCCTGCGGTTAGTCCTGCTCTGTGCACTCCTGCACTCCTCTACAGTCGTTGCAGGGAGACGATGTCATGATCGCGTTGTTGGCGGCGCTGCTGGTGTTGGCCGCAGCGCTGGCCGCCTGCGGTTAGTCCTGCTCTGTGCACTCCTGCACTCTCCTCTACAGTCGTTGCAGGGAGACGATGTCATGATCGCGTTGTTGGCGGCGCTGCTGGTGTCGGCCGCAGCACTGGCCGCCTGCGGTTAGTCCTGCTCTGTGCACTCCTGCACTCCTCTACAGTCGTTGCAGGGAGACGATGTCATGAAGAGCGCGTTGTTGGCGGCGCTGCTGGTGTCGGCCGCAGCACTGGCCGCCTGCGGTTAGTCCTGCTCTGTGCACTCCTGCACTCCTCTACAGTCGTTGCAGGGAGACGATGTCATGATCGCGTTGTTGGCGGCGCTGCTGGTGTCGGCCGCAGCGCTGGCCGCCTGCGGTTAGTCCTGCTCTGTGCACTCCTGCACTCTCCTCTACAGTCGTTGCAGGGAGACGATGTCATGATCGCGTTGTTGGCGGCGCTGCTGGTGTCGGCCGCAGCACTGGCCGCCTGCGGTTAGTCCTGCTCTGTGCACTCCTGCACTCCTCTACAGTCGTTGCAGGGAGACGATGTCATGATCGCGTTGTTGGCGGCGCTGCTGGTGTCGGCCGCAGCGCTGGCCGCCTGCGGTTAGTCCTGCTCTGTGCACTCCTGCACTCTCCTCTACAGTCGTTGCAGGGAGACGATGTCATGATCGCGTTGTTGGCGGCGCTGCTGGTGTCGGCCGCAGCACTGGCCGCCTGCGGTTAGTCCTGCTCTGTGCACTCCTGCACTCCTCTACAGTCGTTGCAGGGAGACGATGTCATGAAGAGCGCGTTGTTGGCGGCGCTGCTGGTGTCGGCCGCAGCGCTGGCCGCCTGCGGTTAGTCCTGCTCTGTGCACTCCTGCACTCCTCTACAGTCGTTGCAGGGAGACGATGTCATGAAGAGCGCGTTGTTGGCGGCGCTGCTGGTGTCGGCCGCAGCACTGGCCGCCTGCGGTTAGTCCTGCTCTGTGCACTCCTGCACTCCTCTACAGTCGTTGCAGGGAGACGATGTCATGAAGAGCGCGTTGTTGGCGGCGCTGCTGGTGTCGGCCGCAGCGCTGGCCGCCTGCGGTTAGTCCTGCTCTGTGCACTCCTGCACTCCTCTACAGTCGTTGCAGGGAGACGATGTCATGAAGAGCGCGTTGTTGGCGGCGCTGCTGGTGTCGGCCGCAGCGCTGGCCGCCTGCGGTTAGTCCTGCTCTGTGCACTCCTGCACTCCTCTACAGTCGTTGCAGGGAGACGATGTCATGATCGCGTTGTTGGCGGCGCTGCTGGTGTCGGCCGCAGCACTGGCCGCCTGCGGTTAGTCCTGCTCTGTGCACTCCTGCACTCCTCTACAGTCGTTGCAGGGAGACGATGTTATGAAGAGCGCGTTGTTGGCGGCGCTGCTGGTGTCGGCCGCAGCACTGGCCGCCTGCGGTTAGTCCTGCTCTGTGCACTCCTGCACTCCTCTACAGTCGTTGCAGGGAGACGATGTCATGAAGAGCGCGTTGTTGGCGGCGCTGCTGGTGTCGGCCGCAGCGCTGGCCGCCTGCGGTTAGTCCTGCTCTGTGCACTCCTGCACTCCTCTACAGTCGTTGCAGGGAGACGATGTCATGATCGCGTTGTTGGCGGCGCTGCTGGTGTCGGCCGCAGCACTGGCCGCCTGCGGTTAGTCCTGCTCTGTGCACTCCTGCACTCCTCTACAGTCGTTGCAGGGAGACGATGTCATGAAGAGCGCGTTGTTGGCGGCGCTGCTGGTGTCGGCCGCAGCACTGGCCGCCTGCGGTTAGTCCTGCTCTGTGCACTCCTGCACTCCTCTACAGTCGTTGCAGGGAGACGATGTCATGATCGCGTTGTTGGCGGCGCTGCTGGTGTCGGCCGCAGCGCTGGCCGCCTGCGGTTAGTCCTGCTCTGTGCACTCCTGCACTCTCCTCTACAGTCGTTGCAGGGAGACGATGTCATGATCGCGTTGTTGGCGGCGCTGCTGGTGTCGGCCGCAGCACTGGCCGCCTGCGGTTAGTCCTGCTCTGTGCACTCCTGCACTCCTCTACAGTCGTTGCAGGGAGACGATGTCATGATCGCGTTGTTGGCGGCGCTGCTGGTGTCGGCCGCAGCGCTGGCCGCCTGCGGTTAGTCCTGCTCTGTGCACTCCTGCACTCTCCTCTACAGTCGTTGCAGGGAGACGATGTCATGAAGAGCGCGTTGTTGGCGGCGCTGCTGGTGTCGGCCGCAGCACTGGCCGCCTGCGGTTAGTCCTGCTCTGTGCACTCCTGCACTCTCCTCTACAGTCGTTGCAGGGAGACGATGTCATGATCGCGTTGTTGGCGGCGCTGCTGGTGTCGGCCGCAGCACTGGCCGCCTGCGGTTAGTCCTGCTCTGTGCACTCCTGCACTCCTCTACAGTCGTTGCAGGGAGACGATGTCATGATCGCGTTGTTGGCGGCGCTGCTGGTGTCGGCCGCAGCGCTGGCCGCCTGCGGTTAGTCCTGCTCTGTGCACTCCTGCACTCTCCTCTACAGTCGTTGCAGGGAGACGATGTCATGATCGCGTTGTTGGCGGCGCTGCTGGTGTCGGCCGCAGCACTGGCCGCCTGCGGTTAGTCCTGCTCTGTGCACTCCTGCACTCCTCTACAGTCGTTGCAGGGAGACGATGTCATGATCGCGTTGTTGGCGGCGCTGCTGGTGTCGGCCGCAGCGCTGGCCGCCTGCGGTTAGTCCTGCTCTGTGCACTCCTGCACTCTCCTCTACAGTCGTTGCAGGGAGACGATGTCATGATCGCGTTGTTGGCGGCGCTGCTGGTGTCGGCCGCAGCACTGGCCGCCTGCGGTTAGTCCTGCTCTGTGCACTCCTGCACTCCTCTACAGTCGTTGCAGGGAGACGATGTCATGAAGAGCGCGTTGTTGGCGGCGCTGCTGGTGTCGGCCGCAGCGCTGGCCGCCTGCGGTTAGTCCTGCTCTGTGCACTCCTGCACTCCTCTACAGTCGTTGCAGGGAGACGATGTCATGAAGAGCGCGTTGTTGGCGGCGCTGCTGGTGTCGGCCGCAGCACTGGCCGCCTGCGGTTAGTCCTGCTCTGTGCACTCCTGCACTCCTCTACAGTCGTTGCAGGGAGACGATGTCATGAAGAGCGCGTTGTTGGCGGCGCTGCTGGTGTCGGCCGCAGCGCTGGCCGCCTGCGGTTAGTCCTGCTCTGTGCACTCCTGCACTCCTCTACAGTCGTTGCAGGGAGACGATGTCATGAAGAGCGCGTTGTTGGCGGCGCTGCTGGTGTCGGCCGCAGCGCTGGCCGCCTGCGGTTAGTCCTGCTCTGTGCACTCCTGCACTCCTCTACAGTCGTTGCAGGGAGACGATGTCATGATCGCGTTGTTGGCGGCGCTGCTGGTGTCGGCCGCAGCACTGGCCGCCTGCGGTTAGTCCTGCTCTGTGCACTCCTGCACTCCTCTACAGTCGTTGCAGGGAGACGATGTCATGAAGAGCGCGTTGTTGGCGGCGCTGCTGGTGTCGGCCGCAGCACTGGCCGCCTGCGGTTAGTCCTGCTCTGTGCACTCCTGCACTCCTCTACAGTCGTTGCAGGGAGACGATGTCATGAAGAGCGCGTTGTTGGCGGCGCTGCTGGTGTCGGCCGCAGCGCTGGCCGCCTGCGGTTAGTCCTGCTCTGTGCACTCCTGCACTCCTCTACAGTCGTTGCAGGGAGACGATGTCATGATCGCGTTGTTGGCGGCGCTGCTGGTGTCGGCCGCAGCACTGGCCGCCTGCGGTTAGTCCTGCTCTGTGCACTCCTGCACTCCTCTACAGTCGTTGCAGGGAGACGATGTCATGAAGAGCGCGTTGTTGGCGGCGCTGCTGGTGTCGGCCGCAGCGCTGGCCGCCTGCGGTTAGTCCTGCTCTGTGCACTCCTGCACTCCTCTACAGTCGTTGCAGGGAGACGATGTCATGATCGCGTTGTTGGCGGCGCTGCTGGTGTCGGCCGCAGCACTGGCCGATTTAAGCGAAAATAGACATTTAATTAAGAAAAAGGAAAGTTAAATTGGATTTGATGTAAACCAGCAAACAACAAAAACCCAACAAATGACGGCTGGTTTACATCAAATCCAATTTAACTTTCTTTTTCTTAATTAAATGTCTATTTTCGCTAAAATCTTTCTTTTTCTCGTAGTCATGGTATAAAGTATAGTATGCAACTCTTGAATAAAACGGATTTATGTCGAGGGCCAATCACTCGGATCGCTCAGGATTCTAACACTTGAATCCATCATGGATCACTCCCTACGGTCGTGATTCAGTAGTTAGAATCCTTCACTAGCTCGTGATTCATCTATGGCCCTCGCTTTAAATCCGTCCTTTATTCACTAATTGCATACCTAATATAGTATTCGCGCGGCCAGAAGCGGTGCTAACGCCTTCTTGTTTAGACAATACAACTTCACAGACAGTGTACGTTACGTAGTTACGCAAGTTTGTTTGTACGCCAGAGAGCAGTGCGGACCGTGCGGACCGTGCGGACCGTGCGGACAGTGCGGACCGTGCGGACAGTGCGGACAGTGCGGCGACAGCGCCGGCGGCGGCGGCGGGAGAAGAGCGCCAGCCCGAGCAAGAAGAAGAGAGTGACTCTGCACCTTTCATGGTAACATTTCTTACTGCCTACTGAATATTGGACTACTTAGTGCAATACTCCTGGTACCTGTAACATCATTGACCGCTCCTTTCAAATGAGAGGTATTTTTAGTGTATGTCATTAGTGCGACAATCATGTGTGCGACATGGTAACGGATTCGGCGCATAACCTAGAACGGACGGATTCGGCGAGAGGTGCGCGCACCTCAACTAGTCTGCACTGCGCGATGTAGAACGAAGGCCGGGGTGCGAGCCCCTCTCCGCCGACTCTTAGATATCTATAACTCACAGTTCATAGATTTTGATAGTTTCGCGCTGTCGCAATCAAAATAAAAAAAAACCGGTCAAGAGCGAGTCGGACTCGCGCACCGAGGGTTCCGTTCCGATTTCTGAAAGTGTGCGTGTGTGTGAAAAGTGTGCTATTTAGAGACATCGTTTTATTTTTCCTGTAATCTTTACATAAAGTTCTATCACATAGATAGATAGTAGTTTATGTAAAAATCCATAGACTTATAAAAAAAGATGGACTCCGCGCCACGAATATCGAAAGTGAAGCACCGTACCGATCTTTGTGTGCATGATTTGAGTACCTGCAAAGACGGCGTCGCTCGTGTCACGTAATGGCGGCCGGTGGGCATACTATGATGTAAATGTGTGCGCGAGGCGTGTTTGTACAAACGGTCCGGCATACTTACTGTGCTTCACTTTCGATATGCGTGGCGCGGAGTCCATCTTTTTTTATAAGTCTATGTAAAAATCTAAAATTGTGAAAATCTGAAATTATTCTGTCATAGAATAATTTCTGATTTTTCTCTATGTAAACTTCGCAGATAACAGGGCAAACGGTATTTTTTAACCGACTTCTGAAAAAAGGAGGAGGTTATCAATTCGGATGTTTCTATAAGTTTATATATATTTTTTTAATTTGTATGTTCGGGCATAACTTCGTCATTTATAGACGGATTTGCAAAATTCTTTTTTTGTTTGAAAGGGTATACTCTCGAGGTGGGCCCACTGTCACCAAATCTCTGATGAAGGGATCCCATGGAAAGCGAGGGAAACCCTCAAATTTTATAGGGACCCGGACACCTATAGCGATTTGGGTATTTTTCATAGTACTTAACTCGTGCATTTGCTCTCGGAAAGCACTAATTGTTGAAGTGGAACTGATGATGAAGACCACAGATGGCCATCGGAACTACTCAATTATACCTAAGTATTTCACGGTTTGCGATTCGAGTACTATAATATGGTTGCTAAGTAATTTATGCTCGTCAAAATGCATAATGGTGATGATGACTTCACCATAGAGCTCCCGTTCTCCTTGTTCTTACTAGTCCCTGCATCTAGAAAAGCAATAATAATTTGTAAAAGGTGATGAGCAGTTGACATTGGGCTATTGTAATTTAGACTAGATTACAAACTGACCCACTAAACAGTGAAAAATAATTTTTTTTTTACAAAAAAAAATAACAACCGACTTCCAAAAAAAAACACTACAAAGTGAAAAATAACTTTAATTTTGGAAGTTGGTGGCAAAAAAACTAAAATACAGATCCAAAGACAGCGACTTCCAAAATTAAAGTTAATTATTCATTCTCAGTACCTATCTTACTTTTTTTTCTGTTTTCTTTTTTTTTTATGTAAGTATCTTTTTTTTTGTCTCTATATTTTAGTATTGTGAACCAATTTTGTTAAGAATTTTCACGAGTCCGCTGAGGAAAGACAAGCTAGAGTTGGTCGTCTAGGAAGGACGTAACTTCCACAATACAACCGAAATTAAACGTGGTTCATCACAGTCCCAGGGTTCAATCAGTATTATTACAACAAGTTGCCAATAGAATTCAAAAGCATAAACAGTACAAACTTATTTAAGAACAAATTAAAGACATATTTATTGAGGAAAGGCTATTACAGCATCGAAGAGTTCTTAGATGACAAACGAGTACGGCCGCGGCAGCCACTATTAAAAGATTTGTGAACTATGTGTTTGTGTCTAAATGTGTTGTTTTTTAAATATACTTGACGGCGGGAACGTGGGCACAGAGATAGGTGGTTCATCTCTCCGACCCTGTGGTAAGGGTTCCATTGCGTGGGTTACTCAGGCAAACCAATATGATGCTGTGGCAAGACTATTACTGAAGAGTATACAGAAGTAATGACTAGGTACAGGTACTGTGAACTTGATAGGTTCGATGGTAGCGTGTGCCTCCTTCGAGCTCTCGATCCAGTCTCTCCACAGAGTATGCTCGCACACCTCCCAACGACCCCGTCCACGTGCGGCGACCAAACGATCCTGGCGCCACACGGCGTTCACCGTACGTACTAAACGAACAACCAATCAGAGCTAAGCTTGACTTGTACTAAGAAATCAACTGAGTGACGTACTATCGCTAAACTATCGTTCGTGACGACATACTTATTATAATGAATATGATAATTAATTTTAGGGGATCCCTACACTTAGCGATATGATAACGGGCGATTCTATCGGGATGATGAAATAAAACCGACCACTTTGAATGTTCGTAAAACACTGATTTAATGAAGTATATTTTTACACAATATTTATGTATAAATGCTGCGAGTGCAGAATGCACGGCGCGTAAGTCGCTAAAGTAATGTACGGTTCCGTACATTAATAATAATGTATTTTAAATTTGATTGATTTGTTTGATTATATAATTTATTGCTACTGAATTAATGACATAGTTATGATTATTTATTAGGGATATTGATACACTTTAAATGCGTAACGAATTTTAAATATGAACTTACTTAATATTTTTTTTGTTTCTTTATTTTCTTATTTTAATTATTTCATTTATTTTTATTATTACTATTTTTATTTTCAACACAATGTATTTTGTTATGAAATAAATGACTTATGACTTATGACTTCACTTTGTAGTGTTTTTTTTTGAAAGTCGGTTGTTTTTTTTTTTGTAAAAAAGTTTTTTTTACATTTTTCACCAAAAGTCAAAATTAAGCGGCCTAAAAAAGCAAAAAATAAAATTTGGGAATGTGCAAACAGCGTTCTTTCATAATGCCCAACATGCCATAGTCGCACCAGTTCGAATTTTTAAGACCCCTCAATCCCTGTTGCAAAAAAATAAAAAATAAATATTGTAACAAACCTACTTATAGTACACTAGTACCACCCTTCATGCAAAGGATAAACTATTAAGTTCCGCCACTCGATACTAGATGGCGCTGTGCATTTACGTCACGTTTCTGAATCGCGGTGTTAAGATTCTCCACGAGTTAACGACCACCCGTAGAACATTGACGTTTGTAAAGACTGACCTAGCATTGCATTCGTGAGTTACGTCCTAATTGGAATAGCTACACGGGACCCTGCTACTAAGACTGTAAGAATTAAGACAGATTGTCATTTTTGGTTTAGAGGACTTCTGTTCCCCGCCTTCGTCCTTACTGGGAAAAGGTGGCCGGGACCTGTCCTATATTATATATTGTATACTGTAACGCACGTTTTGGAATAAATCCTTGTCTTGGACATCGGGACTTCTCATTGTGCCGGAAACGGTGACGTCATCGATAACACCTTCCTACAATATTTTAATTTCTTTCTTGTTTGTAAAATAGTTGGGCAAATGTTATCTAAAACTGTTCCAAATTTCAAGTTTATAGCATTAGTAGTTCTTGAGATATCCAGCTGTGACAGACAGACAGACAGACTGAGTGACACCATAAGGGTTCATTTTTACCATTTTGGTATGGAACCCTAAAAACATTTGCAAAAAAAAAATTAAAAAAAAGGAACCGCCGTTTTTCGTTTGTAGAAATAGTACCTACTTATTTTGTAAAACTATTTTTAATACACTTCCTCGAAAACTGGTTCATATCGCACTACGATTAGGTTCACAATGCAATGTATTTCACACGCGTGCGATTTTTCATTTTCCAACACGTGTGCGGGACTAAAAATTGCCTCTATTCACAACCATCTCGCGCCAGTTTCATTTTGGCACTTGCCGGTGCCAAGTGCCAAAATGAAACTGGCGCGAGACGGTCCTCTCTATTCGGAGGTGAATGTTTTTTTTAAATCTCGGTTTTTTTAATATGCGTCTTTACGGCGTTAATATTTTTTGAATATTTAAATAATGTTTATAAATAGAATATCATCAAAAACCCTGATTATTACAATAAAAAAAACCGGTCAAGTGCGTGTCGGACTACGCACGTGTCGGATAGCATTAGTAGTTCTTGAGATATCCAGCTGTGACAGACAGACAGACTGAGTCACACCATAAGGGTTCCTTTTTTACCTTTTTGGTACGGAACCCTAAACAGAAAATTTAAATCATAGTTTCCTTTATTTTATTTTTGTTATTTGTTGTTAGAGGCGTAATATCAGTTGTTTTCACACAATCTGTGTGAAAACAACTGTCTACCTATTACGGTTCATGAGATACCTACAGACAGACAGACGGACGGACAGCGGAGGCTTAATAAAGGGTTCCGTTTGGTACGGAAGTTGATATTTACGGGGCGTGCGGGTCGATCACTCGCTCGCTTGCGGTCGTCTCCTGCTGGGCGCGGGCGGCTCCGAGCTGCGCCACACCTGTCCTTCAGCGGCTACCGGTCCTGCGACCAACGAGGGCAGCCCATTGAACTGTCATCTCAGTTTGCTTACTCGTCGTTCTAATTCCAGTTTAGCTTTCCGGATCAATGCCGGTTCGAGGCTAGTTTTAGGATGGAACTAGATCCAAATATGGCGTCCTTTTTAGAAGAAACTCCGAGAATAGCCCGCGCCATTAGCGCGCTTAGCGAGTTTAGGTAACAATCCGACGTGTGGTGCGCAGGTCGTAGTGGAGCATGCAGCCGGGCGGCGCTGCGCCGGCTCCCTGCTGTCGCTGCGCACCGCGCTCACGTCGGCGGCGTGCGCCGGCGCCGCGCCGCGCGCGCTTCGGGCGCTGGTGCCGGGCGCGGGCGCGGGCGCGGCGCGGCGCGTGGCGCGCGTATCCGTGGCGGCGGGCGCGGACCTGGCGGTGCTGCAGCTGGAGGCGCCCTTCGCGGCCGGCGCGCGCTCGCGGCCCATCCTCATGGCCACGCAGCCGTCAGAGTGCGCGCCGAGCGCCAGCTGCCACGTGGTGCGCGCGCTGGGCCGCACGCCGCGCCTGCGCATCGTGGACGCCACGCTGGTGTCGGGCGCCGCGTGCGCCGAGCGCTCACTCGGCTGGACCGGCCTGCGCGAGGCGGCGCTGTGCCTCGTGGGCCCGACGCTGTGCTCGGTAGGTGCGCCGGCGGGCGGCCGGGGCGTCCCTGTCGGTGTCGGCAGAGAGTGACGGGTGTCTGTCCGCAGAGCGACTGGGGCAGCGGCGTGGTGTGCGAGGGCAAACTGTGCGGCGTGCTGAGTCGCTCGGCGCGCGCGCCAGCACTGGGCGCCGCGAGCGAGGCGCCGGCGCCGCGGGACGCCTCGTGCGGCGACACGCACGTGGCCCTCAGCGTCGCGCGCTGGCGCCGCTTCCTACATTGCGCGCACACGTTACGCGCGTGCGGAAGGTGAAGTTTGATTTTATTTCGGGCACTAGTCATTCTGGTAGCAGTGATGAGGGCTCTGCGAGTGGACACGGTGAGTGTGAGTGTTGTGTGTTGTTGTGGCGCAGCGGAGGCGACTGCGCGCTGCTGTGCAGCGAGCGGCGGCTGCTGGGCGCGGCCGGCGCGGACACCGGCTGAGTGTGAGTGTTGTGTGTTGTTGTGGCGCAGCGGAGGCGACTGCGCGCTGCTGTGCAGCGAGCGGCGGCTGCTGGGCGCGGCCGGCGCGGACACCACGACGCCGCTCCGAGCCGCCGCAGCGACCTCCACGGAAACTATCGAGACCACCGCAGACACCGCAGACACCGCAGACACCGAGACACCGCTCACGCTGGGCCGGCCCCGGCAGCCCCCCACGGCTATGCTGCCTACGCACACCGAATCTGGTAAGAAAACATAAAGAAAGAAAAATGCGTTTCATTGGCACCAAGTACAGCAAAAAATAAATACCCTTAAAACTATAAAAAACATAAAACAATGATTGTAATGTTGTTGTAATGCCAAAAGGACCTCAGCGTTATGTCAGTGGCAATGGCAACAAGGTGTACCGCCGGCGCCGCAGCGCGACCCGCTGCGACCCACGAGTGCCATACGTTATGTCAGTGGCAATGGCAACAAGGTGTACCGCCGGCGCCGCAGCGCGACCTGCTGCGACCCACGAGTGCCATACGTTATGTCAGTGGCAATGGCAACAAGGTGTACCGCCGGCGCCGCAGCGCGACCCGCTGCGACCCACGAGTGCCATACGTTATGTCAGTGGCAATGGCAACAAGGTGTACCGCCGGCGCCGCAGCGCGACCCGCTGCGACCCACGAGTGCCATACGTTATGTCAGTGGCAATGGCAACAAGGTGTACCGCCGGCGCCGCAGCGCGACCCGCTGCGACCCACGAGTGCCATACGTTATGTCAGTGGCAATGGCAACAAGGTGTACCGCCGGCGCCGCAGCGCGACCCGCTGCGACCCACGAGTGCCATACGTTATGTCAGTGGCAATGGCAACAAGGTGTACCGCCGGCGCCGCAGCGCGACCCGCTGCGACCCACGAGTGCCATACGTTATGTCAGTGGCAATGGCAACAAGGTGTACCGCCGGCGCCGCAGCGCGACCCGCTGCGACCCACGAGTGCCATACGTTATGTCAGTGGCAATGGCAACAAGGTGTACCGCCGGCGCCGCAGCGCGACCTGCTGCGACCCACGAGTGCCATACGTTATGTCAGTGGCAATGGCAACAAGGTGTACCGCCGGCGCCGCAGCGCGACCCGCTGCGACCCACGAGTGCCATACGTTATGTCAGTGGCAATGGCAACAAGGTGTACCGCCGGCGCCGCAGCGCGACCCGCTGCGGCCCACGAGTGCCGTACGCCAGGACAATAAACACGGGAAGTGTACAGACAGCGCCCGAGCAGGTGTCTACTCTCTAGTACTAGCTAGTCTGTGCTCCCTTTGTCCTTTTGCAGTAACTTATTAATGTGCTTGCAGGCTGTAACTGGTGTTTGTAATTTTGGTAGGTCTAGTGTAGCTCCAGTCGGGGGTGCGGCGAATGTACCAGCATCTCCCGGACCCCCGACTCATGGTACTAGAAGGAACAGTGGGGTACTAGTCGGTAGAAGTCCGACATAACCCTCCGCTGTTCCCAGATGGAGGGTATCCATGAGGATTTCCCCACGGAAAAAAAAGTCTAGTGTCCCTTTTGTTTTTGATACTTATCTAAGTTTTGAGCTGAATTTAGCGAATGTTTTGAAGCATGTAATGGTTGGTTTTGCGACAGTACCGCGTCCGGAGCGGCTGTCGAGCACGCAGACGCCCACGCGCAGCGGGCGCCCGGCGCCGGCCTCCTCGCGGCCCGCGGTCGAGTTCGAGCCCAACCGGCCCGACTTTAAGGTAAAGTATGAGCTGCGTGTCCGCGCGAGACGCCCCGTCTCGGGCGCCGCAGTGCCGCGACCGGGTGTTTCCAGGGTGGACCCGCGCGAACTTCACGCGTGTACTTGAAGGCGGGCGAGTACGGCGACAACGCTGCTGACTACGGCGGCGAGGAGGCGCTGCTGCCGACGACTTCCAGCGCGCCGGACACCAGCGCGGCGCCACCGCCCCGCGCCAGCCACCCCGCCGCCGCCACGGCGCGCACGGGCGCCATGCTGGCGCGCGTGTCGCCCGCCGCTCGCCGCTCGCGCGCCGCGCCGCGCCTCGTGGCCTGTTTTCTTTATGTTCTTGTAGCGATTACAGACTTGCTTAATTAATTTCCGACATTTTTATTTACTTACTTCGGTCCCGCCCTTGAGAATTAAACATGTCCCGCGTCGTCATGACCACCCTGTGACATGGAGGGCTCTGACCAGCCAGAGGCAGAGTCTACTCTCTACCTTGCTGTGCCATTGCGCAAGCGCGGCGTTACCTATCTACAGTATATTCCAAAAGTATCATGAAAATGTACCTAAACAATTGGATCAGAAAACGCAGGTACCTACGTGTGGATGCTAATTTGTAGCGTCATTAATTGACTTCCTTCCTTACTAACACGTTGGTGAACAGTACCTACTGTCTTGCGAGTGTGCGACCTTGCGACGACGGGCGTAGGTACCGTCATATTTGTAGTGTCACGTCCTTCCTTACTAACACGTTGGTGAACAGTACCTACTGTCTTGCGAGTGTGCGACCTTGCGACGACGGGCGTAGGTACCGTCATATTTGTAGTGTCACGTCCTTCCTTACTAACACGTTGGTGAACAGTACCTACTGTCTTGCGAGTGTGCGACCTTGCGACGACGGGCGTAGGTACCGTCATATTTGTAGTGTCACGTCCTTCCTTACTAACACGTTGGTGAACAGTACCTACTGTCTTGCGAGTGTGCGACCTTGCGACGACGGGCGTAGGTACCGTCATATTTGTAGTGTCACGTCCTTCCTTACTAACACGTTGGTGAACAGTACCTACTGTCTTGCGAGTGTGCGACCTTGCGACGACGGGCGTAGGTACCGTCATATTTGTAGTGTCACGTCCTTCCTTACTAACACGTTGGTGAACAGTACTAGGATCGGGATAGCCTCAGAAGTGTTGCAGAAATAAAATCCAATAATATCTCCACAGTATTATAATCACAAAATTCACCTTTGCTTGTACAACGATTGCGCGATGTCTGCCGATCACAACCACTGTCGGCCATGACACCCACTTCACTATCATCACTATTACTATCACTATCACTATCACTATCACTACATATTATAAAACAAAGACGCTCCGCTGTCTGTCTGTCCCTATGTATGCTTAGATCTTTAAAACCACACAACGGATTTTGATGCGGTTTTTTTAGAGATAGAGAGATACAAGAGGATATGGGGGATGAAAGTTTGTAAGGGAAACTTAGCATTTCTTGAGTTAGGGTAAGGGCTATGATAATACTTTATGCTTTTGGTAGAAAATAAAGAAATGTGTGGTCCAGCGATTTTGAAAAATCATCCCCTAAGGGGGTAAAGAAGGCGATGATTTTAAAATTCAAAAACCTGCACGGGTATCGCTAAAATTTGGCAAGACTATAGATGGCTTCCTGGGGAAGGACAACCTATTTTTTGTTTTAAAAAATAATCCTATAGGGTGTGAAAGTTTTATGAGAATCCTAGGATTTCTTAGGGATATGAAAATTCGAATTTATGGTTTTGATTTATGAAAAAATCATCCCATAAGGGGTTAAACTAGGGGTTGATTTTAAAATTCACAAACACTATTAAAATGTTTGTGTAAGTACTTCTTTTTAACAGATTTAAAGGATTGGGTAGTTTGTATCTTGAAGTAACATTTAGCCGACGTTACCACGGACGTAAAAAAATCGCGATGGGTTTGAACGTGGGCTTAGTCTTAATATTTTTTTAATTCCCACGGAATAGGGAATAAAGAGCATTTATGCTTTCGCTATAGAGTTGCTTTCAAAGTCATGCAAGTTGCTAATTTTTTTTTTACGTTTACTATTGTTTGGTTTTAAGATTTATTATCCTCCAGCAATCTTAAATCAATCTGCGCGCCGCTCCTCGAGTACTATATAAGCAGTGCGAGAAGATATAGCCGACGACGTTCGCACGGGCATAAAAATATGGCGCCGATTTGTGTGAAATGTCCAAGGATATTTATTTATTTTTTTCCGCGCACTGCATTTTCAACGCTCTGCTTAGCCCCGAGAGTTAAAAATCCAACAGTGTATTTTTTCGTCGCGCTGGGATGCACTCTGTTGTTGTTATGTTGGATTCTCGAAGCTCGGCTCAAAACCAAGAGTTGAAAATCCAGTGCGCGATAACATCCCGCCGTCTACGTCCGTGCGAACGTCGGCTTACTTGGATTAATATTTAGGGTACTTTTTATCGCGGTAGTACACACGGCTACACATCAAGCTAGGATAATCGGAAATGTATCATTTCCAGTTTACACTGACCTCTCATTGTAAGGAAATCCTACACAATGCGAGATCAGCGTATACTGGAAATATATAGCTTGATCTGCAGCCGTGCGTACGTTCCCGTGGGATATTTACCGACATCCACGCGTGACATCAAAACGTGATGTTTTGCATAACCTATATCTTGTAACAAGTATGTAATACCTAATTTACATTTCAACAATTCTTTCATTATTTCAGTATGTCTGTAAATGTAGATTAGTTAAAATACTAAACAATAATGTAGTAAAACATAGGATATATTCCAAATGGAAATCCACCTTTTATGTCGTTGATATTTTGGATGACGGTAGATTGAAAAGTCAGTTGTTTGTTCACGACTATAAAAGGGGGAGCTCCAAGAGTCGGAGCACATTGTCATACGACGCTCGGCACTCGACGCGTGTGGTTGTGCGCTCTCGCTGCTCCCGCTGCGCTCGCTGTTCAGAGTCTCCCTTCGCTGCGCTGCTCTTCGTGGCGTCCTCGTAGTCACCCGACTACTCCCGATCGTCGAATAATTAATTATTTATTTAATTAATTATTTCGACATACGATCAGACCAAGTGCCTTTATCAAGGCAAAATATTTCTCTCTCGGACTAAACGTCTTTCGCGCTCCTTTTGGCCCCTTCTGGGTAAAATCCACTGTTTCGTGGTCCTCGGAGGAAACCTCACGGTGCCAACGAATCCGAGTGGGGTGTAGACCCAACACACCCGCCGAACCCCTTCAGGGAGAGGCAGTCAGCTGGACGGGTCCCAGTGTTAACCGGCCTTGGGGGGTCTCCTAGTCGGCACTGGATGACAGTTTTGCTTCCACAGCTTGCACCTAGTGTCTTTAGGGTGTGTCTACACCCTTCGCGCTAGTTCTTAGTCAGGGCCCCGTTGCACATTAAGACTGGCACGGATGACTCAAGCGTAGGTCGTTCACGATAGGTACACACCTCCCTGTCATCACCCGACAGGGAGGGTTAGGGCCCCCGGGCAATCCCACCCGGGGAGATAGGTGTTAGGGTTTATAGGTTTTTGTATATGCTCCTCCTCTAGGATGTCCGCGTCCGCATCAGCGAAGGAGCTGTACCTTAAGGATATCCTTAAGGATCCAGACTCCTTCATTGAAGCGCTACTCAAAAGCCCCGATTTTCGCGCGAAAATCGCGGCTAAACTCGCTGAGTCTCAGCATGCCCCTGCCTCAGACATCGCTACTTTTAGCGATGCTCTCGAGCCCACCCAATCCTCTCTTCCTACGGTCCATTACGTAGACTGCCCGACAGTGTCCATGGACACTGAAGGCCAAACCTCTCCTGACTCTTCCGATATCGAGGCCGAGCACTCTGCCCAGCCCGTTCTTTCGTCCCCTTCCGCTTCTTCTTCTTCCGACGACGACGACGGCTTTCAGGTCGTCGAGGGTCGGAAGAATAAGAAAAGGAAGGCGACGAAAGCCGCGAAAACCAAGGCGAAGAAGGGAAAGAACTCAGACTCTCCCCCTCCTCCACCTAAACCCTCTGACCTGCCCTTGGCCCCACCCGCCCTTACCATTCCATCCTCCTTGCAGGATGCCCCCTCTAAATCATCCTCCTTGCAGGATACCCCCATTGCCCCTTTTAAGTCGCCCGCCACGCCTCCCGTCTATATTCAAGACAAGGCAAAGTGGACCGACGTCTCTAAGTGGTGTACCTATCTTGGGATCGGTTTCACCAGCGCCCGCTCTACCCAACAGGGTATTAAAGTATCAGTACCGACGTCGAAAGACTATAGGGAACTTACAAAACTTCTAAAGTCGAGAGTTGTGTCTTTTCACACATACTCTCTACCTGAGGATCGCCAGACTCGCGTGGTGATCCGCAGGATCCCAAAAGAAATTCCGACCCAGGAAATCAAAGCCGACCTTGAGTCGCAACAGATTCCTGTAGACGAGGTTCATCGGATGCACCGCTCCAGGGGAGGGGAAGCTTACGATATGGTCCTCGTAGTCTGCCCCCCTCTGAGGGGTACCATCCGATTTTTAAAATCAGATCGATTTGTAACTTGGTAGGCTTCGAGATAGAGAAGCCCCGTAAAAATGGCCTCGTTGGCCAGTGCCACCGCTGCCAGCTTTACGGGCATTCTCAAAGGAACTGCCATGCGAGACCCAGGTGCGTCAAGTGCCTGGGTGACCATGGCACTTCTGAGTGCTCTCGGCCGAAAGACCGCACCTTGTGCACCGAACTCCCGAGCTGTGTGCTCTGCGGTGAAGCTGGGCACCCAGCTAATTACCGTGGCTGCCCTAAAGCCCCAAAAAATAATAATTCCTCTAAGCTGAACAAACGTTCGGACGTTCGTCAGCAAAGAGAATGCCCTTACTCTTTTAAGGTACCCGACATGCCCCCGCGGCTTAGTCCCCAAAGACCGAACCCTTGGTTCGCTGGCCTCCACCAGCAGGCTTTTCCTGCGTTGAGGTCCTCGCAACCACCTCTTTTACCCATGCCGGCTCTAGTGGATCCTTGCATCCCAAAGCCACCCCTTACCCAACCCACTAAACTCACGGCTGCGCCTAAAAACGTAGCCGCCACTACCGCTAACATTACCGGTACCGTGACCCCGAACACTATTGGGGCCGGTACCAGCACTATTGACCCGTTCAATGTAATTACCGGTACGTTCCTTACATTTATGTCGCCCCGTGCGATGCAAATGGCTAACGAGCTAGTCGTCGCCAGAAGCGCTGGCGACTTGCGCAAAATTCACGACATTTATAATGCCTACCCGGAGATCACGCAAGCCCTGGTCTCCTTCTCCAATAAATCTAACCAATAATGGATAGACAAATTATTGCGAGAACCAAACCCCGATCCCTTAAACTAGGTTTTTTCAATGCTAATGGCATTAAAAACCAACGCGATGAAATCTGCACTTTCCTTCGCGACCACCAGTTAGATATCCTCCTTGTACAGGAGACCTTTCTAAAACCCAACCACCGTAACGCATCAATTGCCAACTACCGTATAGTGCGCAATGATAGGACGCGATGCCACGCGGGTGGTACCCTAATCTACTATAAATCCACCCTTTATTGCATCTCCATTGACCCTCCTCCTCTTTCACGTTTGGAAGTGTCTGTCTGCCGCCTTGGCATGACAGGCCACCAGCCGATCACTTTAGTATCGGCTTACATTCCACCCCGTACCGTCCCAGAGAATTACCAGAATTTATCTGACGACTTTAATATCTTATGCGGCTTGAGTGACTCCGTCATTATAGCGGGCGATCTCAACGCCAAGCATACCGCCTGGAATAGCTCCTTGACCACCACCAGAGGTAGACATTTGTTCGACCTCTGTTCCATTTTAAACTTTGACGTCATTGCTCCAATGACTCCCACACATTTTCCCCACGACCATAACCATACCCCTGACGTACTTGATGTAGCGCTCCTAAAGAATATCAACCTTCGGTTGGACTCTATAGAAGCGATACATGAACTGGACTCTGACCATCGACCGGTTGTCGTAAGTCTAGTCCCCCGTTTAGGGCTCCGTGACCCCTCAGAACCACCTCGCACCCAAAAAGTGACGGATTGGACGAAAGTAAGCGATTGCCTGAAATCCTCCTCTTCCCCTCACTTAGACGCTATACCTGATCATTTTGACTCTATCGCTGACACAACGGCCGCGATCGACTCACTCACAGAACACGTACAATCTGTCCTGAACGATTGTTCAAGGGAAATTCCAGCGGCGGAAGACCGTCGCTGGAAGTTGCCGGACGATGTACGTGAGCTGCTGACTGAGAAGAACGCGGCGGTCCGTGCCTACAGCAACTTTCCCTGTCGCGCGAACAAAGTCCACATGCGTTACTTACAGAAGTCTGTAAGGACACGTATGGAGGAACTGCGTAACGCCGGCTGGGATAAGATGCTGAGCGAACTAGAGCCAAACCACCTTGCCTTCTGGGACCTCCAGAGGAGACTTAGATCCCCGGGGATAGCTTCTATGCCGCCCTTAGTCCGCCCTGACAAAACCATTGCCTTCGAGGATGTCGACAAGGCGGAATGCCTTGCCGACAGCCTCGAGGCGCAATGCACACCCAGCTCTCTACCGGTTGACCAAGCCCACCTCTCTGAGGTCGACGCGGAAGTCGAACGTAGAGCCTCCCTTCCTCCCATCGAAGACCCTGATTATCCCCTGCCCCCCGTCACTCCGGATGAGGTGCATGAGATAATCAAGGGTCTGAGACCCCGCAAAGCCCCTGGCTCAGATGGTATCACCAATAGGGTGGTCCAACTGTTCCCTGCCCGTTTAATAATGCTCTTGACCATCATCTTCAATGGTGCCTTGAGCAATAACATATTTCCGCAAGCCTGGAAACAGGCCACCGTTATCGGTATAAATAAGCCCGGTAAGCCCAAGAGCGAGCCCTCTAGCTACCGCCCCATTAGCCTGCTCAGTGTCCTCGGCAAAGTCTATGAGAGACTTATTTATAAGCGCCTCAGAGACTATGCCGAGACAAAGGGCCTCATACCTAACGAACAGTTCGGGTTCCGTACCCAACATTCTTGTGTACATCAGGTTCACCGCATCATCGAACACATAGGCGTTGGCTTTCAGCGCGGTTCGATGACGGGAGCGGTATTTTTCGATATAGCGAAAGCTTTTGACAAAGTCTGGCACAACGGCTTAATTTATAAGCTTTACAAACTCGGAGTGCCAGACCGTCTCGTGCTCATTTTACGTGACTTTTTGTCGAACCGCACCTTTCGATACCGTATCGAAGGAGCGCTATCTTCTCCCCACCCTATCCGCGCAGGCGTACCACAGGGCTCTGTAATTTCACCCCTTATCTTTACTCTATTTACCAGCGATATCCCGAAAAGTAGAAAGGCTCAGTTGGCTCTGTTCGCAGACGATACGGCCATCTACTACACGGGAAAAAGCCCAGACGCGATATCTCGTACTCTCCAAACCTCAGTCGATAACCTCGCCTGGTGGTTTCGTAGGTGGAGAATCGAAGTCAACCCGGATAAAAGTCAAGCGGTTCTCTTTCTGAAACCGTACCACACACGTCCTTTACCCCGACCAATCACGATGTTTGACAAGCCGATCCCTTGGGAGAAGCGAGCCAAATATCTCGGTGTCACGCTCGATGAGCACTTAAGCTTCTCCGAGCACATAAAGCTCGCTCGTTCACGGTCCGCTTTTGCCCTCGGTAGACTCCATTCCGTTCTGAATGCACGTAGCAAATTGTCACTTAAGTGCAAGTTGCGCATTTATACAGCCGTCATTCGGCCCATCATTTTTTTTTTTTTTTTTTGACCTATGCGGGCTCGGTATTTGCTCACGCCAAGCCCCATCACATACATAGAATGCAGACACTGCAAAACCGTTTTCTCCGAAAGATAACGGGTGCCCCCTGGTTCGTTCGGAACGAAAACCTCCACCTTGACCTCAAAATCCCAACGATCCGACAATTTCTGAAACGCAATTCCGTGCGTTTCTTTGAAACCGCCGCGAAACATCGCAACCCTTTGGTTGTCGAATCCGCCAACTATGTTCCCTCCCGGATTAGTAGGACCCGCCGTCCTAAACATGTTCTCTCCGAACCTGATGACCCTACAACCCTCCTACAGGAGAGTAATAAGGCCACCAGTACACTCCGCAAACGCAAATTAAGATCTACGTTCCGACCTCGCCGTCGAGGTCGAAAACGTAATTGCCCACCACCCCCTTGCCCTCTACTCGGCGAGGCTGCGCCAGCCGGTAGCGCAGCCGAGCCTGTAGCCTCTAACCCGCCACTAAACTCCCCTTGCCCACCGATCATTCTCGTACCTAGTACCTTGGATGTTATCGCGTCACGACCCAGCCTGTTTTAAGTCTTAGTTTTAAGCCTGGCCGGAGGCTTTAAGCTCTCGCTTAAAGCAGCCACAGGAAAGTCCGGTTAAACAGTCTCGACCCCTCGTGGTCAACTGTGAGAAGCCATACAAAAAAAAAAAAAAAAAAAAAAAAAAAAAAAAAAAAAAAAAAAAAAAAAAAAAAAAAAAAAAAAAAATTGAACAAAGGAATATTCATGTTCCTTTCCTAGGTTGTTATTATGTTGCTATTAATCTGAGTACCCTCGGATAGAATATCTGCGTAGTCTCAGATATAATTAACTGTTTAATATTCATGTTCCTTTCCTATTATTAAATTAAATTCTTCTTTTGCACGCAGATCTTTTGCATTTCTTGGGTCATATCTATACTCAAAATTCTACTCCCACAATAGATCTATACTCACCTTAACATACACCAGCTGCAAAAATGCAATATTTAAATGGCTGCACCCCAAAAATTATGACGAAACGGAGGACCTTTTGCACGTACAGTCGTAATATTGACATACCTACTCACCAACCCACCCATTTTCACCACATACACCCAACACACCACATACACCCCACACATCACACACACCCCACTGTTTGATTTTTGTCAAAATTTAATTTAAGTTATTTAATTTTAAAAAAATGTTTATTTTACTTGGGAAGAGACTGGACCCCACGACACAGGGAATCCTAGTGTGGGGTCCAGAGAATTTGTAAAAATCTAACACCTAAGGACATTTGATATTGATATATTTATCTGATACTAGATTTCTTTTTTTTAAATTATTGTACCGTGTTTTTTTTTTCTGAACTGAATAAAGTTTTTTTTATTTTTTTTTTTTTTTTTTATTATTATGTTGCTATTATTCTGAGTACCCTCAGATATAATTAACTGTTTTTGAGATAACGATAATTTATGGAAATATAAGAAATGTGTTGACGTGTTGATAAAATACTTTAAAGATAAGTTTCCGTGGAGTTTCTTGTTCGTTCTTCTCCACGAAGACCTAGTTTTGCGAACGGACAATAGCTTTCTCGTTAAATATGAATACTTAGTGACAAGATTGATTGAAGTAATAAATACCTATCTAGTCTTGTCCGTCTGTGCTTTTGTTTATCGAATCCTTTCCCTTACACACCATATTCATGGAACACAGTAAAACACAGTAAACAATAATACTTTAATACACAGTAAATAAATAATAACCATTCTGACATTCAAGGTTTGCTTTTGTGTAGTATCTATATTATAATTATACTTATATACACACTTATAGTTATATTATATCAAAGCTAATACGGGCATGCGCCGGGAGGGTTGTGGAAGTAAAGGTTCAGCCGGTTTCCCATGGCCCTCCCATCACGGCGATGTGGGAACACCGCTGAGTTTTAGTGGGTATATTGTCGTCCCGACAGGAGTCCCACATACCCCGTCTCGGCCCCACGAGCGGGGATGCGTAACGCATTTTTCAGCGTCAAAAAAAAAAAAAAAAAGTTAGGTTAGGAGAGACGTACGCGTCCATTATGATGCGGGCGCGTACAAACGCTGATCCCACCCAACTGGGGATCGGCACAGTCTCCTGCCGCCGGACCCAGGCCGGGGCTCGAATGTTCGAGTTCCCAGGGGCTCAGGGCGGCGCCAACGCGGACCTCTTCGCAACCAAGTTGCAGGAGGTCATCGCCGACGTGGCAAAGGTCACCAGGCCCGTAAAGTCTGTGGCCTTGGAGGTGACCGACCTAGACGGCTCGGTCACTAAAGAGGAGGTGGTGGCGGCGGTCGCAGCGATGGGGTCCTGTGGCGTCACAGCGGTGCAAGGTCGAGCCATCAGGCCCGGCCGCGGTGGCATGGGCACCATTCGCCTTGAGTGCCCAGTCGCCGCGGCTAAAGCCGTCCTCGCCAAAGGGCGGCTTGCCGTGGGATTCAGCTCGGGTGTAGTCCGGGCACTTGCAGCCAAGCCTCTGCGCTGCTACAAGTGTCTTGGAGTCGGACACACTCGGGCCCTTTGTCCGTCCGAGGTCGACAGGGCGGATAATTGTTTCCGTTGTGGCAAGGACGGACACAAGTCTGCCTCCTGCGAGGCCGCCACGCCGCATTGCGCGGTGTGTGCCGCCAGTGGCTGCCCGGCGGGGCACGTGACGATGGGGAGGAACTGCAATCCTCCTCTTAAGAAGGGCAAAGTGCAGGAGCCGATCCGGCCTGTCGCTGCCACCGCCGTCCCTGAGGCTGGGATTTCGGCGGCTGTGGAGGAGGGTGCGATGTCTGTTGATGGATAGGGTCAAGCATCGCATCCTCCAGGCGAACACCAACCACTGCAGAGCGGCCCAGGATCTGCTGATGCAGACCATGGCTGAGTGGTTGGTGGACGTGGCGGCGGTTGCCGAGCCGTACTCAGTCCCTGGCCGTTGGCTGGGTGATCGGGACGGCTTGGTGGCATTGGTGACGCGGTCTTCCACAGACTCCCCTCCCCTCTCGCTCTTAGAGAGGGGACCGGGATACGTGGCCGCCGCGTGGGGAGAATTAGCCCTTGTGGGCGTCTATTTCTCCCCAAACCGCCCTCTCTCGGATTTCGAGAACTTTCTCGAAATCCTCACCGCGGTGGTTGGGAGGGCGGCGCCACGCCAGGTCGACCTGAACGCCAAGTCGACGGCCTGGGGCAACCCGGCCGCTTCCTGCAACGTCCGGGGACGCGCCGTCGAATTTTGGGCGGCGTCGTGCGGCGTGTCCCTCCTGAACAGAGGGACTGTCCATACGTGTGTGCGGCAACGGGGAGGATCGGTGGTCGACGTTTCGTTTGCCACCCCCGTACTGGCCGCCCACGTCGTGAACTGGCGGGTGGAGATGGTGGAGACCTTGTCGGACCACCGATATGTGCGGTTCGACATCTCCACCCAGAGCTCCCAGGGAATGGCGCGCTCGGGCCAATCTGCGTTCCCACGGTGGGCTCTCACCCGCCTGGACCGAGAGGCTGCGGAGGAGGCGGCGTTCGTCCAGGACTGGCTCACGCCTCCTGTCGAGGTCCTGGACGTGGACGCCGCAGCGGTCCAGCTGAGGAGGTCCCTGACCGAGGTGTGCAACTCCAGCATGCCCCGGTCTCGCCGCCCACCTCCCCGCCGCGCCGTCTATTGGTGGTCGGAGGAACTGGCGGGGCTCCAGACCGTCTGCGTGGCGGCCAGAAGGGCCTACACGCGGAGTCGAAGGCGCAGGCCTCGAGACCCCGCCAACGAGGAGGCCCTCTATGCCACGTACGTTGCCGCAAAGACGGTCCTCAAGTCGGCAATGTGCGTGGCCGAAGACTCGGCGAGAGCCGAGATGCTGGAGGGTCTCGACAGGGACCCGTATGGCAGGCCATACAAGGCGGCGCGGAGTAAACTGCGCCCCTATGGTCCTCCACTGACGGAGACCCTCGAGCCGGCATTGCTGGACGGGGTGGTCCGGTCCCTGTTTCCGTCCAGGACCGACTTCACCCCGCCAGTGATGGACCCCCCGCGGGAGGCGGTTCCGCCGGAGGAGGAGGTCCCCCCGGTTACGACGGTGGAACTATACGCGGGGACTCTACGCCTCCGCGCGAAGAACACGGCCCCAGGGCCGGACAGCGTTCCCGCACGGGTGGTGGCCATCGCCGCCTCACAGATGGAGGAGAGGTTTCGGGACCTCTTTAGCGCGTGTTTTACGACTGGGAGGTTCCCGAAACCTTGGAAGGAGGGGCGGCTATGCCTGCTCCGAAAGGAGGGACGCCCGGCGGACTCCCCCTCGGCTTACCGGCCCATCGTTTTGCTCGATGAGGTCGGTAAGTTGTTCGAGGGGATAATCGCCGACCGGCTCAATAGCCTGCTGGGGACGTTGGGGCCGGACCTGTCGGACGCCCAATTCGGTTTCCGACGGGGTCGTTCGACGGTGGACGCGTTGGCCCTACTCAAGAGCCAGGTGAGGGAGGCAGTGGAGGCGGGTGACGGAGTGTTGGCGGTGTCATTCGACATAGCCAACGCCTTCAACTCTGTCCCCCACTCGACAATCTTGGAGGCACTCCGGTACCACGGGGTGCCTCAGTACTTGCGCCAACTCTTGGCCAGCTACTTGGAGGACCGAGTAGTCCTCTTTGAAGACAAGACGGCCAGAGTGAGGCGATATGGCGCAGAGTCCGGTGTTCCACAGGGGTCGGTCCTAGGACCACCACTGTGGAACATTGGATTCGACTGGCTCCTGCGGGGAACCCTCCTCCGTGGCACGAGCGTCATCTGTTACGCGGATGATACCCTCCTCATTGCCCGGGGGAGGGACTTCAGGGAGGCGGCCAGTCTGGCCTCTGCTGGCGGATCCTTAGTGGCAGGAAAGATCCGCCGCCTAGCGTTGAAGGTGGCGCTCCACAAGACCGAGGCCGTGTATTTCCACGGGCCACGGCAGCGCATCCCTCCTGACGGCCACATTCTCGTGGAGGGCGTCAGGATCGAGGTCAAGGCCCAGATGAAGTACTTGGGCCTTGTACTCGACAGCAGGTGGCGCTTCGGCCCACACTTCAGCGGGCTGTCGACGCGCCTGCTGAAGACTGCGAACGCCCTGTCGTGGCTCCTCCCGAACCTGGGGGGTCCGAAGGCGCGATGCCGGCGCTTGTACGCCGGCATCCTTAGGAGCATGGCCCTTTACGGTGCCCCAATCTGGGCGGACTCCCTCCACAGGAGGGAGAACGCCACAGCTATCCGCAGGCCCCAAAGGGCCATTGCACAGCGGGTGGTATAGTATCTACATACTTCTACTACATACATACATACTACATACATACACACTACATACATAACCTTTACTTACACTTCATCCATTTTTATTTATCTTTTATAAAGATTTATATTCATATATTGTGAATTGGTCTAAAACAATTCGTTTCTTTAAAATCTGAAATAAAAACACTATAGATATTTTTCATTGTTATGACACTTACGTCAGGCTGTCAAACTGTCATTACTTTTTCTAGCTATCTATCATAGAGCTTCATAATAGCATAGACTATGAACGTTTCTTTTGATTTATGTAATCTAAATTCTTTTTATCAATATGTTAGGTCAAATATTGTATTTTATAGATAATTTTGATTTATTATTGAATAGCTGTATCTTAAATTACTTTTATAAAATTAATCCACACACACTTGAAATTCATCGAAGAGGTTAGAGGTTTTTCAACGTATATTACTGGCAGATTCAAGCATTGACTGTGGCGTTTGGCATTCTGATGACGGAAAGCTTCAAATGTGGAAAGGATCTGAAATTGGAAGACGTTTTTGAAAAACGCTGCCTGATGAACCGATGGATGAAAGACTCGGGGACTGTTCAGTTCTGCTCCGGAAGCTATAAACGAAACATCTCCTAAAAGTATTCTTCGACCGGGAAAACTAACTCAGTGACTAAAACTTACCCGACTGCGGTCGATCCCTAAAGGAGGGTTATAGAAAATAACCATTAATTTATCGGAGCGGTTCAATTCAAAATCTTCTTCTTCCAAACTATTCGTGCGTGTTTGCCTAACCTGGACTTACTCAAATTACTCTCTACCTACCTAAATAACTGTGTGTGTTAGGTAGGATGTGTTTTTTAAAAACCAGTCTGTATTTTTTATCTTTTAATATTTAATATATTGTTTCAAGTCTTACTTTAGCCCCCTTTTATTTCTGTAGGCTAGTAGATTTGTTACAGTCTGGCGCCCAATATAAAATCAAAGCTAGCCCTTTCAAATCTTTTCAAAATTCTAAAATAAACTATCTCTAGTACTATTTCTTTTCGGACTCATATTTGGCTTAGTCTCTTTTTTATAACATGTATTAGGTTTTAGGTAGGTCTAATACTAACTTACTTTTTCTCTTCAGCACATACTTAACAAACTTATACTACACCCCCACACACATTCCATTACCCACTGGTAATTGGCATCCATTCTTTGCTTGCGAGTGTTCTTAAAACCATTCGTGGTCACTTACAAGTTGGGTTTGGCTTACTCAACGACGTATTGTAGGAGAATATCCTATAATCGTTACCACCTACACATAACTCTCTACTTCTACATCATTATTCTTCACCCCACACACTTGCACACCACATACGTTTACCCACTGGTAATCGTAACCATTCTTCGCTTGTGAGTGTTCTTAAAACCATCCGTGGTCACTTACAAGTTGGGGTTTGGTTTACTCTTCGACGTACTATAGGAGAATATCCTGTAGTCGTTTATACAAACCTAATATCTATATAACACCTATTACAAATACTTTACTATTCTACACTCTTACACACATAAACTTTCGATGTGCCTCTGTGCCTTTCTTTTTGTTTGTGGTTATTTTATAGTCGCATCATTAATTCGGATCCTCTAGGAGTCCTCTTAACGCTTTAGGAGACATCTAAACCCTCTAGGAGACCTCTAAACCCTCTAGGAGACCTCTAAACCCTCTAGGATTCCTCTTAAACCCTCTGGGAGACCTCTAAACCCTCTAGGATTCCTCTTAAACCCTCTGGGAGACCTCTTAAACCCTCTAGGAGACCTCTTAGACCTCTTATATACTAAGGGACCTCTTATGTACTAAGGGACCTCTTATATACTAAGGGACCTCTTATATACTAAGGGACCTCTTCTATACTAAGGGACCTCTTCTATGCTAAGGGACCTCTTAAATACTAAGGGACCTCTTAAATATTAAGAGACCTCTTAAACTTTCTTGAGTCATCTTTAGCACTCACTCTCTTGTGTCGTCTTTAGCACTAACTCTTGAGTCGTCTTTAGCACTCATTAACCCTTACTTACCTCCCTTTAAAATATTTTTATCTTATTTAACATTAATCTTTAACCATGGATAGAATTATTTTCTTTGAACTTTTAAACAAAGCTGAGCTTGAATATGAAATCAAAATAAGATTAGAGGAACCTAAAGATACAGTAATACAACTTAAAAAACAAATTCTTCAACTCGCACCTAATACTCCCTCTGAGGATATTTTAGACTCGATATTGGATGTTAAAACTGATTTGGACGAACTTACCACTTCATTAAATTATATCGAATCAAAAATACTATTGTTAGAACAGGGTAACCATAAACTTAACAAAAAAATTAAAACTTTTATTAATCATTTATTTCATCGACTAGAGAGGATTGATACTGATTCAGATCCCTCAGAGGTAGATCGTTTTTCTCAAACTAAAGAGAGATTTTACACCTTAGAATCTAAATTTAATTCTTTATCAACTTTTTCCAACAACATCAACCCTCAACCTATAGTAGTCAACCGTCCCTCTTCCACTCCTAATAGCCCCAATGAGACGATGTTTCATACTTTACTCCCTGACAATCAGTCTCAACCTCTAAACTCTATTCCCAATAATTCCCTTAACGAATTAAAACGAATAAAATATGACGGAAACTCTTGTCCGCGTTCTTTTATCCAGAAAATTCAGGAATTTAGTATTTCTAGGAATATTTCTTCTAACAAATTATTGGATCATGCGTTCGAATTACTTACCGATAACGCTTTACACTGGTACCGTTTTAAACGTGACTCTTTGTTATCATGGGATGAACTTTGCGAAGCTTTGATTTCAGACTTTAGCGGTTTTGACTATGATCATAAATTGTTAGAAGCCATTAATAGTCGAACTCAAGGCAAAGATGAGCCTATAGTTATTTTTGTTTCCATACTGACTGGCATGTTTTCCAGACTCTCAGAGAAACTATCGGAAACTAAGAAACTCCAAATCATTATTCGTAACATTCGACCTTGTTACTCACCTTATATCGCGAATAATAATATTAATTCTATTCTTGCGCTTATTTCATGTTGTCAAAAATATGAAGAATTCCTAGACAAAGAGAAACGTTTCAGCGAACCTCAAACTTCAAATAATCCTATAGCTGTCGAATTCAACTATAAATCTTCTAATTTTACGTCAAAGCCCTCAACCTCTAACGCGTTTCCTCCTAAAACAAATTTTAATCGTTTTAACAATAAACCTCAAGTTAATGCAATTAATAAATTTAATAATAATGCTTTTTGTGTACGTTGCCGCACTAATGGTCATACACTATCTAATTGCTCGCAACCTCGTACGTTAATTATTTGTTTTAAATGTGGTTTAAAAGATGTTAAATCTACTGATTGCCCTAATTGTAATAAAACTAAAAACTCAAAAAACTAAACAATGACTTGGGTAATAAAAACTTTAATCAATCAGACTGGCTTGATTGGTTACAAACTATAAAAAATTTCTTTCATTGTTACAAAATAACTACAATATATGATAATGAAAAAGATTTTAATCGTCCTTTTATTAATATTTCTATCAATGACAAAATATTTTCCGGCTTACTAGATAGCGGTAGTTCTATTACAATACTTGGTAATAATTCTCATTTAGAAATACTAAAATTAGGCTTCACGTTATCCAAGTCATCTTCAATGACGATTACTACTGCCAGTAATCATAAAAGTGAATCCCTAGGCTCCATTGACATTCCGATTAGATACAATAATCAAACTCATCTAATTCAAGCCTTCGTGTTTCCAAATATATCTCCTTCAATTATCTTAGGAGTCGACTTTTGGAAAAAGTTTAATCTTATTCCACATATACTTTCTTCGGCTTTTAAAGCCAATACTAAATGTTCAGTGGTTACTGAAACTACTAAACAAGTACTTCCTTATAGTAATCTCTCTTTAGAGCAAAAAACTATCGCTGATGACATGATAAGACGATTTAAATCTATATCCTTCGAAAGTAGAGGAGTGCTGGGCCGCACTCATCTTATTAGTCACCATATCGATACTGGTGATACACATCCTATTAAACAATGTTGTTACCGTCTTTCTCCTGAAAAACAAAAAGCTCTCATTATAGAAGTTGATAAAATGTTAGAATGGGGTGTTATTGAAAAATGCGAAAGTCCTTGGCTTTCTCCGGTTATCATTACACCTAAAAAGAATGGCGAATGGCGTTTCTGTGTTGATAGTCGTAAATTAAACTCAGTTACCCGTAGAGACGCGTACAGCCTTCCATTTGTTAATGAAATTTTAGATAACCTTAAAAACGCTAAATTTCTTTCTAGCATTGATATTGCTAAAGCATTTTGGGAGATTCCTTTGAAAGATGAAGCAGATAAAGATAAAACAGCTTTTTATGTCCCTGGTCGTGGCATGTATCGCTTTGTTATTATGCCCTTTGGTTTAACTAATGCTCCGGCTACTCAGCAAAGACTTATGGACATGCTTTTTACTCCTGAATTTGACAATAAAGTCTTTTGTTATCTTGATGATATCATAATCATTTCTGAATCATTTGAAGAGCATATCTCTTATCTAGTTAAAGTTCTTGAGAAATTAACGTTTGCTAAATTGACTATTAACTTTGATAAAAGTCAATTCTTTAAAAATGAACTAAAATACTTAGGATACATTGTAGATGAAAACGGTTTACGCTCAGATCCGGTTAAAATTAAAGCAATACTCGAATTTCCTACTCCCACTACTCGCAAAGAAGTGAGAAAATTTATTGGAACTTGTAGCTGGTTTCGTCGTTTTATTCCTAACTTCAGTACAATTGCAACTCCACTTAATAAATTAACTTCTAACGGTAAAAACGCCCCTAAATTCATTTGGGATAAAGATGCTACTCTAGCTTTTAATAAACTAAAAGAAGCTCTTGTTACTACTCCTATACTAGCTTGTCCTGACTATGATCTCCCTTTTTCTGTACATTGCGATGCTTCTAATTTTGGCATCGGTGGTATGTTAACACAATTAAAAGACGATAAAGAAGTAGTTATAGCTTATATGAGCAAATCTTTTAATAAAAACGAGCGCAATTACTCAACTACAGAAAGAGAAACACTTGCGGTAATTTCTGCTTTAGAACATTGGCGTTGTTATATCGATAATGGTAAACAATTCACTGTTTATACAGATCACGCAGCACTTAAATGGTTTCTTAAATTATCCAATCCATCCGGTAGGCTCGCGCGGTGGGCTCTCAGGTTGTCATCTTTTAATTTTATTCTAAAACATAAAAGAGGTAAAGACAATTTAGTCCCTGATTTACTCTCTCGTAATTCTACATCATGCCCACTTGGTGTTAATCCTATCTTACTTAATCCCCAACCCGTATCTCCAGCTTTGGAACACTATAATAAACTACTTTTGGAATGTCGTAACAATCCTGATCAATATCCCAATTACACTATTCGTGAAAATAAATTATTTCGCTATACTCAATCTCCTTACGCGTTAACTGAAGATTTCGCGTGGAAAGAAGTTCCTCATCCTAATCTCCGGGAAACACTTGTCAAAGATTATCATGGATCCTCAGATCAGCCTCATTTAGGAATTTTTAAAACTTATAAAAAATTATCACTTCTATATTACTGGCCAGCTATGTTTAAAGATATTGCTAAAATAATTTCTATCTGTGATAATTGCTTAACTTACAAACACGCAAATCACTCTCCCTTTGGCCTTATGGGTAAACCAAAAATTTGTTCAAGGCCCTTTCAAACAATTTCTTTGGATCTAATGGGTCCTCTACCTATGACTAGACGTAGGAATCAATTTATCTTAGTGGTTAACTGTTGTTTCACTAAATATTCCCTGATATTTCCACTAAAACGAGCTACTAGTGCTAACATCATCTCCAACTTAGAAAATTTTATTTTTCTTGTTCATGGTGTACCTCAGACTATAATTATGGACAACGGATCGCAATTCCAATCCCATGAATTTCGAAACTTTCTGGGCAGATATAACATACCATACATATGTTTCTCTCCTAACTATTGCCCTCAAGTTAATCCCACTGAAAGATACAATCGTACTATAATCACAGCTTTGTCGTCTTTGGTTGGTGAAGATCATAGATCTTGGGACACCCATCTTCCTAAAGTCCAATACGCTATGAATAGTACAACTAATATTACTACTGGTTTCTCCCCTAACTTTTTGCTCTTTGGACGTGAAACAGTTACTTCTGGCTCACTTTATACGCCAACTAGTAATCTTGATGAAATCGTGTTTCTACCTAGGGACATCTATGCTACTAACATAGGTTTATTGTCTGCTACTTTTGATAAAGTTCAGATAGCCCTCCATATTGCTCATACTCGTAACTCTTCTCGTTACAACGAAAGTCATTCCTTTAAAGAATATAACGTAGGAGATACAGTTTGGCGAAGAAATTATGTAAATAGTCAGGCTGGGACTTATTTTAGCGCAAAATTAGCGCCAAAATATGTGAAGTCCACTGTGTTGCAGAAACTATCCCCTTTAGTTTATATACTACAGGATACTAATGGCAACCAAGCTAAATGGCATATTAAAGATTTTAAAATATAATGTTTATAAATATGTAAATAATTTCATTCTTCTTATTTTACTCATGACTTATCTCTATCTTCTTTCCCTCTTCTAACTGTAGAGTTCTTTTCTGTTCTCTTTATATCTGTTCTCTTCAGATAACTTTAGGAAAGTGCTTTTAGGAATAAGTTATCTAACCTTTCTTTTTCACTAACTCTTCATGTTAGTATGACTAATTTGTCACCATCAACTACTGAAGTTGATTGGTCCAATTCTAAGTTGATTCGGAGCGGCTAACAACTCCATAAAAATAAGCCCTTGTTAAATTTCAACTTAAGTTGATTCGGAGCGGCTAACAACTCCATAAAAATAAGCCCTTGTTAAATTTCAACTAAAGTTGATTAGGAGCGGTTAACAACTCCATAAAAATAAGCCCTTGTTAAATTTCAACTAAAGTTGATTAGGAGCGGTTAACAACTCCATAAAAATAAGCCCTTGTTAAATTTAAATATATTTTATTAATGGTTTTAGACGTGAGCGGATTACAACTCCGAAAATAAGCCTACTGTTATTGATTTATCAGGTTGAGTAGTGATCATTGAATGTGAATCCTACCTGACCTAACTTCGTAAGATGTCGGTGTGATTGAATGAAGTATGTACGTTTTGTGAATGCTGTAATATTTTTAACCTTCAAAATTTTCAATTGAGTTGAAAATTTTCTCGGGGTCGATGGGGAAATATAGTATCTACATACTTCTACTACATACATACATACTACATACATACACACTACATACATAACCTTTACTTACACTTCATCCATTTTTATTTATCTTTTATAAAGATTTATATTCATATATTGTGAATTGGTCTAAAACAATTCGTTTCTTTAAAATCTGAAATAAAAACACTATAGATATTTTTCATTGTTATGACACTTACGTCAGGCTGTCAAACTGTCATTACTTTTTCTAGCTATCTATCATAGAGCTTCATAATAGCATAGACTATGAACGTTTCTTTTGATTTATGTAATCTAAATTCTTTTTATCAATATGTTAGGTCAAATATTGTATTTTATAGATAATTTTGATTTATTATTGAATAGCTGTATCTTAAATTACTTTTATAAAATTAATCCACACACACTTGAAATTCATCGAAGAGGTTAGAGGTTTTTCAACGTATATTACTGGCAGATTCAAGCATTGACTGTGGCGTTTGGCATTCTGATGACGGAAAGCTTCAAATGTGGAAAGGATCTGAAATTGGAAGACGTTTTTGAAAAACGCTGCCTGATGAACCGATGGATGAAAGACTCGGGGACTGTTCAGTTCTGCTCCGGAAGCTATAAACGAAACATCTCCTAAAAGTATTCTTCGACCGGGAAAACTATCTCAGTGACTAAAACTTACCCGACTGCGGTCGATCCCTAAAGGAGGGTTATAGAAAATAACCATTAATTTATCGGAGCGGTTCAATTCAAAATCTTCTTCTTCCAAACTATTCGTGCGTGTTTGCCTAACCTGGACTTACTCAAATTACTCTCTACCTACCTAAATAACTGTGTGTGTTAGGTAGGATGTGTTTTTTAAAAACCAGTCTGTATTTTTTATCTTTTAATATTTAATATATTGTTTCAAGTCTTACTTTAGCCCCCTTTTATTTCTGTCTAGCTGACCCGACAGACGCTGTCCTGTTTTAGCTATGAATATTCTAATGTAAACGCGCGAAGTTCCTGAAGGCGCAAGCTGAGTACATTTTGAATTGTTTAGGAAAACTTAATTTATATTTTAAGAATGAACCTAAGATTTTTTGCTGAAAAGTAAAATACCGGAATAAATTTATACTTAGTAAAAAGTCAAGAACATGAAAATGATTAATTGGAGCCAATTAATTTCAAAAAAAAAAAATTGTTTTGAGTATGAATGTCAACGGCTATATGAGTAGGGGAAGATCAAGAAACGATGGATGGACTGTGTGAAAGATGATATGGTTATAAAGGGGGTGACTACCGAGATGACGACTAATAGAGAAGTATGGAAGAAAGGGACATGTTGCGCAGACCCAAAATAAATTGGGATAGTAGGTTGTTACCGTAGGCCTATAAAAAATCTGAGGTTGTTACTTGTATCAAATCTCCACATATTTAGTACAGTAGTGTTAGTAAATTGACGTTATAACAATAAACTGTGTAGAAGTTTCTTTCATACAAACTTTGTCCTGACAATTACAAATACAACAAAAAAGAATTAGCCAAATACGTGCATCCGTTCTGAAGTGATGCGCGTACCTACATACATTCGGCAATTGATTTTTATTTTAGAATACTACATAAGTATCTGACCCGCCAGACGACCTGTCAAAAATTCAATAAATCGAACGGCAGCAAAACAAATGAACAACTGATTATAAAATGAATTTGAATTTGGAATTCTAAAAAGAATGAAAGTTTCCCGACAGACATTGCCCTGCCCTTTCATGTATGAGAAAATGAATTTTCTTCATATTTTTTTTGGTAATTTTCCTATGTTTTTAATAGTTATTCTGCTATTCGGGACGGAGACAAATATAACAAATCAAAAACCATGAAAATTGGTCCAGTAGTTCTCGAGTTATAAGTGTTCGAACAAACCCGACTTTGTTTTATATATATAGGTGACTACTGAGGGGACGACTAATAGAGAAGTATGGAAAAAAGGGACATGTTGCGCCGACCCCAAATAAATTGAGATAGTGCGTTTGTATTTGTATCAAATCTCCACATATTTAGTACAGTAGTGTTAGTAAATTAACTCTGTAACAATAAACTGTTTAGAAGTTTCTTTCATACTGACCTTGTCCTGCATCCGTTCTCAAGTGGCAATTGATTTTTATTTTACAATACTACATAGCTGACCCGCCAGACGGTGTCCTGTCAAATTTGAATAAATCGAACGGCGGGAAAACAACTGATTATAAAATTAATTAAAATTTGGAATTCTAATAGAATGAAAGATCGGGAATCCTTCATTCTATTACAGCCCTGTTCAAATGTTTTGTGAAAATGAATTTTCTTCATAATTTTTTGTGACTTTCCTATATTTTTAATAGTTATTCTCTTAGGTTATTCTGCTATTCGGGACGAAGAAAAATACAACAAATCAAAAACCATGAAAATCCGTTAAGCCGTTCTCGAGTTATAAGTGTTCGAACAAACCCGACTTTGTTTTATATATTAAGAAAAGTCAAAACTATGAAACAGAATAATTGAAGCCAATTAATTTGAAAAAAACAATTGTTTTGAGTAAGTATGTATTTCGATGGCTATAAGAGTAGGGGAAGACCAAAGAAACGATGGATGGATTGTGTGAAAGATGACATAGCTAGAAAGGGGGAGACTACCGAGATGACGACTAATACTTAGATAAGTATGGAAGAAAGGATCATGTTGCGCTGACCCCAAATAAATTGGTATAGTGGGTTGTTACTTGTATCAAACTGACCCTACAGACTTTGTCCTGTCTTAGCTATGAATATTCCAATGTAAACGCGCGAAGTTCCCGAAGGCGCAAGCTGAGCACATTTTGAATTGTTTAGGAAAACTTAATTTAAATTAGGTCTTTACCTATGAAATTGCCGTTCTGCAGTACTGGCCATTTCAAATCAAAATAACTTTTGTTTGGCTAAGAATTCTAATTTCAAATTGATTTTATTTTAAAAACATGGATTTTTTTTTCCAAAAGTAGTCATTTGTTTATTGATTAGTGTTACATTTTCATCGCATTTCAATCTTTTTCGTCATCATGGATACGTTAAAAATTCGAGTAATTATGGAATATGAGTACCGTCGTGGCAGCAACGCGGCACAAGCGGCACGCAACATCAACGACGTTTACGGAGCTAACACTACAAACCAACGCACCACCTGTTATTGGTTTGCTCGCTTCCGTTCTGGAAATTTCGACCTGAAAAATGAACCTCGCGGTCGTCTGAAGACTTTGGTCGACAATTACGAATTAAAGGCGATTGTGGAAGCTGATGATACACAATCTACGGCTGAATTAGCAACAGCTTTCGACGTTAGCGTCAAAACAATATTGGTCCATTTGCGTCAAATTGGCAAGGTAAAAAAGCTTGACAAATGGGTGCCCCACGAACTCAATGATCGCCAGCGCGAAGTACGCGTCGAGACGTGCCTTGCACTGCTCAACAGACACACAAATGAAGGAATTTTGAACCGCATTGTTACCTGCGATGAAAAATGGATTCTGTTTGATAACCGCAGGCGCTCAGCAAGTTGGTTGGATCCTGGTTCAGCACCTAAACAATGCCCTAAACGAAAACTTACCCCTAGAAAAGTGATGGTCACTGTTTGGTGGTCTAGCGCCGGTGTGATTCATCACAGCTTCTTACCAAACGGGGTGAGCATTACTGCAGATGTGTACCTACTGTAAAGAACTGAACACAATGATGGAGAAGCTGGCACATCTCCAACCAGCATTGGTCAATCGCTCGTCTCCGCTGCTCCTGCACGACAACGCGCGACCTCATACTGCACAGCAGACGGTCTCCAAGTTGCAAGAACTGGGGTTGGAAGCTCTCCGTCATCCGCCCTACTCACCAGACCTTGCGCCTACAGACTACTACTTTTTCCAGAATTTGGATAACTTCTTGGCGGGAAAAAAATTCAATACCCGAGAGGCAGTACAAAATGCCTTTGAAGAATTTGTTGCCTCCCGACCAGCTGATTTCTTTAAGAAGGGCATCAATAAACTGCCACTGCGTTGGCAAAGATGCATTGATTGCATGGGTGATTACTTCGATTAATACAAATAAAAAATACATGAAAAAAATTCGTTTAAATTTTTTCATACAAAACGGCAATTCCATAGGTTAAGGGGAAGATCAAGAAACGATGGATGGACTGTGTTAAAGATGATATGGTTATAAAGGTGACTACCGAGATGACGACTAATAGAGAAGTATGGAAGAAAGGGACATGTTGCGCAGACCCAAAATAAATTGGGATAGTAGGTTGTTACCATAGGCCTATAAAAAATCTGAGGTTGTTACTTGTATCAAATCTCCACATATTTAGTACAGTAGTGTTAGTAAATTGACGTTATAACAATAAACTGTGTAGAAGTTTCTTTCATACAAACTTTGTCCTGACAATTACAAATACAACAAAAAAGAATTAGCCAAATACGTGCATCCGTTCTGAAGTGATGCGCGTACCTACATACATTTGGCAATTGATTTTTATTTTAGAATACTACATAAGTAGCTGACCCGCCAAACGACCTGTCAAAAATTCAATAAATCGAACGGCAGCAAAACAAATGAACAACTGTTTATAAAATGAATTTGAATTTGGAATTCTAAAAAGAATGAAAGTTTCCCGACAGACATTGCCCTGCCCTTTCATGTATGAGAAAATGAATTTTCTTCATATTTTTTTGTGAATTTTCCTATGTTTTTAATAGTTATTCTGCTATTCGGGACGGAGACAAATACAATAAATCAAAAACCATGAAAATTGGTCCAGTAGTTCTCGAGTTATAAGTGTTCGAACAAACCCGACTTTGTTTTATATATATAGATATTTAATATATTGTTTCAAGTCTTACTTTAGCCCCCTTTTATTTCTGTAGGCTAGTAGATTTGTTACAGTGGGGAGGGCCTACCGCTGGGTAGGCTTCTCGGCGGCGTGCGCTCTGGCCGGCACCCCTCCTTGGGAGCTCGAGGCATGGGTGCTGACCAGAGTGTACGAATGGACGGCGCGGCGTAAGGCGCTCGGGGAGCTCCCCGCCGCAGAAGAGCGGGAGGCCGTGCGGCAAGAGGCGAGGGACGCAATCGTCCATCATTGGACGGAGGACCTCGCCACTGCCGCATTTGGCCGCCGAACATTGGACGCGCTCGGGCCAGTCCTCAAGGATTGGCTTGAGCGGTCCCACGGTTTCCTCTCTTTCCGTCTGGTGCAGGTGTTGTCCGGCCATGGGTGCTTCGGATCGCACCTGCACCGGATCCAAAGGGAGGAGACCCCGTCGTGCCACGACTGTGGCGCAGCGGAGGACATGGCGCAGCACACCCTCGAGGTGTGCCCAGCCTGGTCTGAGCTGCGCCATACACTGGTCGCAGCGGTCGGGCAGGACCTCTCGCTTCCCGGCGTCGTCAACTCGATGTTGGAAAGCGAGGGGGCCTGGGCAGCGGTCGCCTCCTTCTGCGAAGACGTAATGTCACAGAAGGAGGCGGCGGAGCGCGTGCGGGAGGATGATCCTCTCGCGGCGCCGCTCCGCAGGCGAAGACGGGGCGTGAGACGGCGGTTGTATGATCGTCGTCATGCGCCTCCAGGTGGTGAACAGCGGGAGACAGGCGCGGGGGCGCCTTCTCCTGCATTGCACTGTTCACCACCCACGTCAGTCATTCCTGGGCCCCTCCCCGACGGGAGGGGCGTGCCGGGCCCGCCGTAAAGGCGGGCGGTCGTCGGAGGGGGGCCGGATGAAAGGGCTGTGCCAGATTCCCAGTCCCCCTCCACTCAGACGATGCGGGAGTGCCGCTTGGTCGTTTAGTGGGTATACCGGTTCTACCGGGGAGTCCCACATACCCCACCCGTCCCCCGATGGGTGGGTATGCGTAATGCATTTTTCCCAGCGTTAACAAAAAAAAAAAAAAAAAAAAAGGTTAGGTTAGGTTAGGTTAGGTTATAGGGTCTCGTGACGGTATACTGACTTGAAATTTTGGATTCGGGGGTCCTTTGAACTGCTCTTTCTCGTGATACCCCACTCCCGGGGTCTAACGGCCTTTTTTCGGGTACCTCCCATACAAAAGTTAGATTTTTTTGTAGTTTTTTAAATGTACTCAAAACTGTCATAGTATGAGTCATGAAATATCTATGACTTAAAAATTTAGTTCAAGCCGCGTCGATAGACACCAATTTTGTTATCCTAGGTCAATAAATAAAGATTTTAGACCCGGGTTAGATTATTTCGGGAGATACAAATACCAGTTATGTAGAGCCTTGGTCTCTTATAACTCTATGACCAAATGTACTAGCATTAGGGGTCTAGGTCATTGGTCAAATTTATCCTATGCATTTAATAAACCTGAAAAGTTTATTTTGTTTGTTGTTTGTCATGCGCTAATCTTTGGAACTATTAGTTGTATTTGAAAAATTCTTTTAGACCTACTCCCTGGAGGTGGGGTTTAATCGACTTGGGATTTTAAGACCCTGCCAAGGACACAAACATAACAAACCTTCCAAACCCCCCTAACCCCCCAAGTGTAATTTTGTGATCCTATACATTTGTATAGAACCCCAGAACTCCCCAGACCCCGACCCCCAACCCCCCAGAACCCCCCAACGCTCCCGCCGACCCCCTTGACCCCCAAACACTCCCCCTGACCCCCAGACCCCAAACAATCCCCCCCACCCCCCAGACCCATCAAACACTCCCCACGAAACCACGACCCCCAACCCCCCAGTCCCCCGACCCCGCGACCCCCAAAAATCCCCTCATGGCCTAATTCAAGATAAAATGCAACTGCAAGTGTAACTTTGTAATCCTATACATTTGTATGAGATTACCAAGTAATTTATGCAGTTAATGAAAATTGTGGAAAACGACTGTAATTACGTAAATTCAAGATAAGTTGCAACTGCAAGTGTAACTTTGTAATCCTATACATTTGTATGAGATTACCAAGTTATTTATGCAGTTAATGAAAATTGTGGAAAACGACTGTTATTACTTAAATTCAAGATAAGTTGCAACTGCAAGTGTAACTTTGTAATCCTATACATTAATATAAGATTACCAAGTTATTTATGCAGTTAATGAAAATTGTGGAAAACTACTGTAATTACATAAATTCAAGATAAATTGCAACTGGTTAGGTTAGGTTAGGTTAGGTTAGGTTAGGTTAGGTTAGGTTAGGTTAGGTTAGGTTAGGTTAGGTTAGGTTAGGTTAGGTTAGGTTAGGTTAGGTTAGGTTAGGTTAGGTTAGGTTAGGTTAGGTTAGGTTAGGTTAGGTTAGGTTAGGTTAGGTTAGGTTAGGTTAGGTTAGGTTAGGTTAGGTTAGGTTAGGTTAGGTTAGGTTAGGTTAGGTTAGGTTAGGTTAGGTTAGGTTAGGTTAGGTTAGGTTAGGTTAGGTTAGGTTAGGTTAGGTTAGGTTAGGTTAGGTTAGGTTAGGTTAGGTTAGGTTAGGTTAGGTTAGGTTAGGTTAGGTTAGGTTAGGTTAGGTTAGGTTAGGTTAGGTTAGGTTAGGTTAGGTTAGGTTAGGTTAGGTTAGGTTAGGTTAGGTTAGGTTAGGTTAGGTTAGGTTAGGTTAGGTTAGGTTAGGTTAGGTTAGGTTAGGTTAGGTTAGGTTAGGTTAGGTTAGGTTAGGTTAGGTTAGGTTAGGTTAGGTTAGGTTAGGTTAGGTTAGGTTAGGTTAGGTTAGGTTAGGTTAGGTTAGGTTAGGTTAGGTTAGGTTAGGTTAGGTTAGGTTAGGTTAGGTTAGGTTAGGTTAGGTTAGGTTAGGTTAGGTTAGGTTAGGTTAGGTTAGGTTAGGTTAGGTTAGGTTAGGTTAGGTTAGGTTAGGTTAGGTTAGGTTAGGTTAGGTTAGGTTAGGTTTTTTTTTTTTTTTTTTTTTTTTTGTTTTGGCAGGAGTGGGAAATCCTCATGGACGCCCAGACTGCCTCACTGGTGAGCCAATCTGGGCAGTGCCGGACTCTTACCGGCTAAAACCACACTCCTGCCTTACAATGTCCCTCTGACACTGCCAGAGACCTTATTTACTATAATTTGTTACATTTCTAGTTTTTTACATTCTTGGTTATTTCTATCTTTAATACAATGTTAATTTCCTTATCTCTGTATATCCTTACATCTATAAATCTATGTCACATTTTTCCATTTACAATTATATATTCTTATGTCTGTGGGACATATACATCAATTTACATTTAATTTAGGGCTATAACATTCGTCACATTACAAATTGGCATCATTCTTAAATCTATGGGAATTATTTATGTTTATTCTTATAGCTATAGAAAACATATCGGGTTTGGTAAATTTTATGACATTAGGGTTTTGTTACTATTAGGTTCGGACATTTTCAGCAGTTACATTATGCTACTGTTATATATTATACAAATATGAATACTAAGCATATATAGTGCTTACTTATTCCTCCTATTAACCCTACTGGCTATTTTTATAGAAAACTCAATAAATTTGGCTCTAGTATCTTTACTTGTTATTAAAGTGTTTAAGTTACTTGTCTCTATTTTCATTCCCAGTTCCTGTTCGATATCATACCTTTCCGGATCATAGGCGGGGCAGTCTGTCAGTATGTGTTCTACCGTCTCTTGTTTGTCAGGGTCACATATGCACGATGGGTTTTCCTTACATTTGAACCTGTTCAGGTATTCGGAAAACCCACCGTGCCCTGTCAAAATTTGTGTCAATGTCCCTGTCGGTTTTAGCTGTCTTATGTGTCTGAACGCTTGGATAGCGTCCGGGAAAAATAATTTCGTGACGCCGGCTGTGCCCTCGGATCTGTATCTTCGATTCCATTCGTCAAGCGTGTCCTCGCGGATCTGCCGCTTGACGAATGATATCGGGCATTTGTCGTAGTTTGGCCTTGTTTTCATTTTTAAAGCGGCGTCCTTAGCCAGCTGGTCCGCTCTCTCGTTACCCTCCAGTCCTGCATGAGCTTTTATCCAAAAAAGTTCAACTTTTTTGGATATATCCTTACATTGTCGAAGGTTCTCCCGTATTTCGACTGAGAGGGGATGGAGAGAGCGGTGGTTTGCGACAGTTTCCAACGACGACCTAGAGTCGCTGTATATCCCAAAGCTACATTCTTGGCTACGCAAGACTTCCCGTGTTGCCACACATATAGCCAGCAGTTCTGCCTGGTAGACGGTGCAATGGGGCGACAGCAAAATTTTTTGGCTTTTGATTTCCTCATTATTTCTCCAGTGGGACAATGACGCCCCAACCTTGCCCTCGATTTTGCTGCCGTCCGTGTAAATCTGCACTGCTTGAGTGCAGTGATTTCTGACCTGTTCCTGATCTGCCAGGCATATGAACTGCAGGCTTATATACTTGGCCGGATGTGGGGTTCTATCATACGCGGTACGTCGCTCAATCTCCTTGTCTCCTAGCGCTGGCTGTGATACCCCCCTCCTCGCCTTATATAGTGCAGCTGCCTCTTGTATTCGAAGATCAAGGGGTAGTACCCCAGCCAGTACCAGCGCCGAGTTCAAAGAGACCGTGCGATAGGATTTGCACAGTTTCTGTACAAAACCCCTTTGGACCGCGTTTAATTGTTTGCGCACCATCAGCTTTTTGGCGGCAGGTGCCCATGCACTTGCCGCATACATGATGGTTGGTTCGACCACTGCCACGTAGATGGTACGAATCACGTCCGGATGAAGTCCCCAACTAATCCGGGCTGCCCTAGACAACTGCTTATAAAAGTTCAATGCTTTTTTACAAACATTAGATGCATGGGCATTGAATGTCAGCTTGTCGTCTATGGTCAGCCCAAGGACTTTGATTTCCCGCGACATACCAATGTCGACCCCACCCATGCTCAGCAGTGGGGTGTCATGCTTAAGCTTCCGCGTGATTACCATCGCATTCGTTTTATGCGGTGCGAATTTTAACTTATTGCTGACTCCCCACTGATGAACATACCCGAGGGCGTCATTGGCACGTCGCTGGACCTCCATTGCGGAGTCTCCATCGAATACCAATACCACGTCGTCGGCGAAAGCTTGGCAGTAATCTCCCCTTTGTACTAGGCCTTTAAGCAGGGGGTCGAGTAAAATATTCCAAAAAGTTGGGCCCCCTATCGAACCCTGCACACAACCCTTGTTGGTTACCCTGGCGATCTCCTGTCCGGCGTATCTCACTCTGACCTTTCTGTGTTCTAGGTAGCTGTCCACCACTCTTCTTAGATTTATCGGGCATTTCGCTTTCGCCAGTCCGGTTTTTATGGCCGGCCACCATGCACTGTCAAAGGCTCCCTCTATGTCCAGTGATATCATAACGATCAATTTTTTATTATTAAGCTTGTCTCGTATGTGCCGCAGCAGGTCATAGAGGGAGTCTTCGGTGCTCTTCTGTGGCATAAACCCGTACTGGCGTGTGCTAAGTCCGGGTGTGATGTGCCATTTTATTCTGCCCATAAGCATTTTTTCCAATACTTTTCCCATCACCGGCAACAGTCCTATTGGCCTATATGCCTTGGGAGTTGTGTAGCTCTCCTTCCCAGGTTTCCTTAGTATTACTACAGTGGCCTCCTTCCAGAGCTTCGGGAAGTAGCCCAGCTCTAGGCATTTGTTTGCCAGTGATAGGAAGAGCTCCGGATTGTGTTGAATTGATTGTTGGCAGATATCGGCCGTAAGGCCATCCATCCCCGGGGCTTTTTTAGGATTGAAGCTTGCAACAGTGTAAATTAGTTCTTCCTGAGTAAACGGTGGGTCATGGTTAGGTTAGGTTAGGTTAGGTTAGGTTAGGTTAGGTTAGGTTAGGTTAGGTTAGGTTAGGTTAGGTTAGGTTAGGTTAGGTTTTTTTTTTTTTTTTTTTTTTTTTGTTTTGGCAGGAGTGGGAAATCCTCATGGACGCCCAGACTGCCTCACTGGTGAGCCAATCTGGGCAGTGCCGGACTCTTACCGGCTAAAACCACACTCCTGCCTTACAATGTCCCTCTGACACTGCCAGAGACCTTATTTACTATAATTTGTTACATTTCTAGTTTTTTACATTCTTGGTTATTTCTATCTTTAATACAATGTTAATTTCCTTATCTCTGTATATCCTTACATCTATAAATCTATGTCACATTTTTCCATTTACAATTATATATTCTTATGTCTGTGGGACATATACATCAATTTACATTTAATTTAGGGCTATAACATTCGTCACATTACAAATTGGCATCATTCTTAAATCTATGGGAATTATTTATGTTTATTCTTATAGCTATAGAAAACATATCGGGTTTGGTAAATTTTATGACATTAGGGTTTTGTTACTATTAGGTTCGGACATTTTCAGCAGTTACATTATGCTACTGTTATATATTATACAAATATGAATACTAAGCATATATAGTGCTTACTTATTCCTCCTATTAACCCTACTGGCTATTTTTATAGAAAACTCAATAAATTTGGCTCTAGTATCTTTACTTGTTATTAAAGTGTTTAAGTTACTTGTCTCTATTTTCATTCCCAGTTCCTGTTCGATATCATACCTTTCCGGATCATAGGCGGGGCAGTCTGTCAGTATGTGTTCTACCGTCTCTTGTTTGTCAGGGTCACATATGCACGATGGGTTTTCCTTACATTTGAACCTGTTCAGGTATTCGGAAAACCCACCGTGCCCTGTCAAAATTTGTGTCAATGTCCCTGTCGGTTTTAGCTGTCTTATGTGTCTGAACGCTTGGATAGCGTCCGGGAAAAATAATTTCGTGACGCCGGCTGTGCCCTCGGATCTGTATCTTCGATTCCATTCGTCAAGCGTGTCCTCGCGGATCTGCCGCTTGACGAATGATATCGGGCATTTGTCGTAGTTTGGCCTTGTTTTCATTTTTAAAGCGGCGTCCTTAGCCAGCTGGTCCGCTCTCTCGTTACCCTCCAGTCCTGCATGAGCTTTTATCCAAAAAAGTTCAACTTTTTTGGATATATCCTTACATTGTCGAAGGTTCTCCCGTATTTCGACTGAGAGGGGATGGAGAGAGCGGTGGTTTGCGACAGTTTCCAACGACGACCTAGAGTCGCTGTATATCCCAAAGCTACATTCTTGGCTACGCAAGACTTCCCGTGTTGCCACACATATAGCCAGCAGTTCTGCCTGGTAGACGGTGCAATGGGGCGACAGCAAAATTTTTTGGCTTTTGATTTCCTCATTATTTCTCCAGTGGGACAATGACGCCCCAACCTTGCCCTCGATTTTGCTGCCGTCCGTGTAAATCTGCACTGCTTGAGTGCAGTGATTTCTGACCTGTTCCTGATCTGCCAGGCATATGAACTGCAGGCTTATATACTTGGCCGGATGTGGGGTTCTATCATACGCGGTACGTCGCTCAATCTCCTTGTCTCCTAGCGCTGGCTGTGATACCCCCCTCCTCGCCTTATATAGTGCAGCTGCCTCTTGTATTCGAAGATCAAGGGGTAGTACCCCAGCCAGTACCAGCGCCGAGTTCAAAGAGACCGTGCGATAGGATTTGCACAGTTTCTGTACAAAACCCCTTTGGACCGCGTTTAATTGTTTGCGCACCATCAGCTTTTTGGCGGCAGGTGCCCATGCACTTGCCGCATACATGATGGTTGGTTCGACCACTGCCACGTAGATGGTACGAATCACGTCCGGATGAAGTCCCCAACTAATCCGGGCTGCCCTAGACAACTGCTTATAAAAGTTCAATGCTTTTTTACAAACATTAGATGCATGGGCATTGAATGTCAGCTTGTCGTCTATGGTCAGCCCAAGGACTTTGATTTCCCGCGACATACCAATGTCGACCCCACCCATGCTCAGCAGTGGGGTGTCATGCTTAAGCTTCCGCGTGATTACCATCGCATTCGTTTTATGCGGTGCGAATTTTAACTTATTGCTGACTCCCCACTGATGAACATACCCGAGGGCGTCATTGGCACGTCGCTGGACCTCCATTGCGGAGTCTCCATCGAATACCAATACCACGTCGTCGGCGAAAGCTTGGCAGTAATCTCCCCTTTGTACTAGGCCTTTAAGCAGGGGGTCGAGTAAAATATTCCAAAAAGTTGGGCCCCCTATCGAACCCTGCACACAACCCTTGTTGGTTACCCTGGCGATCTCCTGTCCGGCGTATCTCACTCTGACCTTTCTGTGTTCTAGGTAGCTGTCCACCACTCTTCTTAGATTTATCGGGCATTTCGCTTTCGCCAGTCCGGTTTTTATGGCCGGCCACCATGCACTGTCAAAGGCTCCCTCTATGTCCAGTGATATCATAACGATCAATTTTTTATTATTAAGCTTGTCTCGTATGTGCCGCAGCAGGTCATAGAGGGAGTCTTCGGTGCTCTTCTGTGGCATAAACCCGTACTGGCGTGTGCTAAGTCCGGGTGTGATGTGCCATTTTATTCTGCCCATAAGCATTTTTTCGGTTAGGTTAGGTTAGGTTAGGTTAGGTTAGGTTAGGTTAGGTTAGGTTAGGTTAGGTTAGGTTAGGTTAGGTTAGGTTAGGTTAGGTTAGGTTAGGTTAGGTTAGGTTAGGTTAGGTTAGGTTTTTTTTTTTTTTTTTTTTTTTTGTTTTGGCAGGAGTGGGAAATCCTCATGGACGCCCAGACTGCCTCACTGGTGAGCCAATCTGGGCAGTGCCGGACTCTTACCGGCTAAAACCACACTCCTGCCTTACAATGTCCCTCTGACACTGCCAGAGACCTTATTTACTATAATTTGTTACATTTCTAGTTTTTTACATTCTTGGTTATTTCTATCTTTAATACAATGTTAATTTCCTTATCTCTGTATATCCTTACATCTATAAATCTATGTCACATTTTTCCATTTACAATTATATATTCTTATGTCTGTGGGACATATACATCAATTTACATTTAATTTAGGGCTATAACATTCGTCACATTACAAATTGGCATCATTCTTAAATCTATGGGAATTATTTATGTTTATTCTTATAGCTATAGAAAACATATCGGGTTTGGTAAGTTTTATGACATTAGGGTTTTGTTACTATTAGGTTCGGACATTTTCAGCAGTTACATTATGCTACTGTTATATATTATACAAATATGAATACTAAGCATATATAGTGCTTACTTATTCCTCCTATTAACCCTACTGGCTATTTTTATAGAAAACTCAATAAATTTGGCTCTAGTATCTTTACTTGTTATTAAAGTGTTTAAGTTACTTGTCTCTATTTTCATTCCCAGTTCCTGTTCGATATCATACCTTTCCGGATCATAGGCGGGGGGTTAGGTTAGGTTAGGTTAGGTTAGGTTAGGTTAGGTTAGGTTAGGTTAGGTTAGGTTAGGTTAGGTTTTTTTTTTTTTTTTTTTTTTTTTTTTTTTTTTTTTTTTGTGCTTTTCCCGTTCATGGGTCAAACGGCTCTTATTATTCTAAGTTTCTCATTCATTCAATTTCTATCATTTATTCCTCTCGCACTTTTATGCCTCATACTGTGTCTTTCTTTTATTCATCCTTTCCATTCTTAGCCGGGTGGGACTCCCGCTATTCTAACTGTCTTTACTTTTCTTTATTTCAGGGGGTATTAAGTTTACGCCTTGATTTATTTACATAATGTGATAATTTCACCTTATTTCTAAGTTTTAACTACTTATTAATATTATTCTTATTTTGATACATTTCTATTTATACTTTTACATAACAAAATCGTTCCTATATAACTTTCCTTACTTCTATTATGTATTTAACAATGTGTATTCTAATTTTAAACAAAAACCAAAACTTATACTTATACTTCAGTCATCCTTTTATTTTTTACATGAGTGTGATAATTCCATCTTATTTCTTAGTTTAGCTGCTTATTCATATTATTCTTATTTTGATAAATTTCTACTTATACTTTTACATAATAACAGGTCATTCTTATATAACTTTCCTTACTTCTGTTATATATTTAAACATGTGTTCTTATTTTTCTACTATCCTTATCTATTTATCTGTTACTTATTTATTTAGTACTTAAATTTTTACGATACACTCAGCTTATTCTAATTTTTAAACAAAACCAAGACTTATAATTATGCTTCACTTATCCTTTTACTTTTACCCATATGTGATCATTTCACCTTATTTATATGTTTTAGCTGCTGATACATATTATTCTTATTTGATACATTTCTATTTATACTTTTACATGATAACAATTGGTCTTAAGCAACTTTCCTTATTTCTATTATATATTCGAACATATGTCCTTATTTTGCTACCTTGCTTGTCTATTACTTATTTATTTGGTTAGGTTAGGTTAGGTTAGGTTAGGTTAGGTTAGGTTAGGTTAGGTTAGGTTAGGTTAGGTTAGGTTAGGTTAGGTTAGGTTAGGTTAGGTTAGGTTAGGTTAGGTTAGGTTAGGTTAGGTTAGGTTAGGTTAGGTTAGGTTAGGTTAGGTTAGGTTAGGTTAGGTTAGGTTAGGTTAGGTTAGGTTAGGTTAGGTTAGGTTAGGTTAGGTTAGGTTAGGTTAGGTTAGGTTAGGTTAGGTTAGGTTAGGTTAGGTTAGGTTAGGTTAGGTTAGGTTAGGTTAGGTTAGGTTAGGTTAGGTTAGGTTAGGTTAGGTTAGGTTAGGTTAGGTTAGGTTAGGTTAGGTTAGGTTAGGTTAGGTTAGGTTAGGTTAGGTTAGGTTAGGTTAGGTTAGGTTAGGTTAGGTTAGGTTAGGTTAGGTTAGGTTAGGTTAGGTTAGGTTAGGTTAGGTTAGGTTAGGTTAGGTTAGGTTAGGTTAGGTTAGGTTAGGTTAGGTTAGGTTAGGTTAGGGTTAGGTTAGGTTAGGTTAGGTTAGGTTAGGTTAGGTTAGGTTAGGTTAGGTTAGGTTAGGTTAGGTAGGTTAGGTTAGGTTAGGTTAGGTTAGGTTAGGTTAGGTTAGGTTTTTTTTTTTTTTTTTTTTTTTTTTGTTTTGGCAGGAGTGGGAAATCCTCATGGACGCCCAGACTGCCTCACTGGTGAGCCAATCTGGGCAGTGCCGGACTCTTACCGGCTAAAACCACACTCCTGCCTTACAATGTCCCTCTGACACTGCCAGAGACCTTATTTACTATAATTTGTTACATTTCTAGTTTTTTACATTCTTGGTTATTTCTATCTTTAATACAATGTTAATTTCCTTATCTCTGTATATCCTTACATCTATAAATCTATGTCACATTTTTCCATTTACAATTATATATTCTTATGTCTGTGGGACATATACATCAATTTACATTTAATTTAGGGCTATAACATTCGTCACATTACAAATTGGCATCATTCTTAAATCTATGGGAATTATTTATGTTTATTCTTATAGCTATAGAAAACATATCGGGTTTGGTAAATTTTATGACATTAGGGTTTTGTTACTATTAGGTTCGGACATTTTCAGCAGTTACATTATGCTACTGTTATATATTATACAAATATGAATACTAAGCATATATAGTGCTTACTTATTCCTCCTATTAACCCTACTGGCTATTTTTATAGAAAACTCAATAAATTTGGCTCTAGTATCTTTACTTGTTATTAAAGTGTTTAAGTTACTTGTCTCTATTTTCATTCCCAGTTCCTGTTCGATATCATACCTTTCCGGATCATAGGCGGGGCAGTCTGTCAGTATGTGTTCTACCGTCTCTTGTTTGTCAGGGTCACATATGCACGATGGGTTTTCCTTACATTTGAACCTGTTCAGGTATTCGGAAAACCCACCGTGCCCTGTCAAAATTTGTGTCAATGTCCCTGTCGGTTTTAGCTGTCTTATGTGTCTGAACGCTTGGATAGCGTCCGGGAAAAATAATTTCGTGACGCCGGCTGTGCCCTCGGATCTGTATCTTCGATTCCATTCGTCAAGCGTGTCCTCGCGGATCTGCCGCTTGACGAATGATATCGGGCATTTGTCGTAGTTTGGCCTTGTTTTCATTTTTAAAGCGGCGTCCTTAGCCAGCTGGTCCGCTCTCTCGTTACCCTCCAGTCCTGCATGAGCTTTTATCCAAAAAAGTTCAACTTTTTTGGATATATCCTTACATTGTCGAAGGTTCTCCCGTATTTCGACTGAGAGGGGATGGAGAGAGCGGTGGTTTGCGACAGTTTCCAACGACGACCTAGAGTCGCTGTATATCCCAAAGCTACATTCTTGGCTACGCAAGACTTCCCGTGTTGCCACACATATAGCCAGCAGTTCTGCCTGGTAGACGGTGCAATGGGGCGACAGCAAAATTTTTTGGCTTTTGATTTCCTCATTATTTCTCCAGTGGGACAATGACGCCCCAACCTTGCCCTCGATTTTGCTGCCGTCCGTGTAAATCTGCACTGCTTGAGTGCAGTGATTTCTGACCTGTTCCTGATCTGCCAGGCATATGAACTGCAGGCTTATATACTTGGCCGGATGTGGGGTTCTATCATACGCGGTACGTCGCTCAATCTCCTTGTCTCCTAGCGCTGGCTGTGATACCCCCCTCCTCGCCTTATATAGTGCAGCTGCCTCTTGTATTCGAAGATCAAGGGGTAGTACCCCAGCCAGTACCAGCGCCGAGTTCAAAGAGACCGTGCGATAGGATTTGCACAGTTTCTGTACAAAACCCCTTTGGACCGCGTTTAATTGTTTGCGCACCATCAGCTTTTTGGCGGCAGGTGCCCATGCACTTGCCGCATACATGATGGTTGGTTCGACCACTGCCACGTAGATGGTACGAATCACGTCCGGATGAAGTCCCCAACTAATCCGGGCTGCCCTAGACAACTGCTTATAAAAGTTCAATGCTTTTTTACAAACATTAGATGCATGGGCATTGAATGTCAGCTTGTCGTCTATGGTCAGCCCAAGGACTTTGATTTCCCGCGACATACCAATGTCGACCCCACCCATGCTCAGCAGTGGGGTGTCATGCTTAAGCTTCCGCGTGATTACCATCGCATTCGTTTTATGCGGTGCGAATTTTAACTTATTGCTGACTCCCCACTGATGAACATACCCGAGGGCGTCATTGGCACGTCGCTGGACCTCCATTGCGGAGTCTCCATCGAATACCAATACCACGTCGTCGGCGAAAGCTTGGCAGTAATCTCCCCTTTGTACTAGGCCTTTAAGCAGGGGTCGAGTAAAATATTCCAAAAAGTTGGGCCCCCTATCGAACCCTGCACACAACCCTTGTTGGTTACCCTGGCGATCTCCTGTCCGGCGTATCTCACTCTGACCTTTCTGTGTTCTAGGTAGCTGTCCACCACTCTTCTTAGATTTATCGGGCATTTCGCTTTCGCCAGTCCGGTTTTTATGGCCGGCCACCATGCACTGTCAAAGGCTCCCTCTATGTCCAGTGATATCATAACGATCAATTTTTTATTATTAAGCTTGTCTCGTATGTGCCGCAGCAGGTCATAGAGGGAGTCTTCGGTGCTCTTCTGTGGCATAAACCCGTACTGGCGTGTGCTAAGTCCGGGTGTGATGTGCCATTTTATTCTGCCCATAAGCATTTTTTCCAATACTTTTCCCATCACCGGCAACAGTCCTATTGGCCTATATGCCTTGGGAGTTGTGTAGCTCTCCTTCCCAGGTTTCCTTAGTATTACTACAGTGGCCTCCTTCCAGAGCTTCGGGAAGTAGCCCAGCTCTAGGCATTTGTTTGCCAGTGATAGGAAGAGCTCCGGATTGTGTTGAATTGATTGTTGGCAGATATCGGCCGTAAGGCCATCCATCCCCGGGGCTTTTTTAGGATTGAAGCTTGCAACAGTGTAAATTAGTTCTTCCTGAGTAAACGGTGGGTCATGACCTTCATCATGGCCCATCTCGTTTACTTTTTCGGCTTCCATTCTGGTACGCCTGTGCTCCTCATTATCATCTTCCTTCCTGTCCTCGGGGTAGAATACTTCCGCCAGCAATGCGGCAGATTCGTGGTGGTTTAACTCCTTCCCTTCTTTAATAAGGGGCAGATCCTCTTTTCTTTTCAGCGTCCTACCTATAACCCTATAAATTCCTTCCCAGAGACTTTCTTTGTCCTGTTTCGTACAGAAGCTTTTCCAGCTTTCTGTTTGGGCCGTCCTTTCTGCTTCCTCATATTTTTCTTTTATTTCCAGGTACTCCTTGACGACTTTCTCCTCCGGATCGGCGCTGCACAGCGGACTCTGCGCTTCCTAGTGGTGACCTCCTTTTTCATCCTGTCGAGCTCATCAGACCACCAAGGTAATTTAACTTTTCTGTTAGGCTTAATTTTTGGTATGCTTAGATTGCATGCTTCTATGATTATGTTAACGTATAATTCTATTTTAATTTCCAATTCGGTTTTGTTGTTTATTTTATCTAATTCAATTTTGCAAATATTGTTTTCTTGTAGCAACTGGTCCAATTTCTCACGAAATTGTTCCCAGTTGGCTTTTTTACTATTGTATTTTCTGGTAGTTCTAATTATGTCCAAGCCCTTTGCCCTTTCCATTCTAATTTTAAAAATGATAGTGTTGTGATCTGAACTCGTCATGGTTTCGTCCACTCTCCAGTCCTCCACCAGGTCGAGCAGGTCCGCCGTACATGCCGTGACGTCCACAAAGCTGGTGTACAGTGTGGTCCCCCTCACTGTGGAAAACGTCGGAGTGTCGCCTATGTTAAGCACCTGCAGTCCCATTTCCTCTAGAGCGCCGGCCATTTCGATCCCTCTCTGATCGATTTTGCAGCTACCCCACCAAGAGTTTTTGGCATTTGCGTCTCCACCCAAGATAATTCTTCGGCCAAAACTCCTCTCTATCTTGATAAGCTGCTCTAGGTATGGCCCTATCAGTGCTGGTTTCGGTTCTAGGTAGAATGAGACCACCACGATGTCCCAGGCGCTTGTCTTCATCTGTACCACTATGATGTTGGGCGTGGTGAATTTGGGACACTGAACGACGTCTATATTATCATCGAAGACCGCAATTGCTGATTTGATGACGCCATCTCCATCGCCGGTATGCTGGTATATTCTGGCACCGTGGTAGTCTTTCATTCTACCCAAATTTCCGATGTACGGCTCCTGGAGCAGTGCAAAAGCCACCCCTTTTTGTCTGCCTCAAGCATAATTTCATTTGTGGCTAACGCCTTCCTTTGCAGATTGGTTTGTGCCACGAGGTATGGTCTTTTTGGGGAGATTGAATTTTTTCCCGGGACCACCTTAGCAATATGCCACCCTTGATCGTGCTATGGCATCCCATTTAATCCTGATGGGGCATTCCTGGCTAAAGGCGTTATGGTCAGTCTTATCCAACTTTGAACGCACGCAGTTGCAGCAAGACGGGGCCGCACCCTCAAGCCGGTCGGTGCATTCTGCCCTCATATGAGGTCCCCCGCAATGACTGCACTTTGCCTGAGTCTCCTGACAAAAACGTCTGCCGTGTCCATACCCCAGGCAAAGCGAGCACTGTACGATAGGAGACTGGTCTGCTACTCTTATCCTCTGCAGGTCTATGAGGACCGACTCGGCTTCGGTCAGTCTCTGCCACATTTTGGGAGACACCCTCATCACTATGTGACTCGTGTGGGGTTTCTGGTGCGTTTTTTGTATGCTATCTCACATCTGTTTTCTTGAGTTTCCAGGTTAGGAACATTCTTTTATTCTGGTTCCTCAGCGCGCTTAGGATGTCCCCGTCACTGTTGCAACTCAACACGTCCTTTAAGATGACGAGAGGGTCTCTATTTTTTATGTCCTCCAATTTAAGACTTTCGCCGGATTCTATTATTCTATTTTTTACCCTTTCCCTTTCCGCATCTGTTTTACAGCCAACTATTATTTTTCGGTCCTTTGCTTTCCTTATATTTTCTACTGAAAATCCTCCCTCTTTAGCATTGACTGCTTTCCTAATCCTATCGAGTACTTCCTCTCCCGTCTCTTGGTCATCGTTTCCGGTCACTACAAAGGAGTGTAGAGCTGTGTGGACCGGGGCCGCTTACTAATAGGAGTCGCGGCTACACCCGCGTAGGACCGCTTTTCCATGCTTTCGATTTTATCTTTCAAATGGCCCATGCTCTCTGTATTTTCTTTTATGAGGTCTGCATGCTCTTTGAGTTTCCCGATGAGATCTTTTATCTTTTCTTCTTCCTTCCTTACAGTTTCCGCGCTCTGCGCCACCATTTGTTCGGTCCGTATAACTGTTGGTTCTTTGCACTTCGTCCTATCAGCTTCCGCCTCCTTCACGAGCTGAAACAGTCTGTCTAAAGCTTGTACGACCTCTGTTTTTATTTCCGTCTTTGTGTTCCGGGAGCTGTTTAAATGCATTTTTGCTTTTAATAGACAGGCTCGTGCCTCTGCGATCCTGTTTGCAAATTTCTCTGACTCCGTAGATGGTGTTTGTGTGGCCCTTATGGCCTCTTTCGAGTATGTGTTCAAGGGCATTGCTTTGGCATTTTTGGGCTCTACTGACAAAGCAGATGAAGACGAGGACGAAGCGGCTTTTGCTTTTTTGGGCTCTGCCGACACAGAGGATGAGGATGAGGACGAGGGCGAAGCTTCCTTGGGAGTGGTCTGAGGCCTCTTCTGTCCCTGTGTCTCTGACTGACCAGCCTCCCACTCTCCAATGCTTCTCCTAACTACTGAGGTGGTTTTCCCCTCATTTTGTATGCCTTTTGAAAAGGTCTTATTTACCGCCGTCGGCGATTTGACGGTGTCCTCATTGCCCGTTG